>CM041779.1:152347292-152933354 GCA_023374045.1 Limonium bicolor
CCTTACCTGTTTGGGTCGTAAGTTGCCGACGTGAAATGGCTGGAGAGAGTGGAGATGCAGACTCCTTGTTCTTCAGTCGGGTTGCAATGTTAACAAGAGTGGAGGGAATGAAGAGACGGTGCGGGTGTGTATGTTTGTGTTTCAGTTTTTGGGAGTGAAAGGAATGAAGAAATGAAGGCGCAGAGAGTTTGGGTGAGCAAAAGCGTCGTTGGTGAAGAGAACGAAAAAGAAGAGCTAGTATGTTTCTCGTTCAATGATGAAGAGAATGAAGATGAGGGAGAGCTGGCGTATTCCTCGCATGCAGGTGAAGAGAACGAAAGGCAAAGTTGGTATGTTCTTCGTACGCAAGCGAGTTGCAAAAATCCGTGAATGAAGAGATTGGCCGGGAAGGAGTTTTCTGGGCTTTTTTTTAAGTTGCATGGCGGTGGTGGTGGTGAGAAGTCTTCACTCCTCCAAAAGAAGCGTGGTGGGTCGCCCGTTTACCGAAAGAAAAGCCCCTCATTTGTTATGGATGTGGGCGACAGATGAGCAAGGGCGACCGACAAGCATGGGCAACAGACACGCATGGGCAACAGACAAGGGACAAGTATGGGCTGGGTTTGTTTGACCCGAAATATAAATCTGGTTTGACTGGAATGGAGTAAATAGTAACGAGAGAAAAAATATTCAAACTCAGACCAGATGATTTCATCTGACCAAATGAATTTTTTTTATTATTATTTTATTATTATATTTTTTATAGTCATGGAATTATGGCATGTAAATAATAAATAAGTAAATAAAAACAAGATGAATGGGTTTAGAACCGGATTATTGTTTGAAAATTCATTTTTTGGAAAATCGTTTTGTTTATGAAACGCTTTGAAAAAGTTTATAAAATGACGGGGTTTCGTTACGGCACGCACGCTAATATGTTTTGAAAAAGAAAGGCGACGACCCTCTTATTATTTCGAAATTTGCTTTATGGGGTGAGAATTTTTGGTGTCTACAGGTTGAGATGATGGTGGATTTATGCCAACCACTTGCATTGTGTTCCGTAGACATCTTGGCTAGGGTGTGACTAGCAAGATAGTTAGATGTCTTCATTAAAACAACCTCCATATCATAGATTGGGACCTTGAAAAACTTGAAAACCTTGGTAAGCCAATGAGGATATGGAATTGATGCGAGGAAGAGAAAGATGATATGTTGCAAATGTGCAATCATGATGCGAGGAAGAGAAAGAGGGATCTTGTGGTCCATGCACCATTAAGCTTATGAAAAATCCCGTACACATTCTAGATTAAAACACATCGAGATAAGTCATCATTTATTCGAATTGATATCACTTGTAACACGGTTTGATAGAGACATGTAGAACCCCATGTATCTAGAAAGTCCAGTGAGGCCTAATAACCAAGTGGGGTTTCATCCTAAAACCAATTAGCAATAAGTGGAGTAACCCTCTTGATTATTTTGCACTTACATGCTTCTTTCTTTTCTGATATGGTTTTCACATCTCACATGGGCAATACATTAACATTATATCCCTTACGTGTGAGTTTCAGCTACAAGTCACTCTGCACATCAATACATTGACTTCCATCTCCATGACATTCCTAGAGTGTCCACACAATTGACCCAAGCCAAACCATCGACTCTAATACCAATTAAAAGCTCCTACTCGAGTGTAATCTAAGTCCACGACTTACGAAGAACACAATTGCATAATAGAAGAAAGGGAAAGTTCATCACATACCACTGATTACTAACCCTAAAAATTTTAAGACCAAAATACTCTTACTTGTAAATAAACATAGTTCACATTATACCATAAATGTTTTTAATTCAAAAGATACCAAAAAAATTAATAAAATATATTAGGGATAATTCACATAATACCACTAAAAAGTTGTTAATTCATAAAATATTATGATACCACGAAAAGTAATTTTATTTTATACAATTATAACCAATATATTAATAAACTTAAATATTTATTTTTTTACTGTCATTAATATATTTTTTCTTTTTTGGTATCTTTTGAATTAAAAATATTTATGTGGTATAATGTGAACTATGTTTTGGAAAACTTGGGATACTGTCGCATGATAATCTGATCGCTATGACACGGCTAGGACTATGCCAAGTCCATCAAGCCCTACTACCTTCAACTCGCACCAACAAGAACGCCAAGTAGAATCGAACAAAACAAGAGCGACTTGAATGTAATTGCAAACGATGTAATTGATATATTAAAAGCTAAGAAATAATCCTAGAAAATAACAAATCAACAGACCGTCGGGTTGCAAAAATCCCGGTCATAGTAGTATAGCAATTAAGAGACGACCAGGTGTCAATCCACGGGACTTGAAGAAAATAAGTCTAGCCTTAGGCAATGGTTAACGAAAGAGGGGTTGTTTTGGTTTGGAATCAATAACAGACAAGAAAATAAATAGCAGATAAATTAAAGCGATAGATAGGAAGTATGATCGGGACTCTAGGTTCAGGGAGCTATTTCACTAGCTAGGTTCTGAATATTCTACTACTTTAACGGAGACTTGGATCGGCTTGTAATTCTCAAATCTCTATTCCGTATTAAGTTCTAATTCCAGGTAGCTCATCTAGACAGAACGCGTAGCTCTAATCTAGAATTAACGGGTATACCTAGATGGTTTTATCGCACAGAATTACTAGTTCGGCTGGGAAACTTAGTTGGACCGGACTAAAGCACCTAATTGCTAATATAATCTATCCGATTGCAATTACCACAGGCAACAGGTTAATAGGACCGTCAGTGCTAATCACCATGTCTGATCATAACACGATTTGAACGCTTATAATAAATTCATAACGTTTATTAAAAGCACTTAAAAGCATTAATTCCTGAGCAATCCAAATAGTCTCAATTAAGCAGTAAAATAATGCATAGTTTAACTAATTACAACATCCCTTCCCCCAGAGTAAATCCTCTTAGCTAGACATAGCAATTGAAAACATAAATAAGAGAGAGTTAGGAGAAATCATCTGTTACGAAGATCCTCTTGCTTGCTCCGCTCTTCGTCCTTGCGCTATGCTGGTTTGGAGGTTGGAAATGGTGACAATGAAGTGAACGTGATGGAAATGAAGTGAAAATGGAAATTCTGGAAATGTGTGAGGCGTCCGGATCTGTGTGGGTCGGACGCAACTCCGGACGTGATGTGTCCGGGTACGTCTAGGTCGGACGCAAATCCGGACGTGAGTTTTTATGTGGCGTGTGTGCGAAGTAACGTGAATGATAATTGTGTGGAGGAATCGTAGTGAAAATGCGGTCGTAACGGTGTGTATTGGTGTTTGAATATGCAGGTGAATGAAGATGGAGTATGGGAGATTAGGAGAATGGGTTGTGTAAATGACCAGAGAATGGACGGAGTGAAGGATGGAGGAGGAGGAATGATCGATGATCGAATGTGTGTTTGAAGTGTATTAAGTGTGTTGTATTTATAGGAGGGAAAATCAAAGATAGACGCACGACATTAGTTGGAGAATTAGTGGAGACAAACTTTCGGCGTAGACAGACGTGACATTAGCTACGGGGGAGTGCATAATTTAGATTAGTGGAGAAAAACTTTCGGCGTTTAATCTCACCGAAAGCAATTTGCAGATTTTACTTTCGGTGTTGTGTCTTGTCCGCATTGGTGTCCGTATACGGACAGGGGTATCCTGACGAGATTTGTACTTGTCCGCATAGGTGTCCGTATACGGACAGGGGTGTCCTGGCGAGATTTATACGTGTCCGCGTTTCTGTCCGCGTACGGACAGGGACAGAGGGGAAACTCGATCTGGAGCTGTCCGCATTTGTGTCCGTGCAAGTTTTCCGGACAAGTATAACGTGTCCGTGTCTGCCCATCCGGACACATACCCGGACATGTGTAAATTTTCCTCTTTTTGTTCCAAAAGCTCTAAACTCCTTCCTAATCACGTCCTAAGCCAAAATAACATGGAAACAAGAAGGTTAATGCATAAATCTAAGTAAAAAAATATAGGAAACAAGGATTCAAAGCACTTGAAAGATAGATCAATAATCAGTGCATCAGTAATACCGCCCACCGTTTGACCAGCCAACCAACTACGAGAACCCTTTCAACAACACAACTTCGAGAGTAGGTTTGAAGATAGACAACTTGTGCGTCTTTGTCCTGGTTAGATATTTGAAGGATTGGAATTATGTTCTATGAGTGATGAATTAATTGTGGTATTTACAATTGGAGATGGATTTTGTTTTGGGAGCCTTTCAATGGAAATTAATTACTTTTGGGGTTTTGGTGCTCCCTGACTAAACCTTGTTGGAGTTCTTGGTGCTCCCTGACTACACCATGTTGGTTCTCTGGACCTGACTGTGAATTGATTATTTGGTACTTTGTACCCTGATTTTATATGTCTTTTGCGCTGCAAACAATGATGGCAGTTAAGCTCTATGATCTACTCTATGGACTGATGATTCATAGGGAGTGTGCACACTTAAGGACTTAGGGTGAGGAGTATGGTGGTTGCAATCCGTTCGTGACTGTTTGTGATAACTTATGGTTGTTTCCTGTTGAAAGCTCCCCTGAAAATTTTGGTTCTAAATATGTATTGTTGGCGAATGAAGTGTTTTACAAGGAATTGTTCTTTGTACACACCGCTTAATTATTAAAAAGGTTTCAAAATGTATTTTACGTAATGAGGTGGAATTTACTCAGTTTCACTGATTTGCGTGATCCCTTTCGTGTTGTATATTGTTTTCTGATCGTAGGTATGAATTGGTGAAGTTGGGGCTGGGAAGCACGCTATCACATAGTTGTAGGAGTTGGAATTATTTCTGAGACATCATGTTTGAGTTGCAATGGTTTGAGATCCAATATTTTGAGTTACAATGTTTTGGAATTTATTTTTGTTGGATTAATAAAGTTTTAGCCTGAGCACTCAATGGGTATTGAGTGTGGCAGTAATGCCCAGGTTAATTTGATTTTTTTTCCGCTGCAGTTTCTAATGTTAGCATTGTCTAAGTTACTTTTGTTTTAACTCATCTTCGGATGCAAATGAGGTTATAACATTGTTATGCACTTTCCTACTCTGTTTACCATTGAATTTTCACCGATTGGGACCTGTCTGAACGTCCGTCCGGACATCCATGTTCGGACAGGCCTCAAGAGCATTTTGTTTTTCACTGTTTTGGTGTGTCCAAACATCTGTCCGAACTTACATGCGAGGATAGCATGCGAGGACGGGTCTGGAGTGTAAATCTCGACATTGGTCCGAACTTACATGTTCGGACCAATGTTCGGACAAACCTTGTTTCTCAGTTTTAAGACTCGTTTGAAGGTCGTTTTTGAATCCGTTTGCGATGTTAGATTCATATCGTCGTGTACTTTTATATGAGGAAAAATAAAGGGTGTTAAAAGGTGGTATCAGAGTATGGTTTTGAAATAAGATAAGAATTGGTTGAAAAGGATTAAAACTTTGGAATAAGCTGTCTTTGGGGATTGCATTGTGTGTTATGACGTGTGCTTGATTATTTTATGCTGAAGTGTGTGAGTTATATACTCCCATGTATTATGTGAGGTATTGGAATGTGTTGAGATGGATATTGGGTGGTATTACGTATATATATACATTATTACGGGAATAATTGTTAGCAGTTGATTTCAATGTAGTATAGGAATCAGTTATGGTGAATGCTGAGAATTAGATTGCTTGGAACAAAGGCTGGAGGTATTGGTTGTGAGGATATTTCTATGATTACTAGTGTGACGCCTTCTGGTGAGTTCCTGCTTCTCCCTGATGATACCATGTTTCCTTATCTGTTATATTTACAAATCTGCGCGTGCTGAATTATGAATGTCTATAGTTGAATCTCTATGTGATGTACCGACAAACAGTATAGTCCAATTTCTGGTATTTTCTTCCCTTGATTGTGGATGCGTAGATTCTAGTAGTCGCTTATAAAGGACCATCTGTTTCAATAAATAGACTAAGTTGTCGTTGTGAATTTGTAAGGGGAAAGAAGGAAAAATACTTTAGCAATGACTACTGGATATGGAGAAAATACATACATATATATATATATATACACGCATATATAGATATATGTAATGAAAGAAATATGGGTATGTTATCGGTGTTAGTCATAGGAAAATTTTAGAATGATAGCGATTTTTGAATTGTATTAAACCAGGGGAAAATGTTTTGCATTTTGCCACCATGGTTGTGTGTAAATACATTTGTCTATGTGTGACGAGCTGGTGTAAAAAGATTTTGGCATCTTTATTTAATGTTGTCTGTTCAAAGTGACTGCAGTGATTTATGTTGGGTTAACTAAGGTTATAGTAATTCATAACACTTGTTAATTATATTAAGTACAATGTAAGAGATAAATTGTTAATTTTAATTGTCATCTATGTTAATTGGCGGTTGGATTTATAAGTTGTCTTCCAATTTTTTTAAATTTGGTTGTAACGCCCCTATTAACCATAAATACAGCGGAAACAAAACTCTAAGGCGATTACAGACCATCGGGTTCCAAACACCCGGCACCAACCTCACCAATTACAACCTTTACAATTAACTAAGTTACGGTCTGAACTTCGAGAAAACTTAATATAAAAAAACAATAAATAAATACATTCACTCTCCATAAACCTAGTCCCATCCCAATCACTCATGCTCTTCGTGGCCACCTGTAATTCAATTTGTACCTGCAAGATGAAACCAAGCAGCCCACCCCAAAAGGGGCGGGTCAGTTCCCTGGAATGGAACTGGTACAATTCTCCAAAACAAACTTATAAAACATAACTCTTCAAAATAAATAGTAACATGAAAACAAACTCTTAAAAGTAAAACAGAGATAAAGCACTTCAAAACAATCAAGTTAAAGAGAAAAGAAAACAAGACAAAGATAGAGATAGAGAACTTCCAAAACAAGTCATCCACTTAAGTAGTCACACCCCATAGTTAGCAAGCATCCATTGTTGATGTTAGAACCAATTCCCGTTAGGAGTAGAAAAACTCAGATAGTCACAAAGGACTAGGAACGATGAAGTAGATCCAAGAACCAAGAACTCGAGAGTGGAATAATTCAACTGGGAGAGATGGCCCCCACCGCCAATATCAATGTCCATATGGACGAGGGATATACAGCCCCCTGCTGTCATAATTTCAATGTCCTAGTGGACGAGGGATATACAGCCCCCTGCTGTCAAATATCAATGCCCCTATGGGCGAGGGATATACAGCCCCCTGCTGTCATAATTTCAATGTCCTAGTGGACGAGGGATATACAGCCCCCTGCTGTCAAATATCAATGCCCCTATGGGCGAGGGATATACAGCCCCCTGCTGTTACCATTAAAGACGCGCGCACGTCGAAAGAAGGATTTCCAAGATTGACCTTTTCCAAAAATCCCGCTAGATCACCAACTACCCAGAGCAATACCAAACACTCAGTCCTACAGAGTGCAGAAGCGTAAACCCTAAGCAGCCAATGTCTAACGGGCAACCAAGTAGAAGAAACCAATACCCAAGTGAGTTCCACATCCAAGGCTCAGTTAGTCACACAAGCTGAGTCAGTCACACAACCATTTCTTATGTTTAGAAGTTCCTCTTAAAGTCAGTTAGCGTTTCCAAAACATTCCACAAGTCAACCAGCAAAAATATCGTAGTACGAGAAATCGTACAAAACATTCCATAAAGTCCAAAACACGTCAAGCTGAGTACGAGAAATCGTACCTGGTCAATGTTGTAGCAGTTCTAGTATACTCGTGCAAACATTCAACAATTCTCTGAAGAATATTAAAGATAATCTACCATCAATCACTTGTAGCCTATGTTACGCTTAAATAAACTCCTTACTCTTATTTCAAAGTCTCAATTATCTTTTAAGCCCTCACTTAAATGTTATGTATAATCTTTGTGTTATCTGAGAACGTTGTATAGCCCAAGGTGGTAAGATCAAGGAATGTATTCGATCAACATTGACTAATTGTCCACTCCTATCCACTTTATTCATACTTAACCACAATCCTCACATTCAAGACTTTTGAGACCTCTATATCATAAATGTGTTTATGTTATATAATTAAATCTAAGAATTTCGACAATAATCTTAAGCTCAATACCTCTATTCTTAATTTAAAATAAACATTGTATTATGACCTATGATAGACTCATCTCAGAATACTATATTATTATCCCACAATGTAAAGATTATGTATTTAAACAATTTCTACTAGACAACCCATTATGATTAAGTCTTTCCCTTAACTTAATTAAGACCTACATCTTGTATATTGGAATCATAGTGTTGTAGACGCATTTTATTATAACTTAATCGAATTACTAAACTCATTTATCTTATCTGTAGTTCAGAATAACTTTAATTACAACCATCTAAAAATCTTGTCATAAGATGTTAAATTACTTTTCATCTTGAAATAACCATATTATAATTAACTTAGACTCATAGAACTCTTACATTTAGTATCCACAGGGTATATTATTTACTTTATCATAACTATATAATAAGGTGTTTTAAGATAACCTTTTATGTATCCAATTTCTATTTATAAACCTTTCAGTAAATCTTTAACTATTATGTACAACACTTATTATAAACTCACATCTTGAATATTAGTAATAAATGTATTCTATATGACTAACTAATTCTAAGAAACTTAAGGATTATTATTTAGAGTAATTTCCTAATCATAGTTTAATATAGTTTTATACCATAATCCTTTTAATGATTTTATCTCAAAATATCAAGTTATTACTCAATACTATAAATATTAAGAAATGATTAAATCTAGACTTATTTATCATCTCCACATTTAGATGTAAAAGTAACTCATTTACTTTATTATTTTTTTATATCATAAGAACATTTAAATGTAAAAGTATTCCATTCATTTTATTATCAATTATATAATAAGATCTATTTGTGTAACATTATGTAAACTAGTTACAAATATTCCTAAATTTCAACTTATTAATTTCTTAACCCAATTATAGATTTACATCGTGGACATTGACTAAATATATACATGTATTTTAATATTGTTTATATAAATCTTAGAAATTCAAGGGTAACTAAAAACTCAATTCGTAACCATAAATTAATACCACTTCATATAGTATTCTATTATTAGTATTATGTAGAGGTTTTATTTTAACTCATTAATTCCTTCATATTATATTTTCTATAAGGTATTTTATTTTCTTTATATATATATATATATATATATATATATATATATATATATATATCCTTCCTATTATATTTCTCACAAGGAATGTTATTTCCTTTATCTATTTTTATTGTATTATATATATATATATATACATATACATATACCTACATATATTAAGATTTATCCAGAACACTCTTTAAGAAATTCTATTGTATTTAATTATATCTAATATCTTGTAGACATATCCAAAACTGATTTGTGGTTTATAACATAAAGTATTTCCCTTAGTTTTAGTTAAACATATTAGCTTCCATATTATATATAATAAATAAAATGTAGTTTAGTTAAATTCCTTGATTCTCTATAAGTTACTTCTTAATTCCCTTTTATAAATGCGTAAAAATAAAATATATATTTGTTCCTTAGTTTATTTAAAATGTTAACTCCCATATAATATAGTAAATAAAATGTAGGATAATTGAATTCCTTAATTTATATAAGTTCCTACTTAAGTAAGTAAAAATACATATAGGTAAATAATTTCATTTCTCTTAAAAGCTAATACAAAAACATTTATAAACTTACTGTTATAAAATGTTAATTTAGTTCCCTTTATTTTCCCCAGCTTAAAAGTTAATTAACAAACCATACTTTAATTTTTGATTACATTAAAAACCTTATATTATAGGTTATTCTTATGAAAAACTCATAAACACAATTTTTAAAACCCTTTACCATTGCCCAAAAATTCCCAAATTTAATATATAGTAACTATAACATTTTAGACATATTATAAAAATTTTATTTCATAAAAATATCTTTTTAATTTATCCAAATAATTCCAGAAAACCCGTAACTTGCAAAAATCATAACTTACGTTTAAAAACTCAAAAACCATATTAATTTACATCAAAATAAACTAGATTAAATAAGGAATCTGTGGTTAAAATTTCAAGTCAAAATACCTTCGGGAAGGTATTTAAATTAATTCAACAAGTTAGGGTTTAATTATGGAAATATTAAAACTCATAACCAACTTAAACTCCCCAGATCTAATCTCGGCCGTCCGTTTCTTATAACTACGATCGGACGGCTGCTGAAACTCGAGTTCTTCATCGAATTCAAAATCGAAGTCGAGTACTAAATCGACGATATCTCCCAATCTACAGAACCAAATTGAGTGATTCTTGTTTCTATGGTTTCGAAATTCAATTACGGTTCTAATGATACCAATTTACCCAATTATAATGCACTATACAATGGAATTCGAGTTCAGTTCGAATGTTAGGGTTCTAAACGGTTTCCGAATTCAATTCTTACAAATTCTCTCAATCTAATGCATAATAGATGAAATTGATAGAGGGGTATGAACGGGAATACAAAAACGAATGACATTGTCGGAGGAATTGATCAAAAACTCACCGGAATTGCGCCAACGAGGAGAAACGAATTCGTTTTGCTGGAAAATTGGTATTTTATATGCAGTTCGAGTTGCCTACTTCACGGTCCAACTCGCACTAATTGAGAAGGGTTCAATCCACAAAACCTACCACATGTTAAAGTATACATGTAACTCTAAACATTGGTGAAAGAATCATTGAAAACGAAGAACTAGGGAGAAAGTTATGGATCCCGAAATATCTGAGTTTACCATATCGTTTCTGGAAAAATCTGGGCAAAACGCGACCAGATCAAGGTCGGAACTTTAGACGCCTATATCTTCCATATGATTGAGAATTAGCCTTGGTCGTAAACATAAAAGTTGTATAGGAATTAGAGCTCTTCAAAACGAGCTAAAGAACACGAAATTTGGCCAAGAAACGAAGAAGTTATGGCAAGACGAAGTTTACCTGATTTCAGAGAAAACCAGAATTCTGGGTTACGGCTTCGCAAGGTGGCAACTTTGGATCAATATTCCCGTCGATGTAGGATGAGCTAGAAGATGTATGAGTTATGTTTGGAAAGAGGCGATTAAAGGAGAAGAGAATGCAAAAGACGGCACTCAAAAATTCCAAACGAGGGGAAAGTTATGGAGGTCGCAAGATAGGGCAACAAACTGATTTCTGTTGGCGAAAAACAGGGAGAAATTCGACTAAGTGTTGGGCGGCCTGTGATTGACTGACACGTGGCATCTCTTAAAATTTTGGCTCTAAACTTCAATCTATCATAACTTTGGCTAGGATGATCCGTTTTTGACGTTCTTTTTATCGATCTTCATGGTTTTCCATAACCTATTTATTGGTATAGGTTTCATGGCCTGGTTTGACCATTCTCAAAAAGTCAACTCTAGCAAGGCTTAATAAGCTTTAAGGTTTCTAGAATTTTATATTGACTTTTATGTTTCAAAACACTGTTCCAACACTTCCTAAAATCTTTATAATATATTTGGAGTGTTTAATAATTTTCCCAAGATTTATTGACTTATAAATCTTATTATTAAATTCATAATACCATATAATAATGTATAATAATTAGGGTTAAATAGAAGAAAACCCCTAAATAAATTTCACAACCCCATATAATAATTTACTATTCATAATTCCATATAATAATTTAATATTCATAATTCCATAATATAATTTAATATTCATAATTCCATATAATATTTAATACTTAATAGTATTATTAAAGGTTTAATAAAAGAAATCCCCTAAATTAATTTAAATTAATTTAGGGGTATTTCATTGGTCTAAACGGACTTAAGAGTATTCAGTAAACGAGTAGTTATGTGTTTAACCAGTTTCTCAAGAATTCTATATATGTAGCCAATGGAGTGTTGTTTGAAATTATTTCTACGCTTCTTTAAAAGCAGATATTTTGTAGTAAAGTTTTATAGTCTACGTCTTACTTAATATGTTCATAAACAACAAGTTATGGAAATTATCCAGTTGACTGGAACACTAGTGTAGTCTTGGTATTAGTTTAAGGGATTGTTGTGATCAGCCTGATAGCGTGGTTGTGAAGTGTTATAGTTAGGGATTTGTAAAATATGCGATAAGTGCAATGGATCTCGGTATGCTTGGCTGTAGTGAAATACCCCAACCTAAGTATGCTAAGTAAACATAAATTTATGATGTAATAAGGCTAAAACATGCCTTAGGAAGATTGGTATACAATTTAAACCAAGGAAAACACAAGAAAACGCCATAAGGGCAATTTAAGCAAAATGTGCTCTAAGCTTGGAGTGACTTTGATTAGCACCCAAATATCATTGTAAGACCTTATTAACATGATAATGGACATGTTAAATCAATTACCAAAGAAAACCAAGCTCAAAAACAAGCTTAAACACAAAATGTGCTTTAAGACTCCTTAAAGCACCTTTTTGAGAAATTGTCTTAGAAATGAGTTTTGAGTGGCTAAATGCCATGATTACATCTTAATCGACATGTGTACTGATTAGTATCACATTAGAAAGCCTAAATCAATGAGAAACCAAAATTTCACAAATTTGTGCACTAATTTGTGAATAGTGCTCAAATAGTGCTAGTTTAGCATTAAGTCAACATAAGTTAATTAAATGGTCAACCAAGACCACAAATATCTATATTAGTAAGGGGGGCCGGTTTCAAGGTGATGAGTAACCATAGGAGGCAGCCAAATTAAGGAAATAAGAGGGAAAAGTTGTAAGTTCACTATTCACCTTTTAAACAAAATATCTCTTTTTAACTTACCTCTCTCCTCTTCTTTTCTTCATTCCTCTTCTTCCCACCGATTTCTTCTGTTCCCTCTCTTCTCCATTCAGGCAACAAGCAGCTCCATTTCCCCTTCACCTTGCTTTGCCCACCAAATCTCCATTCTAGCTCCAAATTCAAAAATAAGCTTAGAAAACTCTTAGTTAGCTCAAGCTCTTGCCTTCCATCTTTTAAATCTGCAAAAGCTCCATTTTAGTGCCATGGGGAAACACCATTGAAGGGGGAAAAATAAGCTTGAAGGGTTCATTAGCTTCTCCATTCATTCAAGGTAAGGAAAATGCAAGAAAAACTACCTTTCCACCATTTTTCATATTGGCCGAAAATTACCACTCATGGGGCTTTGTTTTTATGCCTTGTTATAGCTTGTTTTCTATTCTACAAGGGCTAGAGGAGGTCCTTCTTGATTCATACCCAAGCTTACCTTAAGACTCCAAGGTAAAATATTCATTTTAATACCTTAAAACACATTTTAACCTAGGTATGATTCCTTAAGGTTAGTGTATTATTTAGCACTCATTAGAGTTATTGTATATTGGTTAGAACATTGGCAAGGAATTTTAAGTGGTGGCCGAAAATCAAACAAGGAAAAACCAAGGAGAAAAGTGTGAGGAGAAGCTTGGGAAAACAAGGTAAATTACTTACCTAAGGTGGTTTAAGGTTTTAAGGGATGAGGTTTATATAAGCACTAATGTAGCTTAAAGCTTACCTTATGTAATGGGTTATATAACCTAGGAAAAAGAATTTAAACAAGCTAGTGAACTTGCGACTAAGGAGCCAATGGGAATGAGTTAGTAAGATAAGTATAAGGTGAGTTATGGGAACACTTATATTGCTATGGGAGCATTGTTGTGTGTATTTGCAGGTTGAAAGCTTTTATATGTGGGAAATTCAGTGTTCAAGTTTAAGTCATTTAAGGGCCTAAGAGCCATGTCATTTAAGAGCCTTCGTGCTATGCAATTTAAGGTTATTGCATTATATTGAGTTTGTGGTGAATGAGTTGATTTGGGTGAGGAATATGATGAGAAAGGATTGGATGTGCGTGACATGATTGAATGAGAAAAACTATACATAAGGGCATGATAATATACTAGAGGAGCTATGACGAAATTTGAGTAAAAAACGAAGTGTTTAAGTGGGTGTTGTGAGTTAATATGACCTAGGATTTACTAGGAGTCATCAAAGGAAATTTGAGTGGAAAATGAGTTAACAAAGGAGTCCTTGAGGTTTAGAGTGGCCTAGAGTTGTCTAGGAGGAATTTGAGGTTAGGAGGGTGTGATAAACACACCAAAGTCATGGTAAGATGAATGTTAGGACTTGAGCAAAAATCTAGAGAAAATGATGTATAATATTCTAACATGATTTAGGTATGAACAAGAGGATATAACCATGAGAATCTTTGGGAGGCTGGTGTAAGGAAATAAAGAATACTAGTAGTGGATTAATAAGGTTAAAGTTTGGGTGGTAATGAGTGGACTTGGATGATGGAGGTGAAAAACTATAAGAGAATGTAGTAGTTGTCAAGAGGATGACTAGGGATGTATAAGAGTGTAAGATCTTGAGAATGGTGAGGAAATTGAGTAAAGGGGATGGAAATGCCTAAGGAGGGTGTAGCATGGTCAAGGTGAATGAAGGACAATGGTAAGGTGTTAGAAGGATGGAAAGAGATGTATAGTTATGTTCAAGAGTTTAGGAGTGATGAGTAACAATGGAAATGGAGAGAAAATTGTGCATGAAGATGCAAGATGACTTGAGGAAGTTTTGGTGAATGAATTGAAGATGAAAAGGATGTTTATGAAGTGGTCAAACTGTTAAGGAGGGAACAGTTGGGTTGGTTGAAGTTTTGGTAAGGTTACAAGTTGTAAATGTAAGGAATTATATGATAAGTGTTAGAAGTTTTTGTTGTAGAATTTAGTAAATGTTTAAGAAGATCTTTGGTGAATGTTTTAAGGTGAGTTTAAGTGCCTAAATGGTATCAGGACATATGGGGGAACTTGTGGTGAGGTTTGGGGTGAATTTAACACTTAGAAATAAGTTTCTGGAGCCGACCTACCTTAGGACCGACCTTGGCAAGGTTGGTCAAGCTCAAAATACACACGCAGGAAACTTACTGGAATGGACCGACCTTAGGACCGACCATGGACAAGGTCGGTCGGGCTGAAAAATAAAGAACAAAATGTTTCTAGAATGGACCGACCTTGGGGACCGAACTTGCAAGGTCGGTCGGGGCAATTTTTTAGACGGTAAAATGTTACTGGAATGGACCGACCTTGGCAAGGTCGGTCGAGTAGAAATTTTTCAACCAGAATGTCTCTGGAATGGACCGACCCTGGGTAGGGTCGGTCGGTAGGGTCGGTCGGTCGGCCCATAAATAATAATAAAAAAAACTCTAAGAATGTTAAGTGGTACTAATGGTACCCCATTAAGAGAGCAATGATGATTAGAAATATAAAGACCTAAGGGGTAAGTAAGTATAAACTTAAATGTTTAAGGTTAAGTTTGTAAGATTAAGTTGTAAAACTTAAGAGGTGTTAGGTGGGGATCATTAAGGGCTAAGTAAGTTAAGTAAGTTGAGTTAAGTTATTAAGTAATTAACAACCTAAAACTGAATGAATGTTTAGGACTTGGGAATTTAGACTTCGAAGGAGAGTAAGCAACCGAACAACCGATGGTGTACGGTATGGTTTTCTTGTGACGTGCTTGCTAACGAGGTGTCCCTCGGCTTGTGTGCTATTTGTTTTTGTGTGCCCACTAAACAAGATAAAGCATGCAACTGGAATATTATGTTTATTGTATTGTTGTGTGATGTTTGAAAACTAACACAACTTACCGTGAGAACTTACTAACTAATGTTTAGTAGAGAATTGTGTGAGATTAAGGAACACTCCCAAATATGTTTTATTAGTAACCGAAAGAGGCTAACTAACAAACATTGACTTTAAGGCTTCACTAACTGGAACTTGGGGGGAGTGAGGAATCCGGAATGGTACCGGCACATGTGTATTGGGGGAGGTCGGTATCCTTATCAGGTACCGACTTCCAATATGACTTGTCTTCGGACTTGTCGCCTAGAGTCGACATATAGATTCGACCTCCTCAGACTTCTTGTTTTAGGAGGGAGGCATACTGAGATGGTGTGGTGGGATCTACCTAAATGCCCAACTAATTCTAACAAATATTGTTTATGTAAACCAATGGAGTTGATAAACTCATTGGCTAGGGTTATGTGACCCGACAGATAAACAATGAATTAAGGAACAACCATTCTAATTAAAGAATGGTTGACTAAATTATGATAAGAATTGAGATAAGATTGAGATAAGGTTTGAGATAAGATACAACCATTTCTATTTAAAGAATGGTATGTATTCTAAGACTGAGATAAGGATTAAGATGGTGGTAAGATAAGGTTGGACTGAGATTAAGAGGAAACAAAACTTAAGGAGTTAAATGATTAACTCACTAACTAAGGGAACACTTTTAAGTCGTTCATTGTGTTTGAACTTGATTGTTCATATGTGGCTGTTGTTTATCGCACTTTCTATTATGTTGTGCATCTAATCAACCTCATGCTATCGACAATAGTCGTCGTAGCCACGTTAGCTTGGAGGCCATGAGAGGATCGTACCAGCAATTTGCTGACCCCCTTTGGGGGCTGTTTTTATTTCGTAAGTGAATGACAGAAGGCGATAGTCCTGAGAGTAAGATGAGGTAGATGTATTACGGGTTAAGTGTACCTGCGAGTTGTGCATGTACTCTCGTATGGTAAATTAAGTTAGTAAGTTGTATAGGATGTGAGGAGATTGTAAGACTGATATGTATTGGGTTAAGGCTTGTAAGTACTAATGTTCGGTATATTCGGGTCCATCAGACCGTAGCTAGATCTTAGAGATTTTAGTATGCCTAGTTGGTCACGTGGGTGACTAACGGCGGTAACACCAAATATTGTAAGAATCCGCTACAAAGTTAACATAAGTGATTGGAGGTTTATGAGTTAAATATGGCATTATGAGTTGGGGTGTTACATGTAGAAAGTAAAATATTAGCGTATTTATATGGGTGTACCTGCGTAGATGTACCTATTAATAGTTGTTTGGCCTGTTAAATGACCGTGTTGGTGGGAAATGCGAACAATGGTGACAAAGTATGAATATGTTTAGATATTTATGTGATTTAGGATCATTATACTACTCTTGCTGATGGGGTTCCCATATTATTTTCCATTAAGATAGGCTAGGGGATGTTACATGCCTTACTAAATGACAACATTTTTGTAGTATTTCGTACCAGAGTAGAGCACGAGATGTTACATGTATCATGGACAAAAATGCGTTGGTTGATCTTTGAGCTAGGTTCTGTTGAGTCCTTGGTGTTTGAAATTTATATTAAGATGATGGTTTAGTTAATCTGTGTGCTAATTTGGACAGACGCTAGTATTGTAAATTATTGGGAATTATTTTGTTAAATATTGAGGTTGAAACTGAGATTGAGACCCCTAATTGAGTTCAATTTATATGTTGACGAACTGGTTAGCAATGTCATATTGAATAATAGCATGAAGTGTACTAAGTGATGAAACATTTGGTTGTCAATTACTAATAAAGGTTCTTCTAGTGGCCTTGAAATATAATCAGTTGGTTAGAAAAAAAGGGAGAGATTTGGGATCAAGACTTTTATAACGTGGTAATTATTGATGGAGGTAGAGGAAATTGTACTGGTTAGAGTAAAACTGTGAGTATATGTGAGGTCCATAGTTAGACAAGACAGCTGATGTATTTGTTCCCTTGTATTTTTACATGTATACTAAGTGATTGTTCATGTTGAGCTTTTGAGAAGTTTTGTGATGAATATTTATAACGTGATAGTGTTTTGGGAGACTTGTGCTAAGAATTGAAGAGACCCTAGTATTTTGATTTACTGAAGTTTATTTTAGTAATTGTATTGGAAATCTTGGTGAATTCTCATAGCTTGTTATGAAATTATTAACTATGTCTTATTGTACAACAGTACAAAGGGGTAGCATTTATTTGAGCATTCGGTATTCAGAAATAACTTGGGATTTGTAGACTAAATATAGGGAACATTAAGTTAGATTATTGTAGAGCTTATAGATGGAATTGTTGAGTTGGTCTTATCATTTTTGTTATGAGTAGAGGATCGAGAGGTTGACTTGAGCAAAAAAAAAAGAGAGAATATTTTCTAGATGAGGTTTAATTGTTGTGAATTCATTCGTTATAAGCAATAAGGGAGGAACTTAGAATTGATAATAGTATGATAAGGGGTAAAATTATCTATAAGTTCAGTCATCTTTGAGGAGTAAATTCCAGGCTATAGATGGTTTCACAACTCTTAGGCTCTACAATTGTCATTGGTTATACTAGTACTAATATGACTAACAATTTAATTTTACTGGGTTATAAGATCATTGCTCTTTGGGAAATTGTATTAGGTTTTATAGTTGGTGTTAGGTGAATGTAAGGAAAATGTTATAGTAGGGGCGGGAAGAATAGGTAAAAAAATCCCTGTGAGACTGTGTTCTTTGGGATCTTAAAATTGTAATTGGAAGCTTAGGCATGATTTTACTATGTCGGTATAAAAAAAATTGTTTTTTTGGACTGATGGAAATTTATCTTTAACTGGGGAGTTAGATTAATTGATCAGTTGTGAACCTTGGTTGAGTGTCCTTATAGGAATGTCTGTGAATATTGGTGGTAAGTATTGGTCACCAGGAACTCAAGTTGTAGATTTAGGTGGTTATAAGGACTCAAGAATAACTTGACTATAGGAAAATGGGGTAATAGAATTATATTGATTTCAAGCTCCTAAGGAGTATTAATTTTGAATAACTTGTTGAGAATGTGGATTGAGATTGGATGTTGTGACGTATGGGATATCTTATGTATGTTTCTGAATACTGGGAAAAATAGAAACTCTTATTTAAAACTTTGGGAATAGGTCTTCCTTTTAGTAGTTGTGGATTATGATCTTGGAATGTTATTGGGAATTCTAAGCTGGGTATTAAATATAAGAAGAAGAACATGTCTCAAGAAGAAAAGTAGGGATATCTTTTAGGTTACAAGATGAAACTTGTAGAGACCTAGGATTCTAGTTTGAGAAATGACATTTAGATTTGGGGAATTTTTTTGGGGAAGGTTGGTCCCCGAATGCGCCTAATCTTTGATGAATTCAGTGGTGGTTAAAAGATGAGTTGGAGATTGGTTCTATGAATTCCGTTAAAAGTTGACTTGTGTTTGGGGTGTATTAGGTTAATTTATTTATCATCCTCGGTTAAAGATTGGAATCTTGATACATGAATGTTAAGGTGTTGATCATGATTTCTTGGAAGACATGAGATATAGTAAGTGTTATATGAAAGGTGGACTTAAAAATGGAAATTGACATGGTAATTGGTGGATTGGTATGTGTGGAGGGTGATTTTTCGGTATGAAGGGGGTCTATCTAAATATGGTCTGACTAAAAAGCCTAGATCCTAGAAACTGCCATTCTGTGGAGGTGAAAACCCGTTATTCTGGCATCCCTCAAATACCTACTAAATCGTCCGTTTCCCAGAAAGCATAAGGGGAGTGCAAGTGAACACTACACCCGCTCTCAATGGGCCCCACGCGGACTTATGCCCCTAAGGGCGGAAATTGACTAGAGTCGCCACCTAGTTTGACCTAAGCTACTAGGAAGGAAGGGAAGGAGGGTTCTAAGAACCGTTGGTTGACTCTGAATTGTTACTTATGGATAGGACTTATCTGGTCATTTGCAGAGATTCTGTGTGGGTTCGCACTGGGTTACACCCCTTAGAAGTGGCAACGACCACGACTTCGGATTGGTGCCCGAGGAAACCTCGGTCTCCAATTGCCGGATTGCCTTCTTTCAAAACTTTTTATAGAGATTCATTTAAAAGCCAAGGATATGATTAGGACGGGAAGAGAGAAAGAGAGTGGATGGGACGAGCTTTTCTGCCAAGCTAGTGCCAAGAAGAAGAATGATGAATTCGAATGAGCATAGAATGAAAGACTGGGAAAATTCGGAGGTTGAGGAAATGATTAAGATTGGGAGTTTGATTTTGAGAATTGAAGAATTCGAGGGTTTATGGGAGTCAGAGGGGATTTGAATGTTTGGTGGACATGAATACCGCCTTAAAGTTGGGAAAGGGTATTTTTGAATTGGAAAGGGGTCGCACCCTGTGTGGGTTGCCTACGTACTCAACTCCCTGTTGAGATCAGACCTTACGTAGTTCAGAGTTTTTGGGTTTTGGGAGTTTGGAGTTTTGAAGGGTTTTGATGGGTTTGAGGTTGAGTTTGGATTTTCGAGAAGTTTTGGGTTTGAGATGTTAGTCTGTGAGACGCTCGGGCCTGTGAGATGTTCGAAACCTTGAGATGTCGAAGTCTATGAGACACTCAGATCTATGAGATGCTCGGGTCTGTGAGATGCTCGGGTCTGTGAGACATTCGAATCATTGGGATGACAAAGTCTGTGAGACGCTCGAGTCTGTGAGACCTTTGAATCTGAAAATGGTGGAGAGATTGAGATGTTCGAGTCTGTGGGGCACTCGGGCCTATGAGACTATAGAAGTTTGGAATGATTTAAGTTTGGATAATGATTTGAGTGTGTGAGGCAATTGAGAGTTGAGTAGAGATCCCGGGTTTGTCGGATTTGAGATTCTGAAAGGGTTGATGTTTTGGAAATTTTGAATTTAGAGTGAGATGATGGTGGACTGAATGTTTGGAGGAATGATTGTCAAACTTGTCTCTCTTAAAGTTTGTAAAACCGAAAATTCATTTTTTGTTGTAAAAGGGCGGATAATCCGTGGGATTACCCTATGTACCCCCTCGAACACGACACTTAATTAATGGTAAGTGCCGAGGCTCGAAAGATGGGGCAATGAATTTATGTCGAAAAATAAGATTCAGAGAGGAACACCATGAATGAGATGTTCTCGGTAACCCTAATAACGTCTCTAACTCCCGGGTTTTAAAACGTTAAAAACCGAAAACATTGAAATTGAGCGGAAGGGAGTTAGACGATTCTAAAATCCCGGCTGCAACTAGGAAGGTCATTACTTCCCTAGCACCCCGCCTTGTAAAAATCTAGGCTGCAATTAGGGGAGGTTTGTCACCCTAATGCCCCGCCTAAAGAGATCCAGACTGCGACAAGGGAGGTTATGACCCCAGTGCCCCGCCTCGGATTTTTGTTTTGGAAGGGAGACAAGTGATGCCTAACCAGGAAGAAAACGTTCTTTGAAGGTGTTAGACATCCCCTGTTCCCCGAAAACAGTTTATTTAAGTTGAAAACTAAGTTTGAAAACGTTTGAAGTTGTTCGGAATTCTCGATGAAGAAACACTGATTTTGAGAAATGTTTTAGGAGAAAACTTTATGTATATGTGAGAAGAACTTTCTGCATTTGAGAGAGTTTTCTGTGATGTGAGAAGAGTTTTTCCTTTAAAATTCCACAAAATAGTTTCTTTGAAATCTGAGAAAGCTTGATGAAATTCAAATGAAATGAATGTTTGAAATTTGAAAAGAGATTTTTGGAGTTTGAATGGGATTTACAAATTGAGTTTGGATTAGATGAATTGAATTGGATTGAATTGAATTAGACTGAATTGAAATGAGTTGGGTTAGAATTGGGTTTAATTGAATAGAAGTTGAATTGAAATGGATTGGGTTGAATCGAATTGAATTTGAATTTGGGCCGGGATTAGAGGACGAGCAGAGTCAAAGTTGGATTGGTCAAACTTGGGTCGAAGTCAACATTCAATCAAGGTCAAAGCAGGCTGGTCAAAGTTGGGTCAAAGTTCAGGTTGGTCAAAGTTGGACCGAGTTGGGGCTTGGTCAAGGTTTGGACCGGATTAAGCCTTGGTGGGCTTTTGAGATGGGCCTAAAATGGGCCTTGGAGTTCAGTTTTAAGAATATGGGTCTGGTTGTGATTTGGGCCTCAAGTGTGGGCTTAATGGGCCGAATTGGCTTAATGGGTTGAATTGGATTAATGGGCCAAATGGGCTTAATGGGTGAAGATTGTTTTTGGGCTAAAATGGGCCTTGGCCTTTTATTTGGGCTGAAGATTGTTTTTGGGCTGAAATAGGTCTTGGGCCTTTTTATTATTATTATTATTAACATAATAAGATGTGGTTTGGGTTTAGGGATCACCCAATTATTAGGTGGGACCATGGCTCACCTAAATCTCTGGGTTCACCCTCTATCCTAAAGTTTGGTACTAAGGTCTAATAACTAGGGCTTAAATAAAAGGTTACAAATAAAGAAGTAATTAACATTTGCAATGAAAAGTAAAGGCAAAAAAAGATAAATGTGCAATGACGAAATAAAACGAGAGAACGGATAATTCATACATGGTAATAACGACTGAATAGGAAATGAGGACCGAAAGATTCATGAAAGACTATGGAAATCTCAAATCAGTTGCCTAATCGTTAACTTTCCCAAAGGGTCGAATGATGTTACTTTTGAAGTTAATTTTCAAACTAAAATATCAATGCCCCAAAAGCCAAATCAGAACTGAAACACGGCAATTCCTAAAACAGATAAGAATCACAAACAGGGGAATCCAAAGTCAAGTGTAATAAGAAAGCTAACTGGTTGGGGTTTCAAACCCATGAGGCAGCGCAAATCCTGAAGCACAATCGAGTTGGTCAAATTGCAGAGACCACAAATCAGTTCTAGGCCAACAAACCGCATGTGTACCCATGAATAGCTGCTGTGAAGTCTAGAGCCCTCTCCAACATAGTCAGACGTGCAGGGTCAAGGTCAATTCGAACAGAATTTACTCGAACAAGTCCCGCAGTACCTCAACCACAACAAGCAAGTGAAAGGGGGTCAAAGTGGTCCCCAAACGAAACATAATTTACATCAAACAAACTCAGGGATGATGAAACAAACCATGTATCAAATGCCGGTTGAATCCGGAACCTGAAGGGACCGAAAATATCCAACCCATAATCAAACGATGCGTACAAAGGGATCAACATGAGATTACAGCAATCCGGCTAAACTCTCAGCCTTCAATCGAAGCAAAATCCTCACACAAGCTCAGGGGTTCTTTATCTCCAGTAATTAACAAACATCAGATATTTGTGAATCGAAGGACAGAGGGCAACAGCTATTATTCGAACAAACCTTTTGCACCAAATTATACATTAAACGCAAAGAGATAGCAGGTTCTTCGGTTAGGATAAAATACCAGGGCGAAGATCGATTAGCTTCTTCACGAGAATAAACAGGGAGACAGGAACACATAATGGTAACTACATGTCGGCAGGGCCATCTTAACAAAATGCAAAATAACAAGACACAATGGGGATATAAGTTGGAGTTATTGCGGTTACATTCACCGAACTCAAAACCCATTTCAAACCTAACCAGAAAGGTGTTCAAAAGCCACAAGGAGTATTTCAGGAAACCCATAACTTCACAATATCGAAGTACCATTTGTCAACAGAACCGACGGGCATAGTTTCGGAAACCCACAAGGTTATTCGAGGCGTAGATTTACCAAAAGGAGCATTAGTTTAAAGGTGATTATTACTCATCTGAGAATATATACACGAATAATAAAACAAACGAGATCAGATGGAAGCAACAAGGAAGCAGGATAAACAAGTATCACCATGAGCATCAGGTGTAAAAGGAAGATAGAGTCAGCAACGATTCTGCACCCAACTTGATTTCACACCCGCCTCACGAACTCCGAGACCCATGGTGGATTTGGCATCCACTTGGATACGTATGATGAAATGAAGAAAATGGCAACAAAATCATAGTATCGAAAGGGAAAATGTCGATAACTCCAGTCATAGAATCGAAAGGGAAAATGTGTTGTGTCTGTTCGAAGATACGGGTAGAAATGATGAGATCCAACGACGGTGGAGTGTTGGTGGTGGTTTTAGAAGTTTCTGGAGGAGGAATGGGAATGTTCCTTCGGATGTGCTTGTGTGTTCGATTCCGTTTCAGAAAGAATGAAGAGGGAGGTGGTGATTGGATGAATCGAAGAGGATATTGTTCTTCTGGTTTTATTTTTGAAGGTCGAGAGGAGTGAGCTCTTCCTTTTCAGAAATGGAGAACTAGAGAGAAAGGATTGATCGGGGGAGAGGATGATGAACGATGGTTACTAGAGAAGGGCAACGACCGTGGGAGAGAATACGGAGTAAGGCCGCCATTGCTCTGGCGAGTTCTTCCTCTTATTTTTTTTTTCGTTTCAGAGAGAGATCGACTTATGCGAGTGGGGTTTTTGTCTTCATGAGTTTCGAAATTCTCCAGCCAGGAAAGGAATTGATCTGGTTCTGAGCGTGTGTTTTTTTTTAAGCTTCGATTTGCAGGTCTGTGGTTGATAGGAATCAGTGGGAAAGAAGAAGAGTGAAGAACGACTAGAGAAGAGATGATGGATTAAGGATTTCAGTTGTTTGAAAGGTTGAAGAAGGATGAGAGTCTCAGTCCAGGCGTTGATTTTTGGGTCCGACTGGGTTTTTGGCTTCTGGAGAAAAGGGTTTTGTTTGAGATCGAGAGATGAAGGAGACGGCGGGTGTGTGTCGCGGTTCTGGTTTTTGGAGATGAGGAAGGGAACGATCGAGAGGTGATGATAGGAGACGGAGACGACCGGTCTTTTTGTAAAGAGTCACTAGGGTTTTTCTTTTTGTCAAGTTGAAGTGAGGCTAGGGTGTAGAATGGGCCTGGTATGTCCAATACTAGATGCTGGAATGGGTTTAAGGGCTTGGGCTAGGCCAGAGTTCAACTAAGTGTGGATTGGGTTTGAAAGATGAAAATGTGTGTGTATAAATAGAAATGAAAATAAAAATACTAATGCTAATAGTAGAATAAAATAAAATATAAGAAAAAGTGGATAGATGAATAAAAATAAATAATTAAATAGAATATAAACAAAACAAAATAAGATAGTAAAATAAGTGAATAAACAAAAGGGGACGACCTTGAAACTGGACTGTCGATGGAAATTCATTTTCGAAGAATTGTGTTTTTTTTCTGAAATGTTTTGAAAAAGATTATAAAATGATGGTTTCATCTTAGCACGCACGTTAATATGTTTTGAAAAAAGAAAGGCGACGACCCCTCTTATTATTTCGGAATTTGCTTTATGGGGTGAGAATTTTTGGTGTCTACAGTATGATGTGAACTCGTATTGGATTCGTGTTATTAATGTGATGTGATGATTATCGAATGGTTGAATTGGTTTGAACTTCGGTCATATGTGATGGATTGGCTCAATGCACCGGTCTTCAATTTATGTGGTGAACCATTTAAATTGTCTTGAATTTTTTGTTTATGTATTGGAATGGTTATCCAAGGGGCCAAGGACCACGCAGTCCTTTATCATTTGACCAGTGTGCCATGGATATTTGTGAATGATTGTTGAATTTATAGAATCTGTTGCTCTAATTTCCTGCCTCTGGTAATTGACAACTTTAAGGAGATGTGCTTTAAATTGAATTCAGCTTCGAGGGTGAAGCTTTCTTTTAAGGGGATGTGATGAAATACCCATGTATTTTGAGTTAGGAAATTCATATTATTAAATCGTTATGATTGGGTTAAGTATAATAGGACGTTATTGACTAATTAGATTAACCGAAGTTAGTGATTAGTAGGCACAGGGAAGTTAAAAAAATTATTTTACACTCTCATCTCTATATGTTAAATTGATTATATTTTAATATCCTTCTTTTTCTTTTCCTAAATTAATTAACGTTGTTATTCATATCTTCTGCCGACGTACAACGTTCCTTTCTCTGTAAACTAATTACTCAATTTAAGTTACATCTTTCTAAAATAATGATTCCTTTCTAAAAAGATAATCACGTTCATCTTTATCCATATGAATTTATTACTCGATCTTAGTTTTATAATCATTCTTATCTCCTTCCAAAGATAATTATGTTGATCTTATCTATTACCAATTAATTAACTATTTTATTCCTTATATTTCTATTAATTATTTTACTCTTAACTATTAAATTATTTACTTGGTCATTATCTACTCATTCCTTATTTACTGATCATCCATCCTTATCTACTTTATTTTTAATTATTTAACGAACATTATCTTATTCTTTTCTACTTATCCACATCCCTAACTTTCTCTACTTAATCTATTTATTAATTATCAATTATAATATTAATTCCCTCTCTTACTCTCAAATTATTCCTATAAATACCCATCCCTATTCCCCTTTTCTTTGTCAGTATTCACATCCATCTTACCCAATACAAAATCTCTAGTTCTTCCTTTGTTTCTTCAAGCTCCTTCCCTGGCGCCAACTAGAGTTCTAGAAGGGTAAGTGTAATTGTATTAGTTGGGATTTACAAGGTTATAATTCTATATATTTTATTGGCGGGTTGTTGAAAGCGTGTATATTAAATCTTAGATCTCGAGTTCATTAATGGTGGATGCTATTGGTTGTGAGTGATTGTCTCTTCTCGGCTGGACATGGACTCCAAGTAAATTCTATGCTCATAGTTTTTTTTTGGCTTGAATTTTTATTCATCAAAAGATATTTTGGAAACCCCAACTTGGGATTGGTGGATTGGAATTATGTTCTATGAGGATTAATTGTGGTATTTTACAATTAGAGATTGATTTTGTTTTGGGAGTCTTTCACTGGAAATTAATTACTTTTGGGGTTCTTGGTGCTCCTCACTACACCTTGTTGGAGTTCTTGGTGCTCCCTGACTACACCATGTTGGTTCTTTCGACCCTGACCATGAATTGATTATTTGGTACTTTGTACCCTAATTTTATATTTCTTTTGCGCTGCAAACAATGACTGCAGTTAAGCTCTATGATCTACTTTATGGACTGATGACTCATAGGGGGTGTACACACTTAAGGACTTAGAGTGAGGGGTATGGTGGTTGCAGTCCTCGTGACTGTTTGTGATAACTTGTGGTTGTTCCTTTTGAAAGCTCCCCTGAAAATTTTGGTTCTAAATATGTATTGTTGGCAAATGAAGTGTTTTACAAGGAATTGTTATTTTTACACACCGCTTAATTATTAAAAAGGTTTCCAATGTATTTTACATAATGAGGTGGAATTTACTCAGTTTCACTGATTTGCGCAATCCTTTCGTTGTTGTATGTTGTTTTCTGATTACGGGTATGAATTTCTAAAGTTGGGGCTGGGAAACGCGCTATCACATAGTTATAGAAGTTGGAATTATTTCTGAGACATCATGTTTGAGTTGCAATGGTTTGAGATACAATATTTTGAGTTACAATGTTTTGGAATTTATTTTTGTTGGATTGATAAAGTTTTAGCCTGAGCACTCAATGTGTATTGAGTGTGGCGGTAATAATGCCCAGGTAATTTGATTTTTTTTTCCGCTGCAGTTTCTAATGTTAGCATTGTCTAAGTTGCTTCTGTTTTAACTCATCTTCGGATGCAAATGAGGTTATAACATTGTTATGCACTTTCCTACTCTGTTTACCATTGAATTTTCGCCGATTGGGACCTGTCCGAACGTCCGTCTGGACATCCATGTTCGGACAGGCACCGAGAGCATTTTGTTTTTCACTGTTTTGGTGTGTCCGAACAAATGTTCGAACTTACATGTTCGGACAGCATGCGAGGACGGGTCTGGAGTGTAAGTCTCGGCATTGGTCTGAACTTACATGTCCGGACCAATGTTTGGACAGACCTTATTTCTCAGTTTTAAGACTCGTTTGAAGTCCATTTTTGAATCTGTTTGCGGCATTAGATTCTTATCGTGGTGTACTTTCATATGAGACAAAATCCAGGGTGTTACAAAGGGATACTTCACTGTACACATATAACATACGAGACTCTTATCTCAATTCAATAAAATAGATGTCCTTTTTGTTATGCTCTCTACTTTCTCACACTTGTTTGCTGTTTAGGGTGGTAAAATTACCGTAAGATTAATTTAAGTACTCCCATATCTTTATTTAATTCCTCTCCACTAAACATATTAACTCTTGTTATATTTTTTTTTGTAATGTGTATATTACATGTTACATCCATTTTCTTTTATTATTTTAGATATACTCTTAAATCTAAAAGTATATTTTATAGTATAATCAAATTAGTTGAATCTTGTTTTATTTAGTATATTCTTCAATATACTATATTCCATATAGTATACTTAAATAAATTAATCCTTGTATTATTTTCTGTTTTACTTTATGATTATTTATTTAGGGTTTAATATACCCTTTTTAAACCTTATAAATATTACTCAAATACTCAATTACAGTTTAAATAAACTCCTTTAACCATAAGGAAATTTGTTTATGTATATAATGAATTCTAACAGACCATTTTGAATTATAAGGATATTTATTCCTATATAATGGGGTTTAGTAAACCTTATAAATTGATCTTTTTTTGTTACACAATCAAAATAAAACTTACTTAATAAGTCTTCTTAAAAAATGATTACTATTTACACACCATTTTAATAATGTCCTTTTAGTATTTTATGTACCTCCTTGTACATTATACATTATGTAAATTATATAATATCATGTTTGCTATTTAATTTCTCTCTTTAAGGTGTTTAACAATTCTCTTTTTAGCACGTGCATACATTTATACAAATGTACAAGTTATGGTTAAATAAACTCTTTTTAACCTTCTCAAGATCATTTATATTCTATTGTTCCTTTTTACATATTTAAGGTATTTAACCCTTTATTAATCAACTTTGTTTAATTAATTTTTATTTATTAGGATAATTAATATTTGGGATATTTCATAAGGCATGAGTGAAAAACTCTAAGCACTCGGAAAAATAGTAAATCCCAAAGGAATCACAGCAGAGCAGTCAGAAACAAAAATTAAAGTTAAGAGAAAGCAAAACTTGAACTCTCCTGAATTTTGTTGTCGTCATATGTAGAACAACCCCACACTTGAGTTGCGTTCAAGTGTAGCAACTTGGTTGCAATATTATCATTAATGGTGGCCACGGGTCCGGTTCCACCGGTTCCGGTTGGTTCCACCGGTTCCGGTCTGGTTCCACCGGTTCCGGTTCCGGAAAATGTGTATTCGGAACCGGTCTGGGCGGTTCCAGTTCCGGTTCTGAAATCTGGATTCGCTTCGGATTCAGTCAAAAAATCGGTCCGGTTCCGGTTTCCGGTTGCGGTTCCGGTTCTGATCGTTCCGACCGGTTCCGGAAAGATTCGATCGGCTCCAGTTGCTTCGTTTTAGCTCCGATTTGAGATCCGTTTGAGCGCACACGTTGCTCTTTTCATCCACTTTACTCCTAGATAGGTTATTCTTAAAGTTTATAATCTAAAATGTGTAAAAACAAAGACTTAGGAATTTTATTGAATTTACAAAAAATAAGGAACAAAGAGAATTTATTATATGATTCACTGCCTCTTTAAAATCTTATTAGGTAAAAACCCATTGGGAAAACCCTAATAAGGAAAAAGAGTACAGCTATTTTCTTCAGAGGAGCGCGCGCCCGAGACCCAAAACGACGTTGTTTTGGCCCGATTCCAATGGTAACTTCAACCGGTTCCATGGCGGTTCCAGTTCCGGTTCCACCGGTTCCGTTTTCCGGTTCCGGTTCCCGGTTCTGAATCCGACGGCAGTTCCAGGCGGTTCCGGGCCCGGTTCGGGCCCGAATCTCAAAACATGTATTCGTATTCGGAACCGGCTGAGCCGGTTTGGTTCCGGTTCCGGTTCCCACCGGTTCCCGGCCGGTTCCGGTTCCAATCGGTTCCGGGTAGAACCGCTGGTTCCGGGTAGAACCGGACCCGATGGCCACCATTAATTATCATGAAGAATTCATTTGAAAGAAAGACACCAGAAGCAACCAAAACTACAAAACGGAGTTAAATATTAATAGACAACAAAAACCAGGAGAATAACTATAAAAATAAATTAAAGCAGAAAATAAAATCTAACAAAATGTAACACTGGGTTGCCTCCCAACTAGCTGTCCTCCTTTAACGTCTTTGGCTAGACCATACCTTTGAAGTCATCCAGGATCGAATACGAATGTCAACGTGGGCGCCAAAAGGTTGACGGGTGGGCTTCATATATTTTCATAAAGCGACCCCGATCAAATGGAAATAAAACCACAACACTTCAAATATAACAGTGCAAACTCCACCGATCATGCGGCGGGTGCTTGTGTTGAGGTGGGTCATCCTCAACGTGAAGATCAAAATTTCGCAAGTCCTCCTTCTCAAATTCAAGGATGTATACATCATTGTCGTCCGGTGCAAGCTCAAAGGATGAACCTGTAGAAAATCAACTTTAACAGGAGTCAAGGGCTCCTTGAAAATAATGAGATAAATCTATTCTGCTGGCTCATAAGCAGATGCAGGAAGGAAGTCAACTGGAAGACTCTCTGGCTCAGGTACAGGTGAAGAAGGAATAAACTGGGTAGCTTCACGAATTAGATTATTCTTAAACTCTATAGCTTCACTAACTCGCCCAATCTCTAGCTCTGGCCTCTCCATGATCTCCACCTCAGGTGTGGTAGCAACTTCAAGGATCGTCGTATCAAGCTGCGAACGACTTCACATAACTACTGTAGTAGGTTGTTCGATCTCAGGAATCGGTTGACATTCAAGTTGTCGCGATATTTCATCTAGTTGGGTTTAAATTCTCACATTACTCTCCCGATGCTCTTTCATGTCCATCATGAAGGTCTCATGCCCAGTAGAACGTGATTCGAAAGGCGAATTTTAAAATCTGCAATTGCAGGTTCCAATCTAGACAAATTACCCTGACATTGTGAACTCTCATGATTCCCTCCACACGTCTGGCAGATAACCCACTAGTTGTAATTCTGTGCAGGATAACAGTGTTCAGGAGACGATTGTGCTTTAGAAGGGCAAGACGATATAAAATCTCTTATGGCATCCTCCAAACTTAGAAGAAACAACCGGACAATAAGCACGTTCATGATCTCCTCCACACCTTTCATACAACACATTGGTTGTATATCCAGGTCAACCTCCCGGCGGATTGTAATATCGAGCCATCAAATTAAAGTACCTCAAAAGAAAGAGAAAAAGAAATTATATACATAAAGAAGAAAGTAAAAATAAAAATATGTACATAACAATAAAATAAATGAAACAACAATGAATGAAAAGGTATATAAAATCAAGACCTCTTCTTGAAAGGAATAACAGTATCTTTTTCCTTAAATCCAGACCCAAGGGATCAAATATCGCAGTGGGAATAGACTTATCTTTAGCAAGTTTAGTCTTCCAACGTGCTCTTCGTTTCTGAAACCAAACCGCAACTAGTTTCGGTTGTAACCCTAGCTTCGTGGCTAAAACAATTATCCTCTCAGGTTCCAGTTTATTCTCCGCTTCAAAGCTCTTTTCCAGCATATTCACCTTCCACATCTGGTAACCCTGGAGAAGAACAACTAAAAAAAAACCAGGACACCAACCTCTGAACCAACAGCAGCAAGCAAACGTAGCGCAACCTGACAACAAAGTCTACTACCCTAAATGAGCAATCGAACCGACAAAAAGCCAACACCAGAGGCACCACGACGACTAGAAAAACAACGAGGAGAAACCACCACGAAGAACCGGAAAAGAGGGCCACTGAACCTGAACCAGAACCAGAATAGATCAAGACGACTGGAAAAACTCTACACTTAGAAGACCCCTGAATCGAAACCAAAATAGCACAAGGGCATTTTGATTCCACACAAAGCAAATTCCCAAATTGACAATCACACCGACCAGAGTCTCACTGGAATTACTGCAGCCACGCCCCGACGACTGAGAGCCGAAACCACCTCCCGCTAGGAAGACGCAGGAAAACACCGCATACAAGACCCGAGACCAAACACTAGCACCACCCAGAGAAGACTAGAAGACCTAACCTGAGCAGACCAGGAAGATAGAAGAGGTTGCCGACCAAAACCCGACTCCTGGAGTCGATGAAAGGGAGTGCAGACCTATCTCGCTGAAACCAGACGAGAACCAAAGAGAGCGAGAAATCGCCTCTGAAATCGCTTCCTAGGAGAGCGAAAATATCTCAATAATTCTCGGTTTGTTAGTCGTCCTAGTGAAAATGTTAGTGTTTTGGGTTTAGGTCTTGGATATTAACGTGTATATTACATTACAACAAGAGATAAGACGCAGATCCTTGGGTCAGAGGTAGGATTTAGAACCTTTGGGAGTAGAACAATATTGGTACCATTAGTCTGCTTCAGTATTTTCACTATACAAGAGAAACCACTAACAACAGTCCAAATGTCATTCCCAATTATATATCATTGTCGATTTGAAGAAAAGGGAGCAAAATCCACGGGGGCCTGGAGATTTACAGTTATCAAGGGCGTCCGACGCTTCCTCTTTACGCACTACTGCTATTAGATTAATATTCTGCTCATTAGAGACACTCAGTAGGAACTTTACGGCTGTGAAAATTACGAGTAATTCATCTCTCCCTTTCATTATGTGAAGAGTAGTATCTTTGTACAAGAGTACGTGAACTGATGATAAGTCCAGAGTCTGTAAATAAAAGACTAAACTTGGTAGGTGGGCGTAACCACCAATTGAGTAGTTTCAATGAATTTAAGGAATTCAGATCCCTGGGAGGACAAACATGACCACCATCCCATGCAATTCAGCACTGGTAAAAGTTATCCGCTGACAGATTTATTTTCCTCAGGCTCAAGATCATATTCGTTTCTTCATTTTCTCTGATGCCATCGTTTCATTTTCTTCAAAATGCACTTCACATCCTTGCCGCTTTGAGCATAAGCCTTAGCCAAAGCATGATACATCTCCCTATCCACTGAAATTATACCCCTTAGCGATTCAAGAAACAACTCCACCTCTGAGCTACTTCCACTATTTCCAATCCAACTGAAAAGAGTCAACATCACTCTCCTATTCGGTTTCCACCCTTTACCTCCCACATTAACAGAAACAGCTTGTTTCATACACTCCATTGCTTTCCCATCTCGCCAGAATCTACATACCCAGAAGCAACTATACCCCAACTACTTGGTGTTGTAGCCTTTCCTTTCTCTCTTAGTCTTCGAGCATCACTTTCGCTTCCTCTAACATTCCTTTCCCACAAAACCCAACAACCACGGTATTCAAGACCCGGAAATCATAGCAATTTCCTGATGATTCCCATTCCTTCAAACATTCTTAGCAGCATCAAGCTCGTCGAGCTTGACAAGAGATTCAAGCACAGTGATGTAATCCCTGTTAATGCACCTTTTACAAGCACTCTTCTCAAGCCCACAGCCTCAACACCTCTTCCGGTTTCCTCAATTTCGTATAAATAGTAATCAGAAAGCTGTACCCCGTACCACCTTCTGTCTTATCCAGTCTCACTTCCGCCTTCTTCAGAATGTCAATGGCCTTATCTGTCAAGCCAGCTTTCGCGTAGAAGTCCGCCACTACTGCATAGGTATTCCAATCCATGGCAATGTGAGGTTGTGCCTCCATTTCCTTGAGAATTTTCTCCATCCCTTCCAAATCTGATCTCTTACCATATGAATTGATGCAGATTCTGTAACTGTAGTTATCAGGCTTCACATTATTGTTCTTCATATCTGATAGGACCTCGGGAACCTTGTCAAGATGGTCCGTGTTTGTGTAGAGACACATGATGTCATTGTAGGTGAGTGCGGATGAAATGAAACCCAGCTCTTTCATCTTCGATAAATGAGATAAGGATTTCTCTGTTTGTCGTTGCCTGACATAGCAGTTGAGCAGCGCACCATATATCTTCTCGGTTTTGTCCTGGTCTGGTAAGCTGCTGAAATACCCTTCTGCAGAGTGAAAACCTTGAACACGACCAATTAGGTCCAGCTGGACAGCGTGCTCTGATGGGGTGAATTTGCAAACGCCTTTCTCCTTCATCCACTCGGAAACCTGAAATGGATGCAGATAACTCAGCACATCCATTGTAGGGAATCTGATGCTTCCCTTTATCGATTTCTATTGTTTTACAGACCCTGAGATTGAACTTAACAGACCTTCAAACTTATTTTCATTCTAGTTGAGTCATCAAAGAACACTTACCTATCGAGATTGAAGAACTTATTCTTCTTTCAAGAGCAAAAACACATTTTTGTGCCAGAAGTCCGAATCAGCATTCAATAACTCTAATACATTTATATCCATTTCGTCCAACATTAGTTTCGTGAAAGAATGCAGGGGGGGCGGGGGAGTAAATCATCTGTCTAGGACGTTTTCATTCAACCAAAGTATCAATCATCCTCTTCCCTTCCAGTAGAAAAAAACTACTTTCTCTTTTCAGACAGTATATGTTAGGCAACATTCCCGCCGCTCAACGCAACATGTTCAGTTTGGATAAGGGGCAGAGAATAGAGAACTGAAAATAAACCTCTAGCGCTTGAGAGAACCGCTTGCGCTTGCGGAGGTCATGGACGATTCTTAGAAGCTCGCCCACTCGAACCTTCTTACCCAAACTCACCCAACCGTCGAGTTCGGGCTTCACGCTGACGCCGGGACTTCCTAAGGGGCTAATCTTCGAGTATAAGCTCCCTCGTTTACTCGTATGGTACCGAGAGCAGCTTAGCCACCTACAAGCCGTCGAAGCATCACTGCTTCTTCGAATGATGGATGACTCCCGGGTTCAATCTTTTGAGGATCTTGTATATTGTGAATACAAGTGGAGAAAATGTTCCAATTCCCTATTCTTTCGCAGACAATTTATGTGAATTGTGGCGCTGCTGTAGAGTTGATGTTCAAGAGAGACCTTGAGGGTTTATCATTCTTCGGACCTTTATTTGAAAGGTTTCTTGGTCTAGCCCAACAGAGTTTATCTGCGGGAAAAAAAAGACGTCAACCGGGCCGCCATTAAATTCAACCGGGTCTGTTTTTAAAAATCCGTTTTGAAAAATTCATAATATGTCACAACAAAATTTATAACCGGTGATTTGATCTAATTTTCAAACTTGGTTTTCCATATGATATGAAAAAATTATATTGTAGAAATGAACTTAAATAATGACTATTTTAGTCATGATATTAAAGATTATGTTTCAAGTTCACAATATATTTTTTTTATTTGGGGTATCTTATTTTTAAAAAAATTAAAAATATATAGATAATTGAAAAGAATAAAAATATAGAATAAAAATTGAAATAAAATCAGTAGATTTTAATTACACATACACAAAACTTCAAAAAAAATCTCTTTGTTTTTTAACCGTTTTGACTCATTATCATTTTTCTCTAGATATTGATTAAATATTATACATAAGAATATATATTTTTCAATTTTAAAAAAGTTTATCCAGATGAGTTGGTTGTATATAAATTTAATTGACAAATTCAACACACCATGCGACATATTGGTTTTTCTTCAATAGATTAATCATAATAAAGAGATTATAATTTTATAATGAGCAACAAAACAATAATAATTCTTGTATTACTATTTAGAGAAAATTACATCCCCCCCATGACCATGAGGTTTTCAAAAACTACTTTCTCCACTCATGTGGTTTCACTCGGATCCAGTAACTTTTCTATTTTTGTTCAACTTTAAAGATGTTTAAATGTTGTCCAAAATGATGAAAATTTACATGAACGATGCTAAAGTGTTATATTTTGGTTCAGCGTGAAATCCAAAATTTTGTAAACTCACGCGTGATCCGTGATACCTAATGAACATATGACATGTGAACGTGTTTTCATTAGGTCCCACAGGTGATATAACACCTTAGTATTGTCCATGTAAAGTTTCATCAATTTTGTACAACATTTAAGCATCTTTTAAGTTAAATGAAAAATTAGTAATGTTATTGGATGTAAAACAGGGAAAAACATGGGTGGGGAAAATATTTTTGAAACCTCGTAGGTGGGGTGTGTAATTTTGTCAAACACCATGGGTGGGGATGTAATTTTTCGTACTATTTATCATAGTAAAAAAATAATAAGAACAAATACTCATCTTATATTGGATTAGGTTTGTTTATACACTTACTTATACATTCTTATTTATAATATTTAATCATTATCTAACAAGAAAAAAAAAGATATATAGTATAAGAAGTTTCTGTAACACCCCTAACTCGTAATTCGCAATTAATGGTAATTAATATCGCCAAACTTAAATACATTCACAACATAAAATAAACTAAATCTTGGTGTTACCGCCGTAGTCACCCACGTGACTAACTAGACCTTACTAATCAACTGTAACTGTCTGAAAGCTGGAAACTTAAACCCACTTAAACTCCAAACAAAATACATACCGAGTTTTACTAAACCAATTCCAACATACAAGTTGCTTAACTTACTACATTGTACATAAATGCGTCCAAGATCTAACCGAGAAAATAATAAAATCAAAGTACTCGGTCTGAAATCTACCCCGTCTACTCTCGGTCCGGGCATACATCCATGAGATACCTGAAAAATAGTGAGGCTCAAAGGGCTTAGCACAACTGCTGGTATGATAACATGTAACCGAGTGATACCGGGCTACGCCCAACTAATTGTCTAGTGAACATATAGTTCATTTATTAAACAATATAATATAGTGCGGTAAACATGCAACATGGTAGCATGTAATAACACTCATACAATAATCAATGCACAAACAAGAGCACGACTTCGATACCATAAGTCAGCCTCTATTCATACCAAGGTCATGAGATTATATTAAAATCTCGCTAAAACGACCACAAACTTACAAATCCTCACAATGGGACTATCTCAGTACAAGTCAATCACAACTCATACGGGTATATTAAACCACATAAAGGGGTATCAAATTATCAATGAACAACCGTCACTATGACGCATGTTCAAGCCACGTCTAGTAGCAGTGAGCTGATGGACGATCGGAGACAATCACTGATCAAGGAAACCAATAACTAGGGGTGTGCAAAAGGTTAGACGGATATCCGTTAACCGAAGTTTTGAAAAAAAAATACGGTGTTCGGTTATTTCGGTTATAACCGTTTAAACCGAAATTAGTAATAATATTTGTTTTAACCGATAACCATTTTAACCGTTAACCATTTACAAAACTATACTGATATCCTTTAACCGCCCCGTACCGAACTTTTAAAATTAATCGAAATAACGACATTTGAACATAAACCGAAATAACCGTTTTTTCTATCATAACCGATAATCGATTTCTATCATATCCGAAATAACCGTATTTTATAATCATAAATGAAATAATCTAACTAAAATAGCAGCATCCGGTAATTCATCGCGCCTGATGCACGAAACCATGAGCAACAGATGCATCAAACTAAAATAACAACATCTACCCATTCTTATTGGTTAAAAAATAAGGAGAAATTTTTTTTTTAAAAAAAAAAAAACTTCGGTTATTATGGATAACCAATGTTTGAGGTTTAATATCCGTAACCGCCCCATTTTAAAGTACGGATATCCGTTTTAACCGAAATAACCGAACTTTTGTAAAACGGTGATCGAATGCAGAAAAAAAATGGTTATTTCGGTTATCCGTTCTAACCGCCCCGTTTGCTCACCCCTACCAATAACCATGTCCAGTAGCAGTGAGCTGATGGACGATCGGAGGCAATCACTGACTCAAGGAAACAAATAACCACGTTCGGTAGCACTATACTGGGGCGATCATAGCCAATCACTGACTCAAGGGACCATGTCCAAAGACAATGGCCTAACCGAGAACGGATCTGATACAGATCCCGCTCTTTAAACAAATACGCGCGCGGCCGAAACCATCCCGGACTCCTTTCTTTTCAATAACCAAGTTCATTAGAAGTATAAGGGAACGTTAGTCATACTTCTAGTATGATAGTTTGACCATCCCGTTTATGGATGTCGACTAAGTATTGAAGGGAAGTTAGTGAGGAATTCTCATACAATACTGCCGTTAGTTAGTTCGTATATTCGAACCTCTAAAGTTCTCTATTCATTTCGTATGTACTGTACGTGTGTTCATGTCTCTTCCAAGGTGCAATTAGTAGCACACCACACAAGGTCAAGGTCAAGAATTACAATAACACAACCAACAATATTCCATTTCCATGCAATTATCTTAAGGATATATCAAATAAACATTTAACACACAAGCCAAGAATAACCCGGTAACACAAAGGATACACTGGAAGGGGAAGCTCGTCTAGCCCGGATGTCGTCTCGGCTACCGCCCCTACTATCCCGATCCTATAAATGGATTACCGTGAGCGTTAAGTATTTATTGCTCTCTTCACAACATTTCTCTTAATCAAACTTCCAACTATATGCACATGCGTATATTTATATATAAGTTCTCACAAGTCTTAATATTATTTAACAACATTACATCAATTCTACAGTACTTTCCAAGCTTTATAATTGAATTTAATTAATTGTATCATTCAAATCCCTAATTAATTGTTCCAAGGTTCCAATCCTTCAATTATATATAAATACGTATTTGCACACCTATACATATATAGTCTCATAAATTCCAATGTTCAACCATTACGTACACACACATATATAAGTTTCCATATGATCAATATTAACCATAGTGCTTACTAATTAATACCAATTTATAGAACAAATTCCTTAACCATTTTATCTCCTAATAAATTTACAAAAACTATTAATCTCAATACAACTTACCAATTCATTCCATTATTCACTCCTATTTAATTGGCCCCTACGAGTATGCCTCTAGATTATAGTTTAATTCACACTAGTCTAGCCAGTATATCTGCTTAATGTGTATATATATATGTATATGTATCTTAAATCCTATGACCACCATTCCTTTTCAACCACTTAATAATTTAGTATTAAGTACCCTTTTCTTTGTCAATTCACCATTTATTCGATTATTAATTAACTTGTTATCAAACGAACTCCACCATACACTAATTCTTTACTTTACGATCATAAACTATATTTTTATTTATTTAAACTCTAATTCTTAAATCTGAACCCACGTTAAATTTCAATCTCGTACTTGACTATCCATGGTACAACCAATTTAAATAATCTTAATTTTGACTCAATCAAAATCCCTAATTCCACTATAATACCAAACTTAAATTTTGACCTAAATCCAATTTAAATCCGAATCCAATTTTGACCTACCTAATTTGACTTAGTTAGAATTCGCAAATCAATTTCAATTTTTGACCAACTCTAATCCAATTTTGACCAGTTTTCAAATTTGACCAGATTCAACTTTGGCCAGATTCCAATTTTGACCAATCTTAATTTTGACCAATTTCAATTTTGACCAGATTTTAAATTTGTCCAGTATCAATTTTGACCAATTTCAATTGACTAATTTCAATTTGGACCAGATTTACACTTTACAACTTTTTTCCAGAAATTACAAAATCACCCCAGAATTCCTCAAATTCACATTTTTGCTCCTAATTTTCCAAATTACATTTTCGCCCACGATTTTCATATTTACAATTTTGCCCCCAATTTTTTGAATATTACAATTTTCGAAAAACCCTAATTTTATAGATTTTCCCCCAAATTAATTTAAAAACCCTAATTTTCACATTTGAAACCCTAATTCTAGATTTCAAACCCTGATTTTCGAATTCCCCAATTTGAATTTTGAACCCTAATTGCGGATTTCAAAAGCCCTAATTCAATTATTTTGGAAACCCTAAATCGAAATTTCGATTCTGTCACTAGTAATTTTGAAACCCTAATCGGTTTTTAGGGTATGATTGTAAACATAAGCACCCAATAAATTTCAATAGTCCACCTACAAAAATCGTTCACGGTTTGTGGATCTACATTACCAAATTGAAGTTAACCACCACCATAGCATCCAACCGCACATTAAAGACAGAAATTTACAAGTTTTCGAAAGGGGGAAATTGGCTTCCAGGCGCCGAACAACAGAGGGGAAAGAGAGGTTTGTTTTCCCTAAATCTCGGTATTGGATCTAGCTCAAATCCGGACACAAAAACAAACAAAAAAGACAAAAAAATAGAATACTACCTCCCCGATATGTTATACGGGGATCTCCAGCCTCCAACTCTCCTCGGTTGTCTCTCGGCCGCCTTCTACAAGCTTGTCACCGGATTGGCCTCCTCATTTGCACGCCCGAATCACCAGAAAAATAAGAGAGGCACGACGGATGTATAAGAAATGAAGAGATGCACGAGCAAGTGTTTTCTAGCTAGGGTTGCAAAACGTGAGTGAAGCGAGAGGGAGAGAGAACTTGAAGAGAGGCATGTCGCGGGTGCTGAAGAAATAAAGAGAGGCGTGAGAATGTATGTTCCTTGTTCGGTTAGGGTTACAATATTATCGTAGTGAAAGAGAATAAGAGGGGTGGTGTAACACCCCAACCCGAAATCTAATAATCTGAACGACGATTGCTCCCAATAAAACTTAAACTGCAGCGGAATAAATTACAATAACCGGCGGTATTACAATGTCGTTAGTCACCCATGTGACTAACAAGGCTATCTCCAAATACAAATTTCAAAAGTCACGCTCTGAATACAAATACAATCCGAGATACTAGGAATTGAACTCAAAGGTACAATAATTAAGTAAAACAAATAGCTAGTAATAAACTCCCATAGCTTGATCTACCCCACCTACACTCGGTGTGGTAATCTCTGCAACTTCAGGTACCTGAAAAATGGGGGCCCTCAAAGGGGCTCAGCAAACAATGCTGGTATGGTAAACGTGCAGCCAATCGGCTACTGGGCCATACCAACTACTTTGTCGAATACATGCAGTTCATTTTTGTAAAGCTGTAAACAAGCATAACATGATAATCACAAGTATCCATACAAGGACAACAATGTCACATAGAACAAGACTTCAGAAGGTTGAGTTAGATGATCTGTAATCTTTTAATAGTTGTCGGGTCCACACAATGGGACTGACAGGTGTATAAGAGTATGTCAATATAGTGAAGGTATAGTGACCTTGTTAAAAGAGGTGGGTAATGAGTCCCTCAGAAGATAACGTAGTTAACTCCTGTACTTAAAAGAGGTGGGTATCGTACCCTCGAGAGAAATAAAGTCTTCCTCCCAACTTGAAATGTTCCGGTACACAGCCGGTGAGTGGACATAGAGTGCACCCAAAACTCCCGTCGCGACGTAAATTGAATAGGAGACGACCTGAGACAAGTACAACTCCTGTAGCATGCATGGCCAGATCCAACTGGGCTCCTCGTTCTCGTAGTATAGAATTGTTAAGTGTCAACCAGGGACGTTAGATAGTAACACAATGTGTATTGTCAGTTATCACGTTTAGGATAACGACGTTTGTTATAAAGTGAAGTTAGTGAGAAACTTGAGTACAAGTTCTCGGTATGATAAAACGCAGGTATTTAATCCACTGGTAATGTAGTGTTGTATGTGTGGGACATACACGTTATAGTTAGTATCATTCACGCACATAAAGCAATACACTGTTCACAAGAGTAATACAATATTTTACATATAATTATCTTGGTCGTTATTTCAAACAATAGATAGCACACAAGCCGGTGTAGTCCGGTAGCAAACAGGTTGCAAGAATCCCATACCGTTCACCGTAGATTGCAGTTGAATATATCCTGGTCAACGTCTGGTCAAGTATTGTCCTATATTAGGATTAACTGAGAGGGTTAATTTATGTTACCCTTGTATAATAATTTTATTGGATCATTCAACAATTTCGTATTTGTTATTCCATGTGAGGTTTACTTCTTCATACTTAGATAATTTCCTTAACTTCTTAACCTCATTAATAATTAAGGTGTTTATATTCCATTTATATAGTCTTAATGAATAGCTTATATTGTGTGGTAATTTCTTTTAATTACCTTATGATTCAATGTATAACTTATTTTATTATTCCTTCTTGATTTATTTATAAATCCTTTAATGTACATATATGTATATATTATTCATGTACTATTTATATTACATGTTTTTAATTGTCTAAATGACATAATACCTTTATAATTTCTCAACTATATTTATATGCCATACATGGACATAATATTCTTATAATTTTTATTATTCCCCTTTTAACCATAAATAATATTTATTGGTTACCTTTAAATTCCCAATAATTATATAAGCCATAGTTTTAATTCCATAATCCTTTAAATCAAAATTATCTTTCTAATTCCTCCAAATATCCACATATGACCTATATTTATTTAAATCTAAATTCTTACCCTTATATTTCGGTTATTTACAAAAAATCATAATAATTCATAAACTTTACATTTAAACTCTAATCTCATTATATTATATAGTTTTAATTCCTTATTTAATTATATTACAAAACTACCATTAATATTTCGGTATACAACTTTTGAATATTATAACTTTTCGAAAATTACAACTTAGCCCCTCAAACTTTCGGCTTTAACATAATCTTTCCTATAATTACAATTTAACCTCAAGATCTTATAACCTTTACATAATGTCTTATAAACTATAGTTTTAATTTTAATTCCCTTTAATTGCCGAATATATATATATATATAATATATATATATATATATATATATACTAATATCTTAACAAATCTAACCCCAACAATTCGGTTTTGACATAAACTTTCCTTTATTTACATTTTCACCCCAAAACTTTATAATAGTTACTTAATAGCTTATAAACTATAGTTTAAATATTTAATTCCTCTAAATTTTGGAAGTGTACTTTATAATTCTCTTAATTATGGATTCACCCCATATTAAACTCCAAATTTTCATAATGACTTTTATAAATTACATAATAGCCCAAAACTTTATAAATTGTTATTTTAACACTTGTTTAAATTATCTAAAATTCATAATTCCTAACCTTATATTATATCATAATTACTCCAAAGAGACCCATAACTCTCGGCTTTTATTATATATACACTAAACTTTGTAAAATTTACAATTTAGCCACATAACTTAATTAATTAGCCATTTAAGCACTAATAAAATATTTTTAACTCACCAAACTTTATAATATAAGTTTATATGCATAAGTAGCTCATTAAACCTATTCTTCACCAAGATCATTCAGCCATAATTTATAAGTTACCATATAGTATATAAAAGTAGATTTATATGTCAAAATAATTATACATAAATTCCTATGAGTCATATAACTCATGTAAAAATTATTGTAATGTCTTAGATTGATTTTTAGCTCAAAAGAGCATATTTTCCCTTGACAATTCAGCATGAATTTGTATTTAACATAGATAAATTTTGTGACACAAAAATGTGTCTTAAGGTAAATATTTTCCATATATGTTATAGATTATATTTTGGTATATGTTACCATGTGGTTTCGGTTTTAGACTCCTTAGAAGGTGTACATAATTTTTGTACAATTTTTTAAAAGCTTAACCAAGCTTAAAACATAAAGATTGGCTTAGTAAACTTACTCTTAATAAAGGATGGTTAAGTGCTTGAACTCTTCTTGAATTCCCAAGCTTTCTCCAAAGGAATTTGATGCTCCACTTCTGTTTTTATGCAAGAGGTGAAGGAGTTTAGGAGTTAGATCTTTAACAAAGATCTTAAGTAGATTTGTAAGTAGTTTTCCAAGGATTTACCTTAAGCTTTTATTCTTAGAATTTCGGCACACCTAAGATGGATGAAGAACAAACTTTCCTTCATGAAAATGAAGAAGAAAAGAGCCTTAGAAGAAGTAGAATTCGGTTACACATAAAAATGTGCTTTAAGGATTTTCAAGCATAAAAAATACCTTAAGCTAACCTTGGATGCTCCTTGGATTAATGTTGATTTAGACAACTTCCTTGGAGTATTAATTGATGCCGAAACCTTGTAGTTATGCTAGGAAGAACTTGCTTCAAGACTTGATGAGAAATGCTAGGAAATTAACATAGAAATGAAGATAGAAGTTAAATCTCCATTAATGGACTTAAGAGCTTCAAAGGAAGAAATGAAAGGAGAAGAGAGGAGCTTACCCAATTCGGCCACAAGGCAAGGAAGAGAATGGATGCAGCCGTATAGTTAAGCTAGGAACGAATAGGATTTAATTTGTTTATTTTGGACATCTCCATGTGGCATGTTAGGTCATGACTTATTAATTGTTTATCTCCTGATTTTTAGGCTCCATAAGCCCTCCAAACAAGGATGCTTTCGGCCATGTTACAAGACAAGCCAAGGTGGAAGAAATTATGGAAGCTAAAGGACAATGTATGTTAGGTAAGGTTTGATTTTTCAATGTTAAACTTGTCTTCTTCTTCCCCTGTAGGTGGACGATTTTAGGCCTAATTGGAGCCTCTCAATCGGCAGCTAAGAGCCATAGACAAGCATGGGATGGTCACTTGCATTTAACAAATCAAAAAGTGGAATCTAGATCTACTTTTTGCTTTAATTATTTTTGCTTTTGTCAAGCTAACATGGCTTTGTTTTCTTGCATGATTTCGACAGAATTGAGGTCAAATAAGACTTGTATTCTTCTTCCTTTAAGTATTATAGCACATGGTAAGGTGAGTCACCATGTTCTATGTCTTTTATAAGTTTTAAATGTAAATTTTATACTAGTTTTTAGGTAGAAAATCGGCCCCTATAGAGCTCCTTTTTTGACACTTCCTTTAGTTGATTTAGAGGGTAAATTCATCCCCATTTAAGATTCATAATTCATGGCATGTCAAAAACTACAAGGTAATTGCGTAAAACGCGTTTTAGTGACACCCGAAGGTGCGTTTTTGTGCTCTAAGGATATTTTGGAAAATAAGTTGTCCTATGAGTTCCAAGTGTTATAAACATTTTTTATAGTTAATAATGATATATTAAGGTGTTACATTTAGTTATATGGGGTTACATCAACTCATGACATAATTCTCGGGCTATCGAGACACTCCCGGGGCAAAAAGGAGCGTTAAGAAATTTCCCCGAGGATTTTGTTTATTTTGAGAAACTAGCTCGTGGGTTCTCTTTAGAATGATTATTAATGATGTTAGGAACTCTAAGAATGAATTATATAGGTTCGTGCCGCCTCGACACCTCTCCGGGCTTTTCGTGCTTTAAGGGGCGTGCGTGAGCACTCCCGAGCATTTTGCATTTTTGACTAATTATAGCCTAGGTAATATGTTTGTATAGTCATATAATTAGGGTATGACCATTTGGTTTGAGTTTTAGAAGGTCATACAAGGTCATACTTAATTGTATGCTTCTAAGGCGTTTTAGCATTTATGGTGAAACGACTATTTTTACGTAACATTTTCATGCATGTATTTGCATGCGTACGTGAAATGGTTATATTTTGATTATTTTTTTCATTAAATAATGGTTTTATAATGTTAATTAGATTTGGGGTATTTCAATCTACCCCCCTTAAAAAGGACTTCGCCCCGAAGTTTCATATCTAAATTTATAAGGTTGTGGGGGAAACAAGTTCCGTTAAGTATCCACAACTCAATTTAGTTTTTAGGGATCAAGTCCCAAGTCTCTATATTCCTAAGTTCATAGTGTACATCAAACACAACATGAATACTTTGGAAGGTCATATCATATACCTACAATGTAGTGCAATGTAGTACACACAATCACATTTCACTTCAAATAGTGCAGCGTAGTGCACATAATCTTTCCCTTGTAGTGTAACGTAGTACACATCAGCAAGTAAAAGTACAAGGTACATTCAAATACAATGTTACACAAGAACACATACAGGACAGAGTGTCACATAAATGCACAAAAGTGCAACACATGCATACTAAACTCACAAACGAAAAAGGCTCTACCCCCCTAAAAAAGGGGGTACACCCACGTACCCTAGACTAAAGTGTTTAGTCGGTACAGAATAAGGTATGTGTCGTTACTTACTCCAGTAGCGAGGAGAATCGACTAGTGTTGGAGTATGAAGGTGTTGCTGAGATAGTCCTACAATCGAGCAAGTTAATCAACAAGAGAAGTGTCCGCCCTGCTGAAAGATCGAGTGAGTCCTTTTGTCGAACGAGTTTCCGTCTTTACTGATAGATTGAGTAAGTCCATCTGTGTGGGTTCATCCATCAGTTGAGAAATTTAAGGAGCAACGTTCACTAAACCACAATGGTCATCAACCATCAGCCTTGGACGAAAATTCACGCAAATATGAGTAAAATTCGAAATCTTGAATTTCTTATAGTTCGAGAGAGTCCATCAATCAGTTGCGAAAATAAGGAGCAGTGTTTACTCCCTTTGGCCGTAAATATTGGCTTCAGTAAGCTCAGTCAAGTGAGCAACGTGTTAAATCCCAAAATATAGCAATATGGACATTGAGGTCCTAAACTTTCAGAACTAACAGAGTCGGTCAGGTACATCGGACGTGAGAATCATCATTGAACGTTGCCAAGTCATCCAATGGCTTGGTAATTGTCCAAAAATTAAGGGTCAAGGCTTAACAACGTTCACAAAGAAGTTATGACCGATTTTTAAGCAACTACAAGTAACTACAACGTTCAGAAAGCAGAAATTTCAGAAATAGACTCCCTCAACGGATCCAGAGGCTTTGCTATACAAAGAGATAGAATTCTCAATTGCATTTGTACTTTTCCGCCCCAATACTTCCTATATTAGGGAAAATTCACCAGGAACAAGAGTTTTTCTGTCATTTTCAGTTAATATAGTTGTACATTATTGATAGACTCAATCTAGGGTGTTCCTAGGCTCACTACACTCATCAAAGAGCTGATAAGATAATGGGTAGGGTGAGTGAGTGAGTTCCACTGAGTAGATCCTTTCTACTTAGTAGGCAGTGTAAGTTATTTTTGTTTTACAAATAAATAAAATAACTTATATTGTGTATTTGTTGAGTTCGATTGAGTGTTTCCACATCTCTAGTGCTTCCGCATACTTAGTTCGATTGAGTCAACCATCTCACAGACTAACACCTTGAGTTGGTTTGAGTTAGCCGTCCGATCCAACAATTGGTATCAGAGCGACGTTTGGCTGACACACTTCATTTGAAGTACCTACGAGATGGCAGAATGCTCTTTGGTTATTAAGGTGGACTCCAACCTCTAGGCCAGACTCCAGTTGTTTTGCACAGAGACAAAGTTCCACATCCAGATTCACTCTATCAGGCCCCATCCCGTCATGAGGTTTATAGATGACGAAGACAAACATTGTTGATGAAGGAGCGTTAATGGTTTACCTGAAGATGACTCTATTGGGGGTGCACACCCAAAAGAAGTTCCAAATTCAGGGGAACGTGCAATCCTTCTACAAATGCATGGATTAAGGGGGAACTTGGTCAGGGTCGGTTTCTGAAAAGTCTTTTTGCTCTTGTCTCGTTTTGCAGGATTGACTCATTCGAGATTCATGCTGAAAGTTTTGCTATCATCAGCAACAGAGGGAAATTGATGGAGTATGATGGTGTTGCTGAGATAGTCCTACAATCGAGCAAGTTAATCAACAAGAGAAGTATCTGTCCCTGCTGAAAGATCGAGTGAGTCCTTCGGTCGAACGAGTCTCCGTCTTTACTGATAGAATCCATCACTTGAGAAATTTAAGGAGCAACGTTCACTAAACCACAATGGTCATCAACCATCAGCCTGGACCGAAATTCATGCAAATGTGAGTAAAATTTGAAACCTTGACTTTCTAATAGTTCGAGAGAGTCCGTCAATCAGTTGCGAAAATAAGGAGCAGTGTTTACTCCCTTGGCCGTAAATATTGGCTTCAGTAAGCTCAGTCAAGTGAGCAATGTGTTAATCAAAAAATATAGCAATATGGACATTGAGGTCCTAAAATTTTGGAACTGACAGAGTCGGTTAGGTACATCGGACGTGAGAATCATCATTGAACATTGCCATGTCATCCAATGGCTTGGTAATTGTCTGAAAATTAAGGGTCAAGGCTTAACAACGTTCACAAAGAAGTTATGACCGATTTTAAGCAACTACAAGTAACTACAACGTTCAGAGAGCAGAAATTTCAGAAACATACTCCCTCAACGGCTCCAGAGGCTTTGCTATATAAAGAGATAGAATTCTTAGTTGCATTTGTGCTTTTCCGCCCCAATACTTCCTATGTTAGGGAAAAGTCACCAGGAACAAGAGTTTTTTCTGAAATACCCCTAACCTTTAAAATATAATTAAATGACCTATTAATGATCTAAGATGATTATTAAACATCTAAATATTATTGGGGAACAATCTAAAAGATCTCAACAAGGCAAAACACGCCTTAAGATCGGTAAAGCCGAAAATGTGCCTTAAGACACCATAAAGATTGTGTGACCTCAAATAGGATCCAAAGTGGATTCCTAAGTAGTATAATGAAGTAAGGAACACAACAAAACCGTTCTCAAGGAGAACTAAGCTCAGGAACACCCTGTGACACAAAAATGTGCACTAAAACACCTTAAAGCACGTTTTTGTGAGATTGCCTTTTAAATTGATTTTTAATGGGCTTAAAAATTATAATTACCTTTAAATATGATATTTTATCATATTATATCATATTAGGAATTTAATTCCAGAAATTTACGAATTTTTACAAATTTAATATTAAAATATTAATAAACCCTAAAGTGGGGCCCGTTCGAGTCAATATTGACCAAGTATGGTCAATGGTCATTAATTGACCCAATTGACCAAGGATTTCGACAGGCAAGGAGGAGAGGAGTCAGCATAATCATTGTTAGACAAATTAGCTACCTAATACCAAATTTGCAATAGTAAAAGTTACTTTATTACTTTTCCAATTCAATTAAGCCTTTCCAATCATTCTTCTTCACTCACCTTGCTTCCCAGCCGATTCCAGCAGCCCTCACCTCTCTTTGCTTCTCCATTTTCGTGGTTACACAGCCAAACTCAGAGGAGAACAGCAATCACCATTGGTAAGCTTATAAGCTCTTAAATGTTCATTTTCTTCACATTTCTTCCTCTTTCAATGGAGCAAAGCATCAACCACTTCCATCAATGTTCTTAGGTTGTTATGGAGGTTAAATGGAGGGTGTATCTCGGCATTAACAAGGGAAAGGTGGAGAAAGCTAATCTTGTTCTTAAGGTAAAAAATGCTCTAAGCACACATCTTTTGATTCCCTTCAAATTCGGCTGTGAAACTTTGTTTCTAAGCTTATAATCTTCATCTTAACATACTTATCCAGTTGGTACATCAAGAGCTTCGAAGTATAACCAGATCCAAGCCAAAAACACCATTTTAGGCATTTTAAAACAAGGTAAAGATTAGCTATCTTCTAATCTGAGTTAATACCAGTTTAAAGCTTGGTTTTAGTAGCTCTTTTAACACTCTTTGCCTACTGTAAATACAGGCCGAGATTAACCTTGTATACCTTGGTGTTCTAAGGTAAATTTACCTTGAAAATTGACATTAAACACTTCTTATGGTTAGATCTTGCTTGGAGACTAATCATGCCTTAATTGCTGTTTGAAAACATGTAAACTAAGCTGTGGAAAATAGATCTCCATACAGCCGTGGCCAACAAGGCATATACAAGGATAAATCAAGGTATAAACACCTTAAACTTATGATTTTTTATAAATTTTAAGCATATATATATATATATATATGGCCGAGAGTGAAGTTACATATATAGGTCATATTGACCTAAAAATGGAAAAAAAATGGCTAAGATAAATTAAGCTAGTCATTTAAGAGGTTTAATTAACATAATGGTCAAATTATGGCATTATGTGGAAAAATAATTAAACTAAGGTGAGGCCGAATATATATGCTATATTTTGAGACATTTATTGTGTAATTTATTTTGCAAGTTCAAGGTTGTAATAAGGCCATGTCATTAGGGCCATTTTATTTAAGTTTATAACTTATTTAGTTTTATTTATGCTTATAATTAAAATTGGGGCCAATTCGTAATTACTAGGATTTTAGAAGGCCGTGGGCTTAATTTAGCCAATTTAGGGTTTTTAAATGAATTTAATAAAAATTATAACATTTTATAAGGTTTTGGGGTCAAAAATTGAAAAAATAGAAAAGTATAGGTTATTGTTAGTAATTACCGAAAACTGGTTCCCATTTGGTATTAGGAGTCCAAAGTTGACTATATAGGAGACTTTGACCAAGTTTAGAAAACTTAGAAATTAAAATACTACCTTATAATAAGATACTTATTAATTGTAAAAGATTTATAAGACTTGGGGTAGTAATGTAATTACCGAGACTTAAGGGTACTAAATGGAATTTAGTAAAGTCCTTAAGTTATTAGAAATTTTTAGAAGTTTATTTGGTTAAATTTGGAGTTCATATGAATTATATAAGTATAATATATGGTATTTTATAACATTGTTACAAATGGGTAATAAATGTATAGAAACCGAGATTTAGAGGAAAAATAAGGTTAAGAATAATGTTTATTACCCTTTTGGTAATTTGGGAGTTATATATAAGGTTTTATTAAGAAATGTGTATAATATATAGTTTTAATGGAATTAGAAAACTATGTATTAGAAATTGAGAGTGAATTGTGGTTTTATAGAAGTTTAGTGGTTATAAGTAAATGCCGAAAATATTAAGGGCCATTTGGTATTTTATAAACAAAATATGACTATAGGTTATAATTGTTTTAAATGACTTAAATGTCATAAGATATGTTATGTAACAATAATGTAACATTATATTAATTAAGTGGTGGATTTTGTAAATATTTAAGAACATAGGTGCTGTTCGGAAATATTAACATTTTAAATGGAATTTGTAATATGGTTTTTAATGTTATAAGAGTTATAACATTTATAATATAAGAGATATTCATTAAAGAGAATGGATATAGATTATAAGACTTACCATATAATAAATAAGTTCCATAACACATATATAAATAAATATATGTAATGGTGTTGAAAATGTGATTTGGTTCAATAATTATAAATTATCGTAATTAAAATGATAATAGATAAGGAGAAAAGAATTATAAACATTAGATATCGAAATTCTGATGTTAGAAGTATGCATGGAATAATAAGGATTTTAAATAGTTAAAAGTATAGTTACAAATGAATTATACCACATGGAATAAAAAAAAGAGAGAAAAGAAAAGAGACAAACCTTAGAAAAATAAATACTAAGGTGAGATGTATAGTGCATGACAAAGAACCATACATGCAGTAAAGAAACAAACTATACGATCTACAAATATACATTAGTTTACATGCGATGACAAAGTCCAACAATAAGTCTATTAATATACAAGATAAGACTACGCATGTAATGTAACACTTTTCCAATCTCGAGTTAAGCCGAAAACCCGACAAACGTTGACAGTAATGACGGGGATTAACCGGGAGGTATTAGTGACGGTACGGAGTACCGTAGAGTTATGATTGTTATACGGGATGCTAATCAGTAGCGTTATGTATTGTCTAGACTGTTAGAGACGACACACGGAGCATAGGATCTTGCTGATTCATACTCCACCGTAATACAATCCGGGTGAACGGTATGTTATTTATGTGGCTTGATTGTCTCTGAGGATTTCCTCAGTTCAGACATTGTGTGAAAATCTGTGTTAAGATTGAATGTCTGCTTGTGTGAATTAATATGCCTGAGTTGTATATTAATGCTGCTTATAATTATTACTGTTGCACGATAACAGTACTGTTCGTATATATGAACATATTATAAAACGGACTAGCGGCAATGATGCTATCTTATATGTGTAATATAAGGAACGTAAGAAAAACGTTGTAGCATTAAGACAATAAGATACATATATTATATGAGACTTATATACGGAGCATTGGCCTCTTTAACGCCGCTCTCGTATCTAACACTGGATCCTGAGTCGACATACTCAGGATTGGACTAACGACCTTAGTCTGTTGTGTTAGGAAAAATAATAACGCGATGCGATGGTATAGATAAGTTATCAAGAGGATGTGGCTCTTGCTGTGAAATGTGATCCATTAACGATACTAGGATACCGTGTGGTAACCGTAAGTATCAGGATAAATTTCCAACGAACTACAGATTGTTCGTAGGACGGAGACTCTACCGCTGGAGTGGCTACTGCCGTGGGTGACCCGCCAAAGAGATGGGTAACTTAGAGACACGTCGTTCTAATGAGACGTTGTCATTAGACATGACTGAACAATTACGAACGATTATATTAACTCGTACATTAGGCGAACATTATTTGGGCGTGCATGCCAAAGACGAGAGTTCATACTCGTTTATAATTCTCGTTGTTTCGCCTTGTTGTTCATTGGTTATGCTGTGTGGTTATGTGTGGTATGTTGGTGGTGTTGATTGAATAAGTCGTTGTACTCATAAGTGTGTTGTGAATTGGATTAATTAAATAAACTGTACTTATATCTGTGTTGTGAACTGGATGAGTCGAGTCACTGTGCTCGTGTGTGGATTTTGTGGACTATTCGTCGAACGAGTCGACGTACTCAACTATGATCTTTCAGGTGTTGTTGGAGTGGAATCTCTGTATTCATATAAGCGCGGTAACGCTCTCAGTGATTTATTACGATGCGATGTGTGAAGCCGGGGGCTTGCTTGTTGTTTGAGTTACTGCAATATATATTGTTGCTTTACAGTTTTAACATTAAACTATTTGCATGAAAATGAAATGCATGCTCTCGACCAAATAACTGAATGGTCCGAGGGTGCACGACAGTCAGGTAATAACATACTCAGCAGGGGCTGATTCCATACCACAAACTACCATTTTTGCAGGTATGCATCTTCCGGTGTCGGCAAAGAGAGTGACGCGCTGGGTAGTTTGGTTACAGTTATTTGAACATGCACTGTTGCACTTTGATACGAACCTAGAAACATGTATAGGTTTTGGATACTTAGAAAGCTCACTGAGAATGTATTATTTTTGGTTTGGGAAGTTTAGATCTATCTCTTGTTGTCACTGCGAGAAATTGTTTCGTATTTAAGAGTATATTAGGAAGCACGTTATTACTCGTATGGGCGAGTGAGAACGGTGACACCAGTAGTCCAATTGTTGAAATTACCGCTGCGATTATATTGTTAAGTAAGATGATTAGGAGCCGATTAGAGTAGGGGTTTACAAAAGTGGTATCAGAGCGGAGTACCGCTCTGATGACAAGAGATAGTAGGATTTATACAGTGAGCATAGGTTTTGGGAATACGGGAAATAGGATACGTGACCTTGCGGGGTTGATGCAATGATTAAGACTTGCACACCATAGCCGTAGAGGCACTCCAATATTAAAAGACCGAGACTGCGGTATTAGACCGAGTAAAGGTCTAACCCGTCCTCTTGACATATGTCAGGAAGAGGTCAGGGCAATAGTACTAAGGAAGAACACGGAGCAGCGGAAGGTGGTGATGGTCCAGCAACCCCAAGTAATACAAGACGGTATGAACTGATCGCACTCGATGGGAGAATGTCCCGGGAAATTGCAATGGTACCCCACCCGCCGCAGCCCGTACCTAAAGAACTAGCTAGTGAGACAATGAAATGAGAAACACCACGGAGATAACTCTCCTAATCGGGAAGACCCCGATGTGGATGCTATGAGGATTATGTTAGATATAGAAAATAAAACTTTAAGTTGTGATGAGTTGTTTAGGACCGGGGGGGAGGGGGGGGGTCGCGACATAATGTCTACCATACGAGTACCAGATGAATACTAAACCAAGGTTGAGGAGATAATTCCCGTAGGACTAAAGGGGCTAGCTTACTATAAGCAAGGCAACCCTGTCTTACATCCAAGAAAGCACTGATTTGTGCGCTTGGGGGAAAAGAGATAGAAATAATGAGTAATAAAAAGATTTACGAGATATGTAACAGACAGAATGGACGACCTTTTAGAAGTCTCACCCGAAGCGAGTAACTATATCCGTGCAATACTGAAGGTTCATAATGGCCTGACGTGCATAGAGAGAGATCCTGAGAACTGAAGGAACGAGAACTCGCTAAGTTGCTATCATGCAACGCCTCGACAGGGGAGTAAGACCCTACTACCACGATAAGTTTGTGGAGACGGGTGCAGGAGTGAGACTGTATTAAAAAAAAAAAGAACCTTCTTTGAAAGGAACAAAAAAAAAACCAGTTAGGGAATAGCACTGCACTGTCACACCATACAGGTGGCTCAGTCTACATGACGCACTTGCCACTGCAAGTGCCACATTAACCAAAATATTAAATTTCAACCTGCCTTGCGCACTTGCTACTGCAAGTGCAGCGACGATAATATCCCTAACGGACGAAATAGTCCAGGCGGTTACCAATAACACTAAACTTTGTGTGAGTCCGTATACAATAAAGCAGGACATAGCCTTCTTAATGACAGGGGTACGAAACTCTTGGGTTTGAGGTCGATAAAACCTCGGGAAGACCTAGCCGGTCTAACCACTAAACCTGAAAAGAATATACCATTTAGTTGAATATAGAAAGGGGAGTAAACGAGAATAACGGTGATTAGTGCCTATAAGCCTAAACCCAGAGCCGGTATGTACATTAAAACGTCAATCAATACCGGTGGAGAGTGTCAAGTCCTCAGGACCAGCATAACCATTTAGGGAATGCACGACACTTGTGGTGAGGACCACTACCGTTGAACTTTGCCAGAGGGCAGGATGAGAGCTAAACAAGCCAAGACTTTAAATAAAACCTATCCAACAGAGTAGATGAGAATAATAGACAAGTACCGTTATGACAAACTATTCTGAAGTTGTAAGAAAGGATTAGGCAGGTGAAAATGTGCAATAAAGGGGCCGATGTTATGCCCGCACTACACACACGGGGGTGTTGAAAATCCATTATACTGCTAGACTCCCGTACGGAGGGCAGTGGATATTGACTAAACAGAGAGATTACCTGAGAACGGAAAATACCGTTACCTCAAGAAGGATAGAGGGAATACAAGTGGAATAAGAGTAAGGATTACACAATGAGGAGCGATGATGTACGGAACCCACTAAGTTGTGGGTACCCAATTATAACATTAGGAGAAATATTACAACCAACTGAAATTAAATAAACAAGACCAACAACCATTTGACTATTAGAATAAACATTGAGCCTGAATATTGTATGGCATAGGCCTACAGAGGGATACCCTTAGTACCACCAAGATAACCCAAAACTAGGAGAACAAAAGTGAACAATCACAAATACTGATTATAGTCAGGCTAGGTAGGGACTACCATGAGACAAGGGAACACACAAGGTGTCAATCTTTATCATGGAGTCCGGAATACACCAAAGGGTGTAACCCAATAAATTGGGTAGAGTTTGAGAGCTTAAAACTCATACCTGAAGGCGTTAACAGCCTAGGAGTGAACAGGGGAAATAGTAAATGGTTACTGACCCCCACTCACAAATACCAGATGACGAGTATGTGGAAACCAGTAGTAGGGCGATAAGTCGCAAATACCTATCTTGGAGAAGGTAAGCAAAATATACATTACTAAAGGAACCCAGGGAACCCTCTAGGGCCATTCTGACATTAAAGGTTAAGAATTGGCAGCATAGCTATTTCTACATAAATTACCGGGGCTAAGAGTATGATAACCACCAGGTACAAACACTACGAGTGCACTAAACGCGACATGGGACGACCACACTCCTAGGAGCTTGTGGGCCTGACAACTTATATTAAAATTGGTTGGGTAAGTAGTAATGTATCAGTAAGGTACCCCATGTATGTTAACGAGTAGTGTGAGTACCAGGGGGGGTAGTCAACTCTGTGTCTAAGTCAGTGAATGGAACCCTGACTAGGTAAACCACGAATTGAGGAGAGATATCTCAGTCCAGCCAACAAGGTTGGAAAAGTCAAGAATAGCTTGATAGTAAAACGATATAAAATCACAATCCCATAATGAATAAGTTAGAACACAAGTTTTGGAGATTTAAGTAAACAAGAAAGCTGAGGCTTATTTTATGGTAAGGGCGAGGTGAACCCACCGATGAGGAAAATAATTGGGATATTTTAGGTATTCATGTACAACAACCTTTGTAAGAAAATAGATGCCACCCAGAAAGGGGGCACATAAAGAGTTATATATTGCGCTAAGGGCGCTGCGATGATGTCGCATTAAACAATAATAACCACATGCTCAAGCTATAGAAACGTCAGTATGTTAGTACCAATCAGGGTTAAACAGAAAACGAATGCCAAGCTAAAACCCACAGTCGTATTGTATGTTTACGACATACGAAGAGCAAAAGCAAGCATTACTGGAGTACTCTAAACTGGAGACAAGATACTCCATGCAAACCGTAATAGCGGATAACCGTCTAATCGACTGGTACGTAGTGCGCAATAAGCGACCACTATAATAATTATTAACCCAATTATATTAGTATGAGTCGGAACATGAAAGATCAGATAAACCAATGGATTCCCCTAATCGAATAGAGGAATGAACCATACGTGTGAGTACTAAAATACCAACACACTAGAGATTCGAGTTCACACCAGCAAGAGAGGACCTATAAGGTACCTATGGAATGAACTCATTCCTGAGGGAAATAACTTTGAGCCATGAGGCGCCAGTTAGTTACGCATATCAGACTCGTTTTGACATTTAAAGGAAATTACTACACAGCACTAGGTGCTAGAGCATAGCTCGACAACCCTTATACCGTAGGTTAGTTCGGTAGGGTGACATGAACCCTTGGGAATATACCACGAACAAGTATAGAATACAGAAAGAATAATAAAATAGATAATTGAAATGGTAAGCGTGTGTGACAAACAATACCACGCAGTGAATAATTTACTCCATCCCCATAATTATGGAAGACCGTGTAGAAAACACTGTCACGTGGAGTTGAAACCGACATAAAGGGGTAAACTAACCATAAGTAATTGGGCATACTGCTTGCGGAGCGAGTGGGCCCATATTGCATAGGTTTGATGTACCTAGCAGGTTTGGGGAAAACAAAGGATGTGTTTACATCCCCCGATCAAACCGTATATAAATATACATACACATAACTGAGATAGGCAGTATAGCCAGAGGGACTAAAGCCGACCTTAAAAGAAAGGGGGTGATGAAATATGTAGCACATTAGTGCACGAATAAGACCACTGGAATGGAACATCTTGAACTTATTACTACAAGATGGTATATTCGTAGATTACGTGGGCGTAATCATTTTAAGGGGGGTAGAGCGATTAAGCACGCTTAAAATATACCGTACGTTGGAGTACGTAACGCATGGTACGCATGCTACGAACACTATTATTGTACGTAGAGTACAAGTGTTATGATTGTGTTATATTACATGAGGTAATATTGTGATGTATTATGTGTATGAACATAAATATGTTTTAGTTTGCATTAGTTATGGCAAATAGGAAAGGGAGTACAGATAGATTGTTCTGACCCTACTTCCAATTATTTACGCAACATTGCGAACAATAGTCACATAACGCCTAACTTGTTAGCTCTGATGTGAGAATTCGAGTAGGACTGTCTGTAGCTCTGATGAGAGATTTCGGATAGAAGGAGTAGAAAGCTCCGTACTATGTGATCTGTGACTCGGTATGAAACCGATTGTTGAAAGGCGATGAGTGAATCGGCATGAGACCGATGTGTAACCTGGTGAAAGAAAATATTCTAGGAGTGGTATGAATAATATAAATCGAGGGAACTTGGAACACAAAGTGGTAAATATCAAGAGGAACAAGATTTGAAATGAATAAAACAATTGATTGGTTGAAATTGACGTGGGAAGTTGAACTTGATCCTGGTCCGATCAAGCGATACCGAACACAAATTGAGGTAAGAGATAGCTCAACACTGACGCTGACCACGTCGGGGTTGAATGATTCTCGAAACTTCCTACAAGTGGACACAGATATGAATGGAATTGGAATTTAGGTTAGGCGTCACTCGAAGAGCCGTGGACCGTGGAGTCCTTCGCCATTAGACCGGTGTGTCTGCGAGTGACATCACCCAGAGAGCCGTGGACCGCAGAGCCCTTTGTCATTAGACCGGCGTGTCTGTGGGTGACTAAGGAAATAAGGTGACTGCCCGAGGAGCCGTGGACCGCAGTGTCCTTCGTTATGATCAAACCGGTGTGTCCGCGGGTAGTAGACGTTGGTTGGGTTGGGGATCGTCAAGTCCTGGTCTTTAAGACTGCTTCCCTGTGAGTTGTCAACGTTAACTATATGTGCACACATACATGTGGAATGATGTGTGAGTATCCTCGCGAGATACTAACATGTAGATAGGGATGCGTGGAGTATCCCTTGCAAACACCTTTGAGTACTTTATGAGTTTTGCACCTTGTCTAGTGCTGTGTACCATGAGTTTTGCACCTTGTCTAGTGCGGTGTACTATGAGTTTTGTACCTGGTTGAATATATATATATATAGTACCGCTGAGTACTTTTGTGGATGAATTTGATGTGCACCTTGTTTAGTGATGTGATATGATTGAGTTTATACCATGAGTTAGCTATTTGATATATGCTGTATGTGGACTAGGTCTGAACCTAGTGGGAGTTACTCCCTAGCAATGGATTGTTTGGTTACTTAGTGGAACTTGATTCCTTAGGTGAACTGTAGAGGATTAAGGACTTCGGGACGAAGCCTTTTTAAAGGGGGTAGACTGAAATACCCCTAACCTTTAAAATATAATTAAATGACCTATTAATGATCTAAGATGATTATTAAACATCTAAATATTATTGGGGAACAATCTAAAAGATCTCAACAAGGCAAAACACGCCTTAAGATCGGTAAAGCCGAAAATGTGCCTTAAGACACCATAAAGATTGTGTGACCTCAAATAGGATCCAAAGTGGATTCCTAAGTATTATAATGAAGTAAGGAACACAACAAAACCGTTCTCAAGGAGAACTAAGCTCAGGAACACCCTGTGACACAAAAATGTGCACTAAAACACCTTAAAGCACGTTTTTGTGAGATTGCCTTTTAAATTGATTTTTTAATGGGCTTAAAAATTATAATTACCTTTAAATATGATATTTTATCATATTATATCATATTAGGAATTTAATTCCAGAAATTTACGAATTTTTACAAATTAATATTAAAATATTAATAAAACCCTAAAGTGGGGCCCGTTCGAGTCAATATTGACCAAGTATGGTCAATGGTCAATTAATTGACCCAATTGACCAAGGATTTCGACAGGCAAGGAGGAGAGGAGTCAGCATAATCATTGTTAGACAAATTAGCTACCTAATACCAAATTTGCAATAGTAAAAGTTACTTTTATTACTTTTCCAATTCAATTAAGCCTTTCCAATCATTCTTCTTCACTCACCTTGCTTCCCAGCCGATTCCAGCAGCCCCTCACCTCTCTTTGCTTCTCCATTTTCGTGGTTACACAGCCAAACTCAGAGGAGAACAGCAATCACCATTGGTAAGCTTATTAAGCTCTTAAATGTTCATTTTCTTCCTCACAATTTCTCCTCCTCTTTCAATGGAGCAAAGCATCAACCACTTCCATCAATGTTCTTAGGTTGTTATGGAGGTTAAATGGAGGGGGTATCTCGGCATTAACAAGGGAAGAAGGTGGAGAAAGCTAATCTTGTTCTTAAGATAAAAATGTGCTCTAAGCACACATCTTTTGATTCCCTTCAAATTCGGCTGTGAAACTTTGTTTTTAAGCCTTATAATCTTCTCTTAACATACTATCCAGTTGGTACATCAAGAGCTTCGAAGTATAACCAGATCCAAGCCAAAAACACCATTTTAGGCATTTTAAACAAGGTAAAGGATGTAGCTATCTTCTAATCTGAGTTATACCAGTTAAAGCTGGTTTTAGTATCTCTTTTAACACTCTTTGCCTACTGTAAATACAGGCCGAGATTAACCTTGTATACCTTGGTGTTCTAAGGTAAATTTTACCTTGAAAATTGACATTAAACACTTCTTATGGTTAGATCTTGCTTGGAGACTAATCATGCCTTAATTGCTGTTTGAAAACATGTAAACTAAGTGTGGAAAATAGATCTCCATACAGCCGTGGCCAACAAGGCATATACAAGGATAAATCAAGGTATAAACACCTTAAACTTATGATTTTAAAAATTTAAGCATATATATATATATGGCCGAGAGTGAAGTTACATATATAGGTCATATTGACCTAAAAATGGAAAAAAATGGCTAGATAAATTAAGCTAGTCATTTAAGAGGTTTAATTAACATAATGGTCAAATTATGGCATTATGTGGAAAAATAATTAAACTAAGGTGAGGCCGAATATATATGCTATATTTTGAGACATTATGTGTTAATTTATTTTGCAAGTTCAAGGTTGTAATAAGGCCATGTCATTAGGCCATTTTAATTTAAGTTTATAAGCTTATTTAGTTTTATTTATGCTTATAATTAAAATTGGGGCCAATTCGTAATTTAGGAATTTAGAAGGCCGTGGGCTTAATTTAGAGCATTTAGGGTTTTTAAATGAATTTAATAAAAATTATAACATTTATAAGGTTTTGGGGTCAAAATTGTAAAAATAGAAAAGTATAGGTTATTGTTAGTAATTACCGAAAAATTGGTTCCCATTTGGTATTAGGAGTCAAAGTTGACTAATAGGAGACTTTGACAAAGTTTAGAAAACTTAAGAAATTAAAATACTACCTTATAATAAGATACTTATTAAATTGTAAAAGATTTATAAGACTTGGGGTAGTAATGTAATTACCGAGACTTAAGGGTACTAAATGGAATTAGTAAGTCCTTAAGTTATTAGAAATTTTTAGAAGTTTATTGGTTAAATTTGGAGTCATATGAATTATATAAGTATAATATATGGTATTTTATAACATTGTTACAAATGGGTAATAAATGTATAAAACCGAGATTTAGAGGAAAAATAAGGTTAAGAATAAGGTTTATAACCTTTTGGTATAGTTTGGTAAATTTGGAGTTATATATAAGGTTTTATTAGAGATGTGTATAATATATAGTTTTAATGGAATTAGAAAACTATGTATTAGAAATTGAGAGTGAATTGTGGTTTTATAGAAGTTTAGTGGTTATAAGTAAATGCCGAAAATATTAAGGCCATTTGGTATTTTATAAACAAAATATGACTATAGGTTATAATTGTTTTAAATGACTTAAATGTCATAAGATATGTATGTAACAATAATGTAACATTATATTAATTAAGTGGTGGATTTTGTAAATATTTAAGAACATAGGTGCTGTTCGGAAATATTAACATTTTAAATGGAATTTGTAATATGGTTTTTAATGTTATAAGAGTTATAACATTTAATATAAGAGATATTCATTAAAGAGAATGATATAGATTATAAAGACTTACCATATAATAAATAAGTTCCATAACACACATATATAAATAAATATATGTAATGGTGTTGAAAATGTGATTTGGTTCAATAATTATAAATTATCGTAATTAAAATGATAATAGATAAGGAGAAAAGAATTATAAACATTAGATATCGAAATTCTGATGTTAGAAGTATGCAGGGAATAATAAGGATTTTAAATAGTTAAAAGTATAGTTACAAATGAATTATACCACATGGAATAAAAAAAAAGAGAGAAAAAGAAAAGAGACAAACCTTAGAAAAATAAATACTAAGGTGAGGTGTATAGTGCATGACAAAGAACCATACATGCAGTAAAGAAACAAACTATACGATCTACAAATATACATTAGTTACATGCGATGACAAAGTCCAACAATAAGTCTATTAATATACAAGATAAACTACGCATGTAATGTAACACTTTTCCAATCTCGAGTTAAGCCGAAAACCCGACAAACGTTGACAGTTAATGACGGGGATTAACCGGGAGGTATTAGTGACGGTACGGAGTACCGTAGAGTTATGATTGTTATACGGGATGCTAATCAGTAGCGTTATGTATGTTTAGACTGTTAGAGACGACACACGGAGCATATGATCTTGCTGATTCATACTCCACCGTAATACAATCCGGGTGAACGGTATGTTATTTATGTGGCTTGATTGTCTCTGAGGATTTCCTCAGTTCAGACATTGTGTGAAAATCTGTGTTAAGATTGAATGTCTGCTTGTGTGAATTAATATGCCCGAGTTGTATATTAATGCTGCTTATAATTATTACTGTTGCACGATAACAGTACTGTTCGTATATATGAACATATTATAAAACGGACTAGCGGCAATGATGCTATCTTATATGTGTAATATAAGGAACGTAAGAAAAACGTTGTAGCATTAAGACAATAAGATAATATATTATATGAGACTTATATACGGAGCATTGGCCTCTTTTAACGCCGCTCTCGTATCTAACACTGGATCCTGAGTCGACATACTCAGGATTGGACTAATGACCTTAGTCTGTTGTGTTAGGAAAAATAATAACGCGATGCGATGGTATAGATAAGTTATCAAGAGGATGTGGCTCTTGCTGTGAATGTGATCCATTAACGATACTAGGATACCGTGTGGTAACCGTAGTATCAGGATAAATTTCCAACGAACTACAGATTGTTCGTAGGACGGAGACTCTACCGCTGGAGTGGCTACTGCCGTGGGTGACCCGCCAAAGAGATGGGTAACTTAGAGACACGTCGTTCTAATGAGACGTGTCATTAGACATGACTGAACAATTACGAACGATTATAAACTCGTACATTAGGCGAACATTATTTGGGCGTGCATGCCAAAGACGAGAGTTCATACTCGTTTATAATTCTCGTTGTTCGCCTTGTTGTTCATTGGTATGCTGTGTGTTATGTGTGGTATGTTGGTGGTGTTGATTGAATAAGTCGTTGTACTCATAAGTGTGGTGTGAATTGGATTAATTAAATAAACTGTACTTATATCTGTTTGTTGTGAACTGGATGAGTCGAGTCACTGTGCTCGTGTGTGGATTTGTGGACTATGTCGAACGAGTCGACGTACTCAACTATGATCTTCAGGTGTTGTTGGAGTGGAATCTCTGTATTCATATAAGCGCGGTAACGCTCTCAGTGTTTATTACGATGCGATGTGTGAAGCCTGGGGCTTGCTTGTTGTTTGAGTTACTGCAATATATATGTTGCTTTACAGTTTTAACATTAAACTATTTGCATGAAAATGAAATGCATGCTCTCGACCAATAACTGAATGGTTGAGGTGCACGACAGTCAGGTAATAAATACTCAGCAGGGGCTGATTCCATACCACAAACTACCATTTTGCAGGTATGCATCTTCGGTGTCGGCAAAGAGAGTGACGCGCTGGGTAGTTTGGTTACAGTTGTTTGAAACATGCACTGTTGCAATTTGATACGAACCTAGAAACATGTATAGGTTTGGATACTTAGAAATTCACTGAGAAGTATATATTTTGGTTTGGGAGTTAGATCTATCTCTTGTTGTCACTGCGAGAAATTGTTTCGTATTTAAGAGTATATTAGGAAGCACGTTATTACTCGTATGGGCGAGTGAGAACGGTGACACCAGTAGTCCAATTGCTGAAATACCGCTGCGATTATATTGTTCAGTAAGATGATTAGGAGCCATTAGATAGGGGTGTTACATTTCTGTCATGTTTAGTCATATAGGTTGTAACATATCGATAGACATCTAGGGTGTTCCTAGGCCACTACACTCACCAAAGAGCTGATCAGATAATTGGTAGGGTGAGTGAGTGAGTCCACTGAGTAGATCCTTTCTACTTAGTAGGCAGTGCAAGTTATTTTTGTTTTAAAAAAAATAAAATAACTTATATTGGGTATTTGTTTGAGTTCGGCTGAGTGTTCCAAATCTCTAGTGCTTCCGCAACTTAGTTCGATTGAGTCAAACCATCCACAGACTAACAATTGAGTTGGTTTGAGTCAAGCCGTTCATCCTACAACTAGGCCGGCCCAGTCATGTTGGGCGGGTCGGCCCATTACCATCTTTAAACGTTGCACTTATAATGTCATTTTTAGCTTGATTCTTACCCGTTTTTCGTGTCGTTTGTGACACATTATCCTGTTTAACGAGACAACCTTTTTATGACTCCAAATTTATACTTTCAAACAATAATTATTCTTGTTATTTTAAATTCTGTAATTAGTATTTAATTTCTAATTGGTTTATGTTTGTCATTTTAGGCGAAAACATGACGTCTTTATTTCAATTTTTAACCAATCTTCCAATGCCTTCAAGATTACCCAAATAACGTTATAAGGTGTCTAAGACCAGTGTTTCACTTCTAAAATGTTTGTGGCCACGGGTTTTCATGTAAAACTGATTAATTTCATTTTCGTTTATATTTCTTTCCTAAACCTCCTCAAGGTCGTTTTAGGGTTCGTTAATGTTTCCTAACGACTTCTAGAGTTATTTAAAATTATGTATTATTCCCTTTTTGCTTATTAAGGATATTCGATTCCTTAAACTTCATTAATTACTTTTGTAACACCCCATCCAAAGCCTATCGTGGTTATCGCAAACTGAACACTTAATCGAATACGTCGCAGCGGAAATAAATAACACCTGGACCTTGCCACGGTCTGATCGTTAGAATATACCGGCCTAACGTTTACAATGTTTATCCAAAATACTTATCCAACTCAAAAACATCAACATTCACAATACCACAACCAACCGAGTACTAGTATCTTAAACATAATCTCAAACTTACATCAGTTTAATATAACAGTCGGGTGCACAGGCGCAACCCGAACTCAAAATAAAAATCCCACCCTAAGTCTAACCGCTCCTACTCTCGTAGTGCGTCCTCATGGGTCTCTTACCTGCAAGTGTAAAAATAGCCCCCGAGGGGGTCAGCACGAATGCTGGTACACCCTCTCATGGCCCCCAAGCTAACGGGGCTACGACGACTAATTGTCGATAGCATGGAAATTGATTACATACACAAGCATAATATGAAGTGCAATAACAATAACCACAGATGAACATATATAGTTCACAACCAATGAACGACTCAAGCGTTCCCTTAACAAGTGGGTTAGTAACCCCCTCCTTAGTCCTCATTTCCTTAATCTCAGTTCCTTACCTTACCTTAATCTTAATCTCAATCTTAATCTTAATCTCAGTATACAAACCTTTCCTGGAAGGGATTGGTTGTAGCTTAATTCGAACCTGGGATTTAGGTGATCCCACCGCACCATCTTAATGCCACCTACTCTGGACGGGAGTCCAGCGTAGCTGAGCCGGCAACCGGCCCTAGGCTACAAGTCCGAAGACAAGTCCTTAAGCGGAGGGCGGATCTGATTCAGATACCGTCCCCTTTTTCCTTAGCATGCATGACCGGAGATCGGTCCCGGGTTTCCTCACTCAAGTTCCAGTTAGTAGAGATCTTAATCATCATGCTAGCTAAGCCTTAACGGGCATTAACCAACAACCATCAAACTTAACTCTTATTCTTAACTCAGTAAGTACTAAACTTGGTTAGTAACCATCTCAAGTCTCGCGGGTTAGTGTAAAGATAACACAACACAACGAGAATAAATATAACCGGTTGCATGCTTTATCTTGTTTTAGTCATAGCAATAAACAGATAGCACACAAGCCGAGGGACACCTCGTTAGCAAGCAGGTCACAAGAAGGATTGTACCGTTCACCGTCGATCGTTGTTTGATTAACCTTCTTCGGGGTCCCAACTCACAAACCTAAATTCATTCATTTTTAGGTCATTAGTTATTTGCACCTTACTTAACTCACTTAGTCCCTAAAGATTCCCATTTAATAACCTCTCAAGTCTTTGCCACTTAGCTTACCACTTAATTTTAAACATTAAAACTTATACTTAATCTTAACTTAATTCCTAAGTTCTTAGGGTCCTAATCATTACCACCCTACCAAGGGTATCCTCATTACCCATTACCATTCTTAGAATTGAAATTTCTTTTTTTTTTTTTTGGGTCCGACCGAACTTCCGACCGACCTTACCTAAGGTCGGTCCATTCCAGAACACTTCACCGTTTGAAAATTTACCCCGACCGACCTTGCAAGTCCGGTCCCCAAGGTCGGTCCATTCCAGAGAGTTCCCCGAGGGAAATTACTCGACCGAACTGCCAAGTCCGGTCCTATGTTCGGTCGATTCCAGAGACTTATTTCCGTACAAAATACATGCCCGACCGACCTTGTAAGTCCGGTCCCCAAGGTCGGTCCATTCCAGAAACTTTCTCGGTAGTGTAAACTGAGCTCGACCGACCTTGCAAGTCCGGTCCTAAGGTCGGTCGGCTCCAGAACCTTGTTTCTAAATTCTCTTTCAACTCCAAACTTCTCCTCATATATCCTAATATGTTATAACCTCATTGGGCACCTCAAATACACCTTAAGCCCTCCTCAAAACACATTAAATCATTCACCAAGATTCACCTTAATCTTTATACATTTTCCTTGTATTAATGCTAACACTTGTAATGTTTTCCTCTAGGTTTCTAGGTGGTGGTTCATACCTAATGTAACCACTATGCCAAATGTTTTCCTCACCACTATAACATCATCTCCCAAGCATCTTCACTATCTAAAACTCTTTATGTATTTTTACTTAAAGTTCCTTCTCAAGCTTAAACTTCCATCATCAACACATTATTTCCTTCCTAGTTGTGCACAACATTTGCCTAAGTCCTAAATACTCAAATACATTCTCTTGATTCTAAATCCTTCATAGTAATGCCTAAGTCATTATAAGTCATTAAAACACCTTAAACTCACCCTTTTTCATCAAGACAACCTCTAAAACTCCTAGTACTTCCTTAGTCATTAAATCCCTTAGAATATCTTAAACACTTAAGTTCTCCTTTAAATTTTGCCATGGGTTCTCTAGTATATAGTACATCCTAACACATGGTTTTCTCCATCAAACAACCAACATCACCCAAATTCTCATCACAACACCTTAACACACAATTTACACTAAAACTTCACCACATCATCATATAGTGCTTAAACTTAAATGCTTGGCACTTAGGCCCTTAAATGACAATAATCTTAACCACTGAATTTCCACATATATTTGCCTTCAACCTGCGAATACACTCAACAAGGCTCCCATTGAAATAAAATGCTTCTTGTAATTCATCTCACATTGTTCTAAACTATCTCTTTTTCTCATTTGCTCTTAGTCACAAGTTCACAAGTATAGTCATTGTTTCTTCTAGGTTTTATAACACCTTCCCAATATAACTCTACACTAAACTCATCATATACCTAAATCCCATTCCCTTAAACAACAAGACATCTTAAGGTAAGTAATTTACCTTGTTCTTTACAAGCTTAAAAGCTTTCTTCCTTAGGTTTTTCTTTGTTCAATCTCGGTCACCAATGTGTATCTCCTTGCCAATGTTCTAACCAATATCCAATGACTCCAATGAGTACTAGATAACACATTAACCCTAAGGAACAAACCCTAGGTTAAAAATATGCTTTAAGGTATTAATGTGATTGTTTTACCTTGGTTTCTCAAGACAAACTTGGATATGAAGCAAGAAGGACCTCCTCTCTCCTTTGAAGAGTAGAAACAAGCTAGAACAAGGCATAAACATGGAGTTCCATGAGTATATATTTTCGGACATGTGAAGAAAATGGTGGAAACCTAGATTTTCTTACACTTTCTTTACCTTAAGAGAATGGAGATGCCAATGGAGTCTCCAAACTTGAATTTCCTCCTCTAATGGTGGTTTGACTTGGCACCAAAATGAAGCTCTTGAAGTTTTGAAAAGATAGAAAGAAGGAGCTTGAGCTAACTAAGAAGAATATGTATTTTGTTTTGGATTTGGAGCTAAAATGAGCAAGATGTGGGCAAAGCTAGATGGAGCTAGCATGGAGTTGTTCTTCACGTTAATGGAGAAGGGAGAGAGCTTGAAGAAACCGTGTGAAACAAGAAGAATGGAGAATGAGGAGAGAGGTAAGTAAAATGTGATATTTATGTTAAAAGGTGAATAGTACTTTTTGCTTTATAAGTCTTATTTGCTCTTAATTGCTTAATAACTCATGAAGGTGGTGACTCACCTCCTAAGAAACCGGCCCCCTTTTAGTAATGAGGGTACTTAAGTCTTTGTTGACCAAATGTCTCACTTATATAGACTTATGTTATAAACTAGCTTAATTAATTCACTATTCACCAAAACAAGGCACATTGTTGTGAAATTTTTGATTTCCCATTGATATAGACTTCCAAATGTGATACTATATAGTACACATGTTAATTAAAGAGTAATGATGGACATTTAGCCATTCAAAACTCATTTACAAGACAATTTTTCAAAAACGTGCTTTAAGACTCCTTAAAGCACATTTTGTGTTTTAACTTGTTTTCAAGCTTGGTTTTCTTTGGTAATTGATTTAAAATGACCATTAGGATATTACTAAGGTCTTAGAACAATATTTGGGTACTCTCCCAAGTCTCTCCAAGCTTAGAGCACGTTTTTGTTAAAACTGCTCTTTTGGTGTTTCCTTATATTTTCTTTGATTAGAAATGTTTCTTAATGTTTCTAAGGCATTATTTAGCCTCCTTATATCTTAGTTTATCATTTAAACACCATATCTAAGTTGGGGTATTTCAATCTACCCCCCTTAAAAGAACTTTGTCCTCAAAGTTCACACATGTGCTTAACCATTCACGGTACACAGTTCTCTTAATCTTAATACCACATCTTATATTCACATTCATACATCTCAAGACTCAAAGGTCAATCTCAAATACAATACATAAGTATTATACATAACTCAAACTTACACCGAAGTGTAGCAACTTACACAAATTCACATCTTAAACAACCAAACAAACGACAAACATGATCGTTTCCTAACTCAAAAGCGAGGAAGCTCTACCCCCCTTAAAAAGGGGTACGCCCCGTACCCTATACAGACGATCTAGTCAGTAAATAAAGAAGGGTACTTCGCCCTCATCTTATCCTCTAATTCCACGTGGCCTCTTCGACATCCTGGTTAGACCAGAGAACCTTCACCAGTCGCACTGACTTGTGGCGAGTGTCCCTAGTCTTGCTGTCCAAGATTCTCTGAGGAGTCTCCACGGATCTCATATTGGTTCTAAAGTCAACCTCTCAGGTTCTAACACATGGGAGGGGTGGTGCATGTATTTCTTTAGCTGTGAAACATGAAAAACATCATGCACTTTACCCAGCTCAGCAGGTAAATTCAACCTGTAAGCAACCGGGCCCACCCGCTCCGTAATCTCATAAGGACCAACAAATTTCGGGCTTAACTGCCCTTCTGCCCAAACCTGAATACACCCTTCATCGGTGATCTCGCAGAAATACCCGTCGCCCACTGCAACTCCAGGTCCCGTCGTCGAACATCAAATACGCCTCGCCTATCTTGAGGCAGCTTTCATGTTCTCCCTGATTTGCTGAACTTCAGCCTTAACTTGTTCTAAGTACCCTGGTCCTATAATGACCGTCTCACTCGACTCATCCCAGCAGAGCGGTGTACGACATGGCTACCGTACAACGCTTGAAAAAGGTTGCCATCTTGATCGAAGCGTGATAGCTGTTGTTGTATGAAAACTCGATCAGATGCAATCTGTCAATCCAACTGCCCTGGAAGTCTAAGGCACATGCTCTCACATGTCCTCGAGTGTTGAATAGTACGCTCAGTCCCCATCTGTCTGAGGATGGAACGCGGTACTCAGTTTGAGTTCTGTACCAACGCTTCTCTGGTCTCTCCAGTACCTCGAAAGGAATCTGGTATCTCTATCTGACACTGGTATGCCGTGATGTCTCATGATTTCTTTCTCAAATAACTCAGCTAATTTGGTCACCTTCCAAGTATCCTTCATCGGTATGAATCGGGCTACTTTGGTAAGGCGATCCACCACCACCCATATCAGTTGAGACCTCCCCTAGCAGGTGGAAGCCCAACTACGAAGTCCATTGAGATATCATGGAACTTCCACTCCGGAACTGGCATCGACTGTACATTCCGCCCGGTCGGTCGTCGTGCTCGAATTTCACCTTCTGGCATGTGAGCCACCTCAAGACGAAACTCGGTAACATCTGTCTTCATCCCCGACACCAGAAGTATCTCTTCATGTCTTTATACATTTTAGAGGCTCCCGGATGGATGGAAGAAACAGTGTGATTCTCTAAGTATACGGTCTTTCAGCTCCGTGTTGCCTCGTGGTATGCATAATCGGCCCTTAAGTCTGATCAGCATCATCATGAAGTCTGAAGTCGTATTTCTGACTCTCAAAGGTACCACTGTCAGCTTCTGTCTGACTCTCTCATATACTCATCTTCCTCTGAGCCTCTCGCACCCATCAACCAAGCTGGAGAAAGAAACTAGCGAATGGAGTGTGTGCTCGACGGCTCAGGCATCTGCTACACATTGGCCTTCCCCTCTTTGTTTGGAGGTCAATGTCATAGTCTTTCAGGAACTCTAACCATCTCCTCTGTCGAAGATTTAACTCCTTCTGATGATAATGTATTTCAAAACTCTTGTGATCGGTCTGTAGATCGTGACACTAACCCCATATAAGTAGTGGCGCCATATCTTCAAAGCGAAGACTACAGCTCCTAGCTCTAAATCATGTGTGGGGTAGTTCTCCTCATGTTTCTTCAACTGGCGTGAGGCATATGCCACCACCTTGCCATGTTGCATGAGCACGCAACCCAGCCCTCTGCCGGATGCATCACAATAAACCCAAAGCCTTATGTACCGTCTGGAATGGTCAGTACCGGTGCAGTGGTCAGTGATCCTTCAAGCGCTGAAATGATCTCTCACAGTCAACTGTCCACAGAAATGGTGCGTCTTTCTTCATCAGACTGGTCATCGGCTTCGCGACCTTGCTGAAATCTCTAACAAACCTCCTGTAGTAACCTGCCAGACCGAGAAAGCTCCGGATGTCGGTAACAGTCTTCGGCCTTGGCCAGGTACGTACGCATCAATCTTTGCTGGATCCACTGCGATCCCAGCATCTGAGATGACATGACTAGGAAGAGACCTGGTCAAGCCAGAACTCACACTTGGAGAACTTAGCATATAGCTGGTTCTCCCTCAGTATTTCCAACACCCTCCTCAGATGTTCCTCATGCTCAACCTTAGACTTCGAATATATCAAAATCTCATCAATAAAAACCACAACTGACTTGTCCAGCTGCTCCCCGGAACAAGCGGTTCATCAGATCCATAAATTTGCCGGTGCGTTCGACAAACCGAACGGCATCACTGTAAACTCATAGTGGCCGTATCGTGTCCGGAATGTCGTCTTCTCAATGTCTCCCTCCTTAATGGCTATCTGATGACCCGATCTGAGATCAATCTTGGAAAACACAGATGCTCCCTTCAACTGATCGAACAGATCGTCAATGCGGGGTAGTGGGTACTTATTCTTCACTGTCACTGCATTCAGCTCTCTGTAGTCGATGCAGAGGCGGAGACTACCATCCTTCTTCACGAAGAGGACTGGCGCTCCCCATGGTGACACACTTGGTCTAATGAATCCCTTATCCAACAAATCTTTCAATTGTTCTTTTAACTCAGTCATTTCTGCCGGAGCCATACGGTATGGTGCTTTGGCTATCGGTCGGTACCAGGTAGAAGCTCGATGGTGACTCTCACCTCCTGAGGGGTGGCATGCCGGGTTCCCGTGAAATAAGTCGGGGAACTCCGACACTACCGGTAAGTCGGGTCGACTCAGGGTCTCTCTATGTCCTGTACATAGCAGAGGTATACTTCTTCATTTCTCCTTATTTCTCTATGCATTGCCATGGCGGTGATCTTAGTCGAAGGCTCTCTGGGCCTCTGGCGGTATATATTGTTACCCCAGATGGACTCCTGTGCAGCAACCTATGCTCGGCGCAGAGGATACGTCCCTTGTGCCGCTCCAACCAGTTCATCCCGAAGATAACATCAAATCCTAGCTTACTGAACTCAATGAAACTGACTGGAAAGTCTTCTCCCTTAATTCTGATAATGGCTCCTCGGTAGTAACGAGTGCAACGAACCTTCTCCTTAGAGGGAGCGTAACCGTGAAGTCGGGTAGCTCATCACGTCTAGCCCCAACCTGTTCGCAAATGATGCAGAGACAAGGTATGCGAGGCCCCTGAGTCGAAGAGAACTGATGCCTCAATCCCATTGATCGGAAAGGTTGCCGGTGAGGATAGTACCGCTGGCGTCGGCCTGTGCCTCTGTAAGTATGCTTACGCACCTTCCGTACCGAGTCCATAACCTAATTGTGTTCGCAAGCTCCATGAGTATTGATGGTATAACAAGAGTCGTAATCAATTTATATGAACAACACTGTTATTTTATTCATAACCATCCTGTTTACAACATGTGCTTCAATCTTACATCTCATTTCTCATCTCATTTAACATTACATGGCTAATATTGTCTAAAGGTTAGGTTTAATCTTCCTGGTCTCATATGGGTCGCATTGACTACTGCTGACGGTGCTGTATTCAGCTTGATTCTCTTAATCCCATGGTATAACATCCTTGATTCTCCTCCCAAAATTAATACATCACCTGACTTAAGTACTATCTTATCTGCACGGTCCGCACGCTTCTGCTCGCCGTATAAAACTCCGCATCATCTCCAATGGACCAAGACACTACGGGTATCCCTCTTTCGAGAGACTCCGTTGTCTCGTCCTTATCCTGGTGTAGTCCCAGTTTCCCGTCCTTCTCGTAGAAGTTTACAATGCAAATGTCTGCTTGGATGTCAGGAATCGGTTCAGCCTCCAACTGCTGAGCGATTTCCACGACTTGTGTAACAACTGGATGGAACTCTTCGGGTATTCCCGGTGGTGAGACTCCATCTTGCTCCCTCATGGTTTGGTAATTCTTGGCATACGGATTCCATCCTTGCCCAAGCTCATCATCTTTAATTTCATCCTTGCTCCCCCTGGGTACTCCGGTGTGTAAAAACCTCCCGGTCCCATTCCTAGTTGATTGCATCTCCTGATGATGGCTACTTGTGCTTCGGGTGTCAGGTATCCCCTTAATAAAATCATACCTGGGCGGATAACCTGACATTGTTCGGTTAGAAAGTGTATGGTTTCGATGTCGGTGTGCTCCGGGCTAGATGTAGATGGTATAGGGTAGCAGATGTTGAATCTTCCTAAAGTGGTAGTAGGTTATGTCTTACTTAAGTTCTAATCTCATCTTATTCTTACTTAACTCATTTATTCACCAAACATGCATGATAATGCGGTAAGCAGGTAGTTTTATTACTAAATGGTTATAGTGGTACCTGGCCTCGATGAGGGCTCAGGCTCATCGTCCCGGTCCACCATGTGTAAAGTGGGCCCCGTCTTCTGGGTCACCCGTGGGTTCTTGTCCGCCGGCTGCTGCACCTTCCTCTGACCGTCAGATCCAGCTCCCTGATCAGTCTTGCCCTTGCCCCTGGTATCGGGCCTATAGGCTCTGCTAGCAGGGTTCCGGTAACACTCATATGCTCGATGCCCGTAGACTCCACAGAAGTTGCACTCCACCTTATTCCCCTTACAGTCGAGCCCGGGGTGGTCCTTGTGTCACCATCTACAGATGAAGCGTCGCTGGTAGCCTCCACCGGCTCCCCTCTCAGTCTCAGATCCTGTTGATTCACAATATCAATTCTCATATCTCAAACGGTTACTAATTTATTTCTTAACTCATTGTTAGTTTTCCTTACCCTTTGGCGCCTTAGAGCGCAGGGGTGTAGCTGCAATAGCATACATCAACTTCAATGGCTCTTCCGAAGCCTTCTCCTTTTCCTCCTTCCCCTTTGGGTTCTGATTTTTCTGGGCCTGAGGCTGGTACTTTTGTTTCTTGTACCCTCCTAGCCCTTGACTTTCTGAGCTCTTCCCAGCACTCTTCCTCTTTGCATTCTCCTCGTCCCTCAGCTGGACGGTAATCTCAACCTTAGCAGCGGCATGATAGCACTCCTACTTTTCCATGGTATTAGTCATACTTATTTCTCATAATCTAAATCTTATTCATCACTTACTCAAATCTTAATCATTCTTATTACCTGCAAGGTAGTGTAACTCGTCGGCCCCATGCCGTAGCGGAGTCGATGGCTAAGCCCGCCATAGAAGCGGTCCACCAAGATCTGGTCAGAATATCCAAGACCTGGCAGAAGACGGAGAAGGCAGTGAACTCTGAGTAATACTCGTCCACTGTCATCTTGTCCGACTGCTTAAGCGCATCCAACTGCAAGCGCTTCTTCGTCTGGACATGGGCGGGGTAGTACTTTGCTCGTAGCAAGGCGGTGTACTGCTCCCAGCCGAACTCTGGATTGGCCACATGCTCGGCCCTCACCAGCTTCCACCAATCGCCTGCCGCCCCCTTCAAATAGAAAGCAGCTAGGCGCACCTTGATCCCAACAGGGACATCAAGGGTCTCGAAGGCGGTCTCCAGCTCGGAGATGTACGCCTCAAGCTTGGCAGGATCGGTCTCCCCCTTAAAAGGAGCGGGTCGAAGGTCTGCAAGACTCTTCACCCAGTTTGGTTCCCTAGGTTGTGGCGGTGGAGGTGGTGCACCCACACCAGGCTGATAGCCCATGTGCCCTAATGCGGCAGCTACGATCTCTGCGATCGTCTGCCCTCCAGGTATCCCTGAAGTATCCTCACCCCGGCCGCGACCTCGGCCTCCCCTAGGACGTCCTGCCATCTGAACAAGCACATGTCACATTAGTTTGTATTCACCACTGTCTCGGTTAGTAAATTTATAACGCCCGTAGACGATAAAGATGATCCACTCTTATTAGTGGTCATCTGACTCTACTCACTCTAACTTCTCACACCCTTAACCCAACACTTATTCCTTAACTTATATCCTAACTCGGTGGTTACTCATGTCCGGTATTTCTTGATCAGAGCGTAACTACGCTCTGATACCACTTTTTGTAACACCCCATCCAAAGCCTATCGTGGTTATCGCAAACTGAACACTTAATCGAATACGTCGCAGCGGAAATAAATAACACCTGGACCTTGCCACGGTCTGATCATTAGAATATACCGGCCTTAACGTTTACAATGTTTATCCAAAATACTTATCCAACTCAAAAACATCAACATTCACAATACCACAACCAACCGAGTACTAGTATCTTAAACATAATCTCAAACTTACATCATTCAATATAAACAGTCGGGTGCACAGGCGCAACCCGAACTCAAAATAAACAACCCACCCTAAGTCTAACCTCTCCTACTCTCGTAGTGCGTCCTCATGGGTCTCTTACCTGCAAGTGTAAAATAGCCCCCGAGGGGTCAGCACGAATGCTGGTACACCCTCTCATGGCCCCCAAGCTAACGGGGCTACGACGACTAATTGTCGATAGCATGGAAATTGATTACATACACAAGCATAATATGAAGTGCAATAACAATAACCACAGATGAACACATATAGTTCACAACCAATGAACGACTCAAGCGTTCCCTTAACAAGTGGGTTAGTAACCCCCTCCTTAGTCCTCATTTCCTTAATCTCAGTTCCTTACCTTACCTTAATCTTAATCTCAATCTTAATCTTAATCTCAGTATACAAACCTTTCCTGGAAGGGATTGGTTGTAGCTTAATTCGAACCTGGGATTTAGGTGATCCCACCGCACCATCTTAATGCCACCTACTCTGGACGGGAGTCCAGCGTAGCTGAGCCGGCAACCGGCCCTAGCTACAAGTCCGAAGACAAGTCCTTAAGCGGAGGGCGGATCTGATTCAGACACCGTCCCCCTTTTTCCTTAGCATGCATGACCGTAGATCGGTCCCGGGTTTCCTCACTCAAGTTCCAGTTAGTAGAGATCTTAATCATCATGTGCTAGCTAAGCCTTAACGGGCATTAACCAACAGCCATCAAACTTAACTCTTATTCTTAACTCAGTAAGTACTAAACTTGGTTAGTAACCATCTCAAGTCTCGCGGGTTAGCAAAGATAACACAACCAGAGAATAAATATAACCGGTTGCATGCTTTATCTTGTTTTTAGTCATAGCAAATAAACAGATAGCACACAAGCCGAGGACACCTCGTTAGCAAGCAGGTCACAAAGGATTGTACCGTTCACCGTCGATCGTTGTTTGATTAACCTTCTTCGGGGTCCCAACTCACAAACCTAAATCATTCATTCATTTTTAGGTCATTAGTCATTTGCACCTTACTTAACTCACTTAGTCCCTAAAGATTCCCATTCAATAACTTCTCAAGTCTTTGCCACTTAGCTTACCACTTAATTTTTAAACATTAAAACTATACTTAATCTTAACTTAATTCCTTAAGTTCTTAGGGTCCTAATCATTACCACCCTACCAAGGGTATTCCTCATTACCCATTACCATTCTTAGAATTTGAAATTTCTTTTTTTTTTTGGGTCCGACCGACCTTACCTAAGGTCGGTCCATTCCAGAACACTTCACCGTTTGAAAATTCTACCCACCCGACCGACCTTGCAAGTCCGGTCCCCAAGGTCGGTCCATTCCCGAGAGTTTCCCCGAGGGAAATTTAAGCTCGACCGAACTTGCCAAGTCCGGTCCTATGTTCGGTCGATTCCAGAGACTTATTTCCGTACAAAATACATGCCCGACCGACCTTGTAAGTCCGGTCCCCAAGGTCGGTCCATTCCAGAAACTTTCTCCGGTAGTGTAAACTGAGCTCGACCGACCTTGCAAGTCCGGTCCTAAGGTCGGTCGGCTCCAGAACCTTGTTTCTAAATTCTGTTTTCAACTCCAAACTTCTCCTCATATATCCTAATATGTTATAACCTCATTTGGGCACCTCAAATACACCTTAAGCCCTCCTCAAAACACATTAAATCATTCACCAAGATTCACCTTAATCTTTATACATTTTCCTTGTATTAATGCTAACACTTGTAATGTTTTCCTCTTGGTTTCTAGGTGGTGGTTCATACCTAATGTAACCACTATGCCAAATGTTTTCCTCACCACTATAACATCATCTCCCAAGCATCTTTCACTATCTAAAACTCTTTTATGTATTTTTACTTAAAGTTCCTTCTCAAGCTTAAACTTCCATCATCAACACATTATTTCCTTCCTAGTTGTGCAACAACATTTGCCTAAGTCCTAAATACTCAAATACATTCTCTTGATTTCTAAATCCTTCATAGTAATGCCTAAGTCATTATAACTCATTAAACACCTTAAACTCACCCCTTTTTCATCAAGACAACCTCTAAAACTTCCTAGTACTTCCTTAGTCATTAAATCCCCTTAGAATATCTTAAACACTTAAGTTCTCCTTTAAATTTTTGCCATGGGTTCTCTAGTACATAGCACATCCTAACACATGGTTTTTCTCCATCAAACAACCAACATCACCCAAATTCTCATCACAACACCTTAACACACAATTTACACTAAAACTTCACCACATCATCACATAGTGCTTAAACTTAAAATGCTTGGCACTTAGGCCCTTAAATGACAATAATCTTAACCACTGAATTTCCACATATATTTGCCTTCAACCTGCGAATACACTCCACAAGGCTCCCATTGAAATAAAATGCTTCTTGTAATTCATCTCCACATTGTTCTAACCATCTCTTCTTCTCATTTGCTCTTTAGTTAAAAGTTCACAAGTATAGTAATTGTTTCTTCTAGGTTTTATAACACCTTCCCAATATAAACTCTACACTAAACTCATCATATACCTAAATCCCATTCCCTTAAACAACAAGACATCTTAAGGTAAGTAATTTACCTTGTTCTTTTACAAGCTTAAAAAGTTTTCTTCCTTAGGTTTTTCTTTGTTCAATCTCGGTCACCAATGTGTATCTCCTTGCCAATGTTCTAACCAATATCCAATAACTCCAATGAGTACTAGATAACACATTAACCCTAAGGCACAAACCCTAGGTTAAAAATATGCTTTAAGGTATTAATGTGATTGTTTTACCTTGGTTTCTCAAGACAAACTTGGATATGAAGCAAGAAGGACCTCCTCTCTCCTTTGAAGAGTAGAAACAAGCTAGAACAAGACATAAACATGGAGTTCCATGAGTATATATTTTCGGACATGTGAAGAAAATGGTGGAAACCTAGATTTTCTTACACTTTCTTTACCTTAAGAGAATGGAGATGCCCATGGAGTCTCCAAACTTGAATTTCCTCCTCTAATGGTGGTTTGAATTGGCACCAAAATGAAGCTCTTGAAGTTTTGAAAAGATAGAAAGAAGGAGCTTGAGCTAACTAAGAAGAATATGTATTTGTTTTTGGATTTGGAGCTAAAATGAGCAAGATGTGGGCAAAGCTAGATGGAGCTAGCATGGAGTTGTTCTTCACGTTAATGGAGAAGGGAGAGAGCTTGAAGAAACCGTGTGAAACAAGAAGAAATGAGGAGATGAGGAGGAGGTAAGTAAAATGTGATATTTATGTTAAAAAGGTAAATAGTACTTTTTGCTTTATAAGTCTTATTTGCTTATTAATTGCTTAATAACTCATGAAGGTGGTGACTCACCTCCTAAGAAACCGGCCCCCTTTTAGTAATGAGGGTACTTAAGTCTTTGTTGACCAAATGTCTCACTTATATAGACTTATGTTATAAACTAGCTTAATTAATTCACTATTCACCAAACAAGGCACATTGTTGTGAAATTTTTGATTTCCCATTGATATAGACTTCCAAATGTGATACTATATAGTACACATGTTAATTAAGAGTAATGATGGACATTTAGCCATTCAAAACTCATTTACAAGACAATTTTCAAAAACGTGCTTTAAGACTCCTTAAAGCACATTTTGTGTTTTAACTTGTTTTCAAGCTTGGTTTTCTTTGGTAATTGATTTAAAATGACCATTAGAATATTACTAAGGTCTTAGAACAATATTTGGGTACTCTCCCAAGTCTCTCCAAGCTTAGAGCACGTTTTTGTTAAAACTGTTCTTTTGGTGTTTCCTTATATTTTCTTTGATTAGAAATGTTTCTTAATGTTTCTAAGGCATTATTTAGCCTCCTTATATCTTAGTTTATCATTTAAACACCATATCTAAGTTCGGGGTATTTCAACTTTTATTTAATTAATTCATTATTAATTAAAGTAATTAATATTTGGGTTATTTTAGTTATACAAAGAGAAGAAAAAATTTTAATTTTTTAAAGTTTGTGTATGTGTAATATTTAAGAATTGTTATAAGTATTTCATGTTTTCATTTTAAGTTTATTTTTATTTATATCATATTATTATTTGTATCTATATTACTTGTAATTACCTATATATTTTGGTTGGTATTTAATTTTTTTTTGAAAACTTATTAAAATGTCTCTGAATAAAAATATAGTATATTGTGAACTTGAAACATGGTCTGCAAAGATAGGGGGTAAAATAGTGGTTAATCAATGTAATTTCCCGGCATAGGGGCATATTGTGAATTAAACTTTTTTGTGGCATATGAAAAACGGGTTTCAAAATTAGCATACGTTGCAAATACAAAACTTTTCTATGGCATGTTTTTTAATTACCCATTAAACAAATTTATGCTATACATGCTTAATCAAGTCGAGCTTGAGTTGCTCATGTGTTCATCCTATCGGGGCCAAAGCTAGTAAGAAGAAAGTAAAGAAAATAGTAAAAGAAACTGAATGAAAGATAGAGATATAACATACTTGAAGACAAAGAATATCGAAGCGGTGTAGTACATAGCTCATTCAAAATTTGCTATAGAAGAACGCATGAAGCAAAGAAAAGAGAGAAGAGAAAAGAACTTCTGAGCACTAAAGTACTTTCAAAGGAAATATGAGTTGATGAATAAACTTATGGAAAGAAGCGACCTTAACCTCAAATGGAAAGATGCTAAAAAACAAGTTCATTGATGAGTTATTTAATCATATGTATGCAATTATTGTTAATTTGTTTTATTTGTAATTTTGATTTCCATTGATGCGGATACAGTAAAAAACTACTCATTAAAGACGATTTTGAACCGCATTTTAAAATCCGTCATGAAATGGTAATATGTCATAAAAATACAAACAAAAAGTGCTCGTCTACTTAACCGTATTAAAAAGCGGCGGAGCGACCATGTTTAGTCACCTTAAGATGTGCGATTGGGGCGCTGTAACACTCCCACATTGGGAGTGGGTAGGTGGTAGTGGTTCTTAAGCGTTAGCGGCTCTTTCTCCTATTGGACGATCTTTTGGAAGGGTTCTCCACTTGGACCATTACTGGGTCCTGCTACATTGGTGCTTTCATTGAGAGTACCAACGCTTGCCGGAAGGGGCGACCTAGAGTAAAAGCCACTAGGAGTGGGAAGCCAGAGTAGGCCAATGAGGGTGTTGGGATTCAAAGGGAAGACAATGTAACACTCCCACATTGGAAGTGAAGCCACCTAGAGTAAAAGCCATTCAGAGTGGGAAGCCAGAGTAGGCCAATGAGGGCGTTGGGATTCAAAGGGAAGACAATGTAACGCTCCCACATTAGAAGTGGGTGGGCGTGGTAATGGTTCTTAAGTGATAGTAACTCTTTCTCCTATTGAACCGGTCTTTTGAAAGGGTTCTCCACTTGGACCTTCACTGGATCTCGCTACACTACCCTTCACCCAACTTAAACGACACCTTATTTATAGTCTCATTAAAAGACACAATTTTTGTTTTAACCGTGTTTAAAAAACCTCATGCGCTAGCTCTGGCACACATGGTTTTAATCTCATGCGCCCAGTGTGCCATGAGACATCATTCTGTACGTACAAGAATTTATAATCGGAGGTGGTGTCTGAAGCCATAGTCTCATGCGCCCTGAACATTGGACCATGACACATCATCCTTGTTTATTTTGTGGAAAAAACAAATATATATATATAACTAATATATTAACCATTTAATAATTAGGATTCTAACTGTTATTCAACATATGTTCACTCACACTATTTTTATTAATATAAATGTATATTAATATGTTGCTTTATTATTTACTATTTAATTTTTATTTTACAATATAAAGCCACCATCTTATTTATTATTAATTATTTATGTGCGAGTACTCGACATGAGTTTCAATGACAAATAACTTTTTAAACATAAAGATAAATAATTATTGTTTAAAATTATATGAATAAACAATTATAATGCCATATACTTTAAAATTTTATAAATAAAAAATATTATTACATACTTATAGTTTCAATAATATGATGTGTTATTATTAGCCTATTTATTATTTGACTGCCCCTGAACATAAGTTTCAATAATAACTAGAATGCTATTGTAAAAAGATTAACTTACTAAAATTAAACATATGCACGAAATATTGGGCTTTTAAAACATGGGTTTAGCTTAATCGTCTTTTCAGATTTCTTCACGCTCGGTGATCAGCACTTGAAACACTTCAAATAAAACCATTTTTAATAGCTTTTCACACGCGGTATGATCTAAAACACGGTTTTGATGGAACTGTTTTATATTACACTAATTCTTAGCTACATGTAGAAGTAGCTATCTTGACTACATCCAAGAAGATTTTAGTCAAATTAAAATAAAAAATATCTTTTATAATAGGGTAATTTTGTAATTAATGAAATATAGTGGGACAAAATTGAAAATAGAAACAAAACAAAGTGTTACGCCCCGCCGATTTCGTTTTTTATTTTTTTCTTTTATTTTTTTTAATCTTTATTAAAACAACAATAATTTAAATTGTTATAACTTTTAATATATAAGTCTAAAATGATAAAAAAATTATATCATTGCTCATCTAAATTCAAACTCTTCAAAACAAGACCAATCATGGATATGTTTTGACAACTTTCAAAAAAAATATTTTTACTTGTATACCATGATATTTTAATGTGAGGATGTATGTACATATTTTAATGTGAGAATGTATATGTTTTAATGTGACGATGTACATGTTCAAATGTGAGAATGTACATATTTTTTAATGAACATATGTACATGTTTGTATGGCCATCTGTACATATTTGTATGGCTGTTTGTACAAGTGTTATTTCTTATATGCACAGGTTTTAATCTAAGAATATACATATTTAGTGATTCGTATTGGTTTATGTGACCTTCTGTATGTTTTTAATGTACATGTTTTTACGTGAGAATGTACATGTTATAATGAACATTTGTACAGGTTTGTATGACCATCTGTACAAGTTTTCTTTTACATTCTGTGCACTATACATGTAAAAATAATTTTTTTAAAAGTTGTCAAAATATATCCATGACCGGTCTTGTTTTGAAGAGCTTGAATTTAGGTGAACAATGATATATATTTTTTTATTTTGGACTTATATATCAAAAGTTACAACAATTTAAAATTTTTGTGATAAAAAAAATCTTTTAAAAAAAGTTGTATAACACCGGGCGGCGCCTTTCATTAAAAAAAAGAAGAAAAAACTAGGTATCTTGGCTACATCAAAGAAGATTTTAGTCAAATTAAAATAAAAATATCTTTTATAGTAGAGTAATTTTGTAATTAATAAAATTTATGCCCCCCATCTTAAATGATGGTTTTTGTGCTGAACCATATTGAGACACAAGACTCGGCCCAACATAATCAAAGCCCAGTCCACACTCACTCTAGCCGATAGTCCACATATCTTATTCTTATTCTCTTGTACTCTGCGTTTTACATAAATGCACAGTGTAACCCTACTATAAATATTATTGTACAAACCGTCATCAATACGATAGATGAATTATTCATCGATCTCGCATTTGTTTTAGTGCCTTTCGTCACTCTCGATCCTCATTTCTTTGTATGGTATCAGAGCCCACTGGGCACTCATTCCTTCTCAAATGTCGACTGGGCTAGGCACAGAAGGTACACCGACACAGCAATCTTCAGGATTGATTATATCAGGTTCGACATCGGCAGGTTCCACCTCTTTATCAATGCCGTCTTTGATATCACCTATATCAAATTTCACAAAACTTACATCAGAAAACTATCCAACATGGAAAACTCAAATTGAACCCTACCTTAGAGGGCACGGTTTGTTTGGTTGGATAGATGGGTCCAAACCGTGCCCATCACAGTTTGTTGATAGAGTTTTGAACTCTGAATACACCAACTGGCATCAGTATGACCAGATGGTTATGTCTATTATCAAGACCTCTCTATCAGATGCCATCATTGGCAATGTTGTAGGCTGTACATCAGCCTCGATCACCTGGAACACTCTGAAGGAGATGTTTGCAGCCCAATCGGCGGCCCGTGCTATGCAAGTTAGGGTCCAGCTTGGCAATACTCGCAAAGGGAATGACACTATGACAGATTATTTTGCAAAAATGAGGGGTTATGCTACTGCTCTCTCAGCAGCTGGAGAGCCACTAACTGATTCCAAGTTTTGCTCCTATATTATTTCTGGACTTGGATCTGAATACGAAAGTGTTCAAACTAATCTTACTCTCAGGCCAGATCCCTTGACCTCTACTCAACTCTATGGTGCCCTGCTTAGTTATGAGTCTATGCAGACTCCTACAGCCACTGCTATGCAAATCAGTGCTAATTCTACATCAGTTGAACACTCATCCTCCCAGACTTCCACTCAAGGCAAAGGGAGAGGTTACAATACAGGCAGAGGGAGAGGGAGATCTAACCGTGGTGGAAGGGGCAACAACAATAACAACAATAACACCACCTTCTCTGGAAAAACAGACACTAGGGTTCGTTGTCAGTTCTGCAACAAACTAGGGCACATTGCCCCCAACTGCTTCCAGCGGTTCAATTATGCCTACCAGGCTCCACCACCAAGAAGCTTCAATGCAAACTACACAAATTACTGCAACACTCAGCCCCCGGATATGAGCTGGTACCCAGACACAGCTGCATCAGACAACTTCACAAACAACTTCAACAACCTCAACATTGATAACAAACCCTACACTGGCACTGAAGATGTTGTTCTGGGAAATGGTAAAACTCTATCTATTGCCAGTCATGGCTTAGGAAAAATCCATGTCTCTGATGCGGTATTTCAATTATCAAATTTGTTCTATGTGCCTTCACTTAACAAAAATCTCATTTCAGTGAGACAGTTTGCTAAAGACAATCTAGTGTATTTTGAATTTCATCCAGATTTCTTCCTAATCAAAGATATTACCTCTCAGAAAGTCCTGGCCAGAGGAGGAGTTAAGCAGGGTATCTACCACCTATCCACCACCAAATCAAGTCCACAAGCGACTCTCAGTTGTAAAGTACCCTCCCATACTTGGCACTACAGACTGGGGCACCCCTCACCCAGAATTACTCGTTTGGCTATTAATCACTATGATTTACCTATTTCTACGTCACTAAAGAATTTGGATAAGTGTACTGACTGTTTTAAAGGGAAACTTCACTCCCTACCGCACTTTCAGCGCAATACTGTTTATGCTCAGGCTTTTGACCTGCTGTTTGTTGATATTTGGGGACCAGCTCCCATTCTTACTGCTAATGGTGGGCGTTTTTATCTGTCTATTGTTGATGCTCATACCAAGTTTATCTGGCTTTTCGTTATTCCTACTAAGTCTGCTACTACTGGTATATTTGTGGAGTTTATGAGTTATGTGCAACAACAGTTTGGGACTACGGTCAAATCAGTACAAACTGATGGGGGAGGGGGGCAGAATTCTTCCCTCTTTCTAAAGTGTTGAAATCAAAAGGCATCATACACAGGGTTACATGTCCTCATTCCCATCCTCAAAATGGGACCGTTGAGAGCAGACACAGGCACATTGTGGATAAGGGTCTTTCTCTCCTGTCACACTCCTCTCTCCCCTACCATTTTTGGGGCCCTGCTTTCCTTACAGCAGCTCACCTAATCAACAGAACTCCTATACCCATACTTCACAACAAAACCCCATTTGAAACATTATTCCACTCCATACCAGATTACTCTAAGCTAAGAGTTTTTGGCTGTGCCTGCTGGCCCAACCTCAGACCCTACAACAAACACAAATTTTCTTACAGATCCACCCTCTGCATATTCCTAGGATACAGCAAAAATCACACTGGATACACCTGTCTTGATCCCACTACAAACAGAACCTATATTTCACGAGATGTCAAATTTGATGAGGAAGTCTTTCCCTTTGCTTCTCTACCCAAATCATCTATTGTTTCTGACCCTTCCACTACTACCCTTATGTCCAGTCCACCATCATTTCCTTCTCCAAGCTCCACACCCACTACTGCCTCTGGTCAGAACATCCCCATCACCACCTTCCCCTTCCTTATCTCCCTTTACACCTATACCTGGGTCTCACCCACACCCTACACCTGTTCCCTTTCCCTCTCTGCCCTCACCCTCCCCAGACCCTGTCACTCCATCATCCACACCCACACCACCTAATCAGCACCCTATGGTCACCCGTGCCAAAAACAATATCACCAAACCTCTAATTCGCCATGATGGCTCCATTCCATGGCCTCGGGCCAACACTACCACCACTATCTCACCAGATATCCCAGATGAACCATCATTCAAAGAGGCCCTAAAATACCCAGACTGGAGGGAGGCGATGACAGCAGAATTTCAAGCCCTGTTACATACTAAGACATGGGACCTAGTTCCTAAACCTGCCACCATCAAACCCTTAGGGGTCAAATGGATCCTAAAAACCAAGTACAAGGCAGATGGCAACATTGAGAGGAGGAAAGCCCGCCTGGTGGCAAAAGGCTACACACAAACACAATGAGTAGATTACCATGACACATTTAGTCCAGTGGTAAAACCCTCTACCATCAGACTCATCTTATCCCTAGCTACCAGCCAAGACTGGCCTATTCACCAGATTGATATCAGTAATGCTTTTCTATAAGGGGATCTACATGAAACTGTTTATATGCAGCAGCCCCCAGGTTTTCTGCACCCTATTTACCCTAATCATTACTGCCGTTTAAGGAAGTCTATCTATGGCCTAAAGCATGCCCCTAGGGCCTAGTTTTCCAAATTAAGTGCAGCCCTAATTACCATGGCTTTCAGGGATTCAAAGGCTGACAGCTCACTCTTTATTTATCAACATGGTTCTGAGACCCTATATGCACTGGTGTATGTTGATGATATTGTTATCACAGCCTCTTCCTCTAGCCTCATTTCAAAATTTATTCATCATCTTTCAACTCTATTTCCCGTGAAAAACCTTGGCCCTCTTCATTTTTTTCTGGGTGTTCAGGTTACCAGAACCTCACAAGGCTTATATCTATCCCAATCTCAGTACATCACCAACTTGGTTGCTCGGGCTAACCTAACCAACTCAAAGGCTGTTCGTACTCCCATGGCCTCTGTTACTACTCTCAGTGATCCCAACTCCCCTCCTTTTGATGATCTCACTACTTTTCGCAGCCTACTAGGGGGTTTGCAGTACCTCTCATTAACCACACCAGATGTGAATTTCACAGTCAATCGACTGTGTCAATACATGCATAAGCCCATGCAAAATCATTGGAAAGCGCTTAAACGTGTTCTACGTTACCTAAATGCGACAAAAGATTATACCTTTCATATTTCTGCTCGCAATCCTCTAAATCTTCAAGCCTTTGCAGATGCCGACTGGGCTGGTAGCCAAGAGCACCGTCGCTCCACCACTGGGTTCTGTATCTACCTTGGCCGGAATCTCATCTCCTGGCAGTCGAAAAAACAGCCCACAGTCGCAAGATCCACAACCGAAGCTGAGTATCGATCCTTGGCTCACGCGACATGCGAACTTCTCTGGCTTCAGAGTCTTCTCGTAGAACTTGGATTGCACCTCTCTCAGCCTCCCACTCTCAGATGCGACAATATGGGTGCTCTCTACCTTGCCGCGAATCCGGTTTTTCACTCACGAGCCAAGCACATTGAGCTCGATTTTCATTTTGTGAGAGAACGTGTTATGAACAAAACCCTAGCTTTATCTTTCATACATACGGGGGACCAGATTGCCGACATCATGACGAAATATCTTCCTCGTCAACGGCATGACTTTCTCCGTTCTCAACTTCGCCTGGGCCAGTTTCGAACGCGGGGGAGTATTGAGACACAAGACTCGGCCCAACATAATCAAAGCCCAGTCCGCACTCACTCAAGCCGATAGTCCACATATCTTATTCTTATTCTCTTGTACTCTGCGTTTTACATAAGTGCACAGTGTAACCCTACTATAAATATTATTGTACAAGCCGTCATCAATACGATAGAGGAATTATTCATCGATCTCGCATTTGTTTCAGTGCCTTTCGTCACTCTCGATCCTCATTTCTTTGTAAACCACGCTTTAAGTAAACTGGATTTCGGTCAGTGCCTTTCAAAGGCTTTTAAGCACAGTTTTTGTTGAAACCGCCCTTTGTAGACCATATTTTTTGATATATTTTTACTAGTGTTCAATCATGTTGTACTACGAAACATTTCTTTGCCTTGATGGGTTATGGTTTTGATAATCATATTATGGATTTTAATGACCATTTTTTTTGCATTTTGATAACCAATTCAGAGTTTTTGACGGATTTAGCTCCGCCTCATCCTTTTAATTTTCTTCATCCAACATTTGAACATGTATTGTTCTTCCACTACAAGTTGTAGACGAAAAGTAGATTCTCTTTTTCTTGTATCACTCTTTCACTTCCTATATTTAATTCACCCACAGAACTTGCCTTTAGTACCATTATGCAATATGATATTGCCGTGTCTTGTTTCTCATATTTTACTTTATATTTTTTGAAGTGCAATTTACCCATGTGAATTTGGAAAGCAATCCACCCGTGTTGTAATTTGATTTGGTGGTTTTTAGTCTTGTCTTATATTTTACTCTATCAGAGCAACCTGCTTGTAACACCCTTAAATTAAATCCTATATATCCTCTTGACCGATCAACAACAACTTCAGGTGCCAGTGACAGAGATCCTTGAATTTGGTACATAATATGAGATTTAAAATGTTGTAGATGAGCAAGAGGAAGATTTGCAAAATATTCCTCCCCTTGCGACCCAAGAGTAAAGTGAAGTTGAGATGAGGATGTGTTGATGATTAGTTGGTGGCTTAATACGAACACTGATGTTATGGTAGGCGCTGACCTAAAGGTGAATGCCTTTTGGAGGCAAGTGGATCAATATTACGCGGAAAACAAACTCAAAGTCATACTCAACGCAAATCTCGATGACAAAAAAACATTTAAGCCGTTTCAAAGTTTGTTTACTGTTATGAGCAAGCTAGCCAACAAAATAAGTGGACAATTAAGTGATCAAACAAAGAATCATAAAAAAATTAATAGGGATGTGTTATTTTTTTTAAAAGATTTCATTGTTAGGATTGTGATAAATTGTTGTGCAGCTAAAGGTAGACTGTAAGGATGGATGTTGGTGGAATGAGACTAATGAAAAGACTTTGGAGGTTGATTAAATGACAAATCAAATGTATGTTAGATTGTAGTTAGTACTGAATTAATTTGTTAGTATTCAAACCTGATAATTTGTTGAAGCTCTTTTTTTTTATATAAAAATATAGTTGCTATGTTAATCGGCATCACCATATTATGTATATGTTCGCAATGGGCGGGCCTACAAATTTAAAGTTGTGGGTCATTGACAAATAAAAAATTCCTAAATAGTTAATTTTTCTTAAAATTTATAAGGTCACTAAGACATAAAAAATCTACTATTTTTTTTAAAAAAAAACTACACTAAAATTACTACAATTTTTCTTTTTTTTACAAAAGTCATGGGTTCAGTGGTCAGTGCACCTTTATGTTTGCCTTTGAAGTACGAGACATACTCTTATGAAGAATAACTAGCACATGGGTATGATGTGATAAATATGGAGTGGTGTCTGAAATCCGATTTCACTTATCTACATCTTTTTATGTTATTTCACATCTCACAACACATGGCTATGGGGTAAGGAAAAATAGTTGTATAGTACTATACGTCTGCTTCATAATAAAAGATGTTTTAGCTTTCAATTGTTAAGAAAGAGAGTATGCAATATGAATTATAATTACGTGATGCAAAAGATAATGTAAAAGTGATTGTACACAAACAAAGCTAAACATGGATTGAATTTGAAACAAAACAATCAAGTTAAAAAAACACCACACAACAAAACTATTATAGCTCAATAATAAAAAACAAGCTCATCAAATCTACTATGACTCATCAATTAAAACAAAGTACACTACATCCAATCCTCTTCTCAAATGAAACAAAAGAAGCATACATCAAATCTTTCGTGATGAAGCCCAACAATATATTCTCTTCTTTATTCGTCTTTATTGAGGCAAACCAATATAAGCTAAATCCTCACGGTAGGGAAGACTATGATTCAAGCTTAACACTCTCATCTTCTCCTTCAATCCCAATCTCAATTGGAGTTGGGTCAACCGTTGTTGGCTCAAAAATGTAACAACAGTGTCTTTTCTGAGGGTAAGGGAGATGATAGCAATTACATATACAACCATTAAAAGGAACACTATGGTCCAATGAACACATTTGCTACATTGGGTAGTGTGTTGTGGATCCAACTGTAATACCCCTGAGGTTTACCTCCCACATCGATTAGAGCGGGTAACAAACCGCTCCTTATATGGGTGGGGATACATCTCCTTATTGTGATGCTTTTTGAGTGAGAACGGACCTCTTAAAAATAAAACCATGAGCTAAGGCAAAGCAAACAATATCACAACAATGGGATACTGTGTTGTTACAATTGGTATCAGAGCTAGGCCCAGGTCGGTGTACCGGTAGCCCGCAAGGGTGTTGGGCTCCCAAGGGGGGTGAAGTTTAATATCCCCGAGGTTTACATCCCACATCGATCAAAGCAAAGAACGAACCACTTCATATATGGATGAGATAACTCTCCTTGTTGTGAGACCTTTTGAGTGGGAATGAACCCCTCAGAAATAAAACAATGAGTTGCGACTAAGGGTGAGCATTTCGATAATTCGGTTAACCGAAATCCAAATTGCTAAAACAAAAAAAATTGGATTTCGGTTAAAAACCAAATTAACCAAATTATGGTCAAAACCGAATTAACCGAAATCCTTATTATCCATAAACCGAAATTTTTTTAGATTAAAAACCGAAAACCGAACTGAAATTCGAATTTCCATCAGTTCAAACTTCGGTTAACCGAAATTTAAAAAAAAACTGAAAATTGAATTTTTATTTGATTTTTCAATTAACCGAAATTGAAAAAAAAAACAAAAACCTAACAGTAGAAAAAATCCAAACAGAGGACAGATCTGCAATTACCAAAATACAGTCCACAAAGAGAATCCACAGAGCAATACAAAAACAGGACACCGACGATACAAAAATTTAGTGAAAGAGCGATTTGTTCGATAAGTGTTGGGCATACAACAATAATTATCAATGATTAAGCATAAAAGTGAGTGAATGAGTAGCTTGTCGTACGCAAAAGAGCTATGAGCTCAGTAACACAACACCTTTGTGCCTAAATCGATCATTAACATCAATTTACACTCGACGGTTCGACCATGAAACGAAATATGTGGTCTTTGTCATAATGGGGAATGAATGAGATCTATGGGAGAAGAGGGAAAGACGAAAAAAAACAGAAACGAGCTTCGTAGAAACTAACAAACTTCAGGGAGGAAGGAACACGCCGTGACGCCGCCGCCGCCCACTGGAAGAAAACACGCAGCCGTCGAGGAAGGAGGAAAAATAAGGAAGGATTGAAGAACTGGAGAAGATGAACCGTGAAGAACGCAGTGCGACTGTGCGAGTGAGTACTGAGTAGTGTCGTGCGACCGAGGCGAGGGTGGGATAGATTAGATTTAGGGTTTTGTTAACTAAAGTCTGACACTAAAAATCTAAAGGTGTGTTTTTTTTAAAAAATTGGATAATTCGGTCAACCGAATTTTCCAAAGTAAAAACTGAAATCCAAACTGAATTTTAATTCGGATATTTGAATAACCGAAATTATAAGTTCAGTTTTAAAATTCGGTTAAAAATAGAAAAAATCGGTTAATTTGGATTTCGGATAAATCCGAATTATCCAAATTATCCAAACTAAATGCTCACCCCTAGTTGCGACAAAGTGGACAATATCACAACAGTGAGACACTGGGATGTTACAGTTGGTATCAGAGCTAGACCTAGGTCGGTGTGCCGGTAGCCAGCGAGGGCACTAGGCTCCCAAGGGGGGTAGAGTATAATACCCCTAAGGTTTACCTCCCACATCGATTGGAGGGAAGAACAAACCACTTCATATATGGGTGGAGATACCGCTCCTTGTTGTGATGTCTTTTCAGAGGAAATGGACCCCCCTCGAAAACAAAAACTATGAGTTGTGGCGAAGCGCACAATATCACAACAGTGGGATACTGGGTTGTTATAGTTGATATCAGAGCTAGACCTAGGCCTGTGTGCCGGTAGCCTACGAGAGCACTAGGATCCCAAGGGGGGTAGAGTGTAGCATCCCTAAGGTTTGCCTCTCACATTGATTAGAGCGAAGAACGAACCACTTCTTATATGGGTGGGGATACCTCTCTTTGTTATGAGGTCTTTTGAGTGGGAATAGATCTCTCATAAACAAAACCGAGAGATGCGGCCAAGCGGACAATATCATAACAGTGGAATACTGGACTGTTACAGTTGGTATCAAAGCTAGACCCAGGTCGGTGTGCTGATAGCTCACGAGGGCGCTAGGCTGACAAGGGGGTGAAGTGTAATACCCCTGAGATTTACCTTCCATATTGATTAGAGCATAGAACACAACTCATTATATGGGTGGCGATACCTCTTCTTGTTGTGAGGTCTTTTGAGTGGAAATGAACCTCTTAGATATAAAACCATAAGCTGTGACAAAGCGAACAATATCACAACAGTGGGATACTCTGTTACAGTTGGTATCAGAGTTAGACCTAGGTTGGTGTGTTAGTAGCCCGCGATGGCGCTAGGCTCCCAAGGGGGTGGAGTGTAACACCCCAGAGGTTTACCTCTCACATCGTTCGAACCAGAGGACAAACCACTTCATATGTGGGTGAGGATACCTCTCCATGTTGTTAGGCCTTTTGAGTGGGATACTCTGTTATAATTGGTATCAGAGTTAGACCTAGTTTGGTGTGTTAGTAGCCTGTAAGGACGCTAGGCTCCCAAGGCGGTGAAGTGTAATACCCCTAAGGTTTACCTCTCACATCGATTGAAGCGGAAAATGAACCACTTCTTATATGGGCGGGGATACCTCTCCTTATTGTGAAGCCTTTTGAGTGGGAATGGACCCCTTAGAAACAAAACCGTGAGGCAAAGCGGACAATATCACAACAGTGGAATACAGGGTTGTTACACCCCCACCCAACAAATACTGCTACTAGGTAGTATACATTGATGGAAGTTGTCCCAAGCCCTAAGTTCCATGAGATAACAATGATCTGGTAGGAGCAAGCAATGTTGACTAATAATAATACATTTGTATATTATTGATTTTAACAAGACGATTAAAAGGAGGATGTGGAGCACTATTTAAGTACTTACAAAGATTGAGCTTCTATGACGACCTATTTTGGTTGGGTTGCTGCTGAACTCGAGGAGTGGTATCAGAGCAAATGGTAGCTCAAATGACAGTGTCATCTACCAGTAGAGAATTGTGAGAATTAACTTCAGATTTATTTATGCAGTAATTGCTTATTTAGTATATATAGGAGCTATTTAGAAGGGTGAGAGAGAAATATTTAGTTTTGTGATTATGTACCGATGCTATGATGATGAGTTGACTAGCTGCGGTTGAGCCACCAACAATGGCCACCACAAGACTTGGAGTTATGGTTATGCTTCTGGTCACTAGATTCCTCAACCATGTCTTCATTTGAAGTTTCAAGAATCCCTGATTGATCATGATTTATGGAATTAATCACCATTCACCCCATATAGAAATAAGGTTGTTGACAGAATGTTAAATAAATAATAACAACAACAAACTTCATAACATATTGTCTAGCATAGGTTCCAGTAATTGTGGACTCTGTCAAGCTAAAATGCCACCACAAGAATTGGAGTAATGGTAATGCTTCTAGTCACTAGATTCCTCAACCATGTCTTCATTTGAAGTTTCAAGAAACCCTGATTGATCATGATTTATGGAATTAATCACCATTCACCCCATATATAAATAAGGTTGGTGATAGAATGTTAAATAAATAATAACAGCAATAAACTTCATAACGTATTGTCTAGCATAGGTTCCAGCAATTGTGGACTCTATCCTCATGCTAATAATGATACAATGTACAATATTGACCCTGATTTTCTCCCCAACACATTATGCACAACATTTTATTCATACAATTGAGTTAGATAAATGTGATTATAAGCTATGAATACTTTTACTACTGTAGTTAGCTACTTATTTGGAAATCCCCAATAACCTAAAGAAGGAAGGATGCAGAATTGAGGTTAAGATTGCTACATCTCTTGGCCTCATCAAGAGAGAGGAGACCACGGTGACAAACTATGGCAGAGACTACCACCATAGCTACTTTGATCAAGAAGGTGACGAAGAGAGAAAATCCACTTTCAATTAGGAAAAACCTCTACAAGCATCCTGATGAAATCACAATGATAAAGAGTTAAATATATATGTTGTAGAATTGGTCGTCATAATAGTGTATTGGATATTGCAAAAACTTAATTAGAGATTTACATTGATCCTTTACTTTTTGAGAAAGCACGAGTGCAGAGTGAAGGAAGAGATTGTGCCTGCTCAACAAATGCATATGAGACATGCATGAATCAATGTGTTAAGATTTAGCTAGCTAGCTAGCTATAGCGGGGTTTTGAAAGTTATACTCACGACATGATTAGAGAACCGAGAAGAGTCGTAGCATCTCTAATAGCTCCTTGACCTAAGAATTTTGGTATAAACATCCGTTTAAGTAGCTCTTTAGCTGGTGGTTTGCCGTAGGCCATCTCAACAAAGAAACATCCAACCATTATCAACACCAACATTGGTATCAGAAATTCCAACTTCCTCACCTATGAATGATTGAAAAAGTATTATATAATGATCACCAGTGGTAATTGTACTTGTCTTAAGATAGATGTTTAATATACCCTGTATTCTTTTTACCAAATGATAGATATTGGTGTTGTTATTATGAATATTGTATTTTTTGTAAAAAAAAGAGCCACTTCATTGAGGCAAAGATTTACAAAACAAAATATGGTAGACAACTTTAAAAGATCCAAAAATAAACTTATTCTTACTTTTGGCCAACATAAAAAATAGTGCTAAAAAGTTCATGAAACGAGTAAAATCGTGTAACTAAACATCACAAAACTACACAAATCGTGAGATTATATTTTACGAATAGAGAAAGTTCATGTAAAAAAATTATCACGAATAGGTGAACTTCGTTAACTTATTCTTCACAAAAACAACTAATTTGTGTAAAATTTTGACATGAATAGGTGAACTTCGTGAACTTGATTATTACGACATGTGTATTTATTTGATTCCTCACAAAGCAACAAAGATATTCAAGTTCAAGCTTACATTCCATGAATACTCATGACAATTACCATCACGTAGTGGAAGAATCAAGACATGCATGTGCACGAGCCAGCTTCATTTAAGTGTAAAAGATATATAGTAAATGGTGAGAAAAAATTTCACAAAATGTTTCATCTCATGAGTGTTACTCTGAACAGGAGTGGATGTAACTTAGATCAATATGGGTCAAGTAATGTAGAATAAAACTACTGTTTATTTATATTTTTCAAGTATTCTTATGTGGTTAATTGATTTTGTCACCTTTTGTGACCAATATAAAATGCGAGTATAGTTTATGAATCCACTCTTCAAATTCTTATATTTTTACTTTTAAATTTTTTTAGTTTTGATTTATTATTTTGTATCTTTTAATGAAATACCCCAAACGTTGATTATCTTACTTAATAAGGAATTAAATTAAAAGAAGCTAGATGATCAACAATTACTCATCTAAAGACCAGTACTTATCATAAACATTGGTATATATAAATACATAGTTCAAAATGAACACCAAATTATACATGTAATCCCAAATCAAAAAGGGAACATCATCAAGGAGAAAATAACTCCTAAAACTAAAATTATATGTAATATTCTAATACATATATCAGGGTCAAAAATAAATTGATAAAGTTAAGTTACATGGAATGAGTTACATATAGTTCAACCAAGATTCCAAAGACAACAATCACCTATTTATATACACCAAGACAAGGAATATTATATACTATCATACAAAACATTAATAATACATTATGTATCATTAATGTGTGTTAATAATACACTAAAGTTAAAATGAATTATCTTCCCCAATTGTGCAGCCGATCACACATGTAAGAAGAGGAAACGAAATTCAAAGAAAACAATGTAAGAAAATGAAATACCCCTGAATATTAAACGCATAAAATCATAACGTGTTTTATAAAATGGACATAAAATAACGTACGAACCATTTAAGCTAGTACATATATATATGTACGAACACGAAAATATATGTACGTAACGTTACAATACCGTAACGCTGTAATAAAAACAATAACGCTGCATAATTGCGTTACAAAAATATATAGAGTCACATGTTATAATATATAGTCGTACACATATAAATAATAATGTATGGCCTGTACAAAAACAAAGAGAAGGAAAGAAAAAAAAGGAGCAAAGACACTCCCGCTGGGTTTCAAACCCAAGACCTCCCATACCTTTCTAAGTGTTTAAACCGGATGAGCTGCGCTCAAATTCAGCAACTTATGCTGACGACTTAAAACTAGTAACAATACTACTGAAGTAACTACAAAAAAAAAAAAGAAATCAACAGATCATCGAGACCCCTGGGTGTCGCTTAAAAACAAAAAAAAAAACTCAACTAAAACAGCCATGCTGCTATCGAGCACCGAGCTTGGTGAAGCCAGACATGGGAGAACAACCACCACCTGAGCCAGCCTTGTTTTTAGTGAGAATTAACCAGGGCCATGGCCTGCACTCAAGTTTTGTCTCGGTCCAAACGCCCGCACATTAGTGCTGTTTCTTTTCCTCGCTAACCTCCATGAACTCCCTCAATTGTCCTCTACAACAGCAACTCCAAGTCAAATAAACCATGCTGCTATGTCGACACCTAGTGTTGGGAAACCAGCCAAGTGAACAGCCACTCACGTGGGAGTTTGAGCACTCCAAACTTCCACAAATTCTCCCTCGAAACTTCCATCCACTAACTGATAACCAGCTTCTTACATTCGGTTTTCTCTAACTCTATTCCCTAGTTATTGCCTGGCTCAGTCACTCTCTCCTCACTTGCATGCCGGCGCCCACGGCAACTCAGAGAACCCTTTCTTTTGCTTGCTCATGCGAGAAGGTAAGCTGGATCTTCAGGGCTGTGTTTCCTCTTTTGTTTTCTGTCTCCTTCGGTTCTCCTCTTCGTGCCTGATCAGAACCTTCACTCTTGCAGTATAGCGAGTTTTCCTTGCAACAGAAAAAGGAAACTGTTAAAGAAACAGCACCCTGGGTTGGGAATCGGTTTCAGGTAACCCAGAATAGACCCTCTTGAATTACTCTTTGGTTCTTCCGCTGTCCCAGGCTGTGAAGACTACTCAAACAATTCTCCTTGTCTTCCTGTCATGCATGCAGCCCTCTAAGATTCCTCGAACTTACTCTGGATTAAAGCAACCCAACTTCTCTGCTGGGATATAACCAGAAGGTAAAACCTCCTGCAGAACGAAGCTCCACTACTCCAGCCCATCATTTGTGTCCCTTTCTGGTTTTGTCAAAGAATAACTTATGAGTAATCTTTCCAGTGGAAGTTGAGAGTTCAAGGGCCGGGGAGGTTCCTCTGTGCCAAGGAATCACCAGGAGAAAACAACTCCAAAGCAAAGAAATAACTCGAGGTATTGAGCTACATAAGCACTCTGTACAGATGTGAAAACTATTTACGTTTCTGCATGACAAAATTTCCAGAGGAGTCATAAGAGTCTTATCGGCTTAATCATGAATCTAAAACCCTACTAGTACACCTAACCAGGTTGTAAATACTTTGGGAGGATTAAAAAGAAACAGGAAACCCAACCTGATGCCTTAAGAGAAGAGGAACAAACCAGTGCATGATTTCAGTTTTGCTGATTTCTATTTCTGTGTAACTAGAACCCCATGCAGAATGTAGGCTGTTATCGACTTGGTAATCAACCTAAAAGCTTACTAAAACGTAAGGGCTAAGTGTAAAAGAACCGGGAGAAACTGTAAAGCAAATTCCAGAGCAAACAGAAAACTAGAAGAGAAAGAAATCAGTTATGTCTTTCAGTGTTGCAGTTTTATTTTCAGTGTCATAGGTTTTGTTTTCTGTAAAGAATATTCAGAGGTGTTACCCATGAGATCTTGGATCTGTTTAAGTTTGAAACTACTGATAAGATACTTAGCCAAGAGGGAAAGCAGATGGAGGGGAGATTAAGAAACAGAATCGCAAATAACAAAAAGAAATATACCTTTAACTTCAGTTTCTGAAAGTTTTATGTTTCTGTTATAAATTCAGTGGTTAAGATGTGTGTCTGGGGTTTTGTTTGGATTAGCTCTGAGAGAGTGTAAACCGGATTAAGATTTTAATTAAGCAAATCGAGAACTTGGAAAAAAAAAACTAGAAAAGAAAACAGAAGTAAAACAGAAGGAGAAATAACACAACATAGTTGTACTCGTTGTTCTGTGTTGTCTGAAGTTTAAAGAGAAAAAAAAAACAAATATACTGAGATGTTTAACTGAAAGGCTAAACTGAGTTTGGGAGAAGTGGAGGTCAATCGGTGAAACCAGGAAGATAAAAACAGCAGAGGTGTCAAGTTTAGTTTCAGGTGATGACTGGTTCTGTTTCTGTACAGAAGTTTGAGTGAGGGTTTATTTGTGAAGCTCTGAGTTTAACTTGGAAATAAAACTTTTACTGAGTAAGAAACACACAGGAGTAGGATTGAGGGACAGGAAACTAATTGTTGGACAAACAGAAAGAAAGAAAAACAATTGAAAGAAGTTTGCATCAGCTCCTGATTTTGGTATACAGATTTCTGTTCTGTGTGAGTAATTTGCAGGGACGCTGCCTAGGCTGCTTTGGGTTTGTTTTCTTGAACTTAAGCTACCGATAACACTCTTAACAAGTGGGGAAAAGAAACCAGAAACTCAATTCGTGAACAGACAAAAAAAAAGAAGTGGAGTTATCAGCTTTTGAATTTCAGTTTTACCAGGAACTTGGTTTCTGTATAATCCTGTGACAGAGGGGTGTGTAAGGGATGATATTGAGAGTTTATAAGCTTGAAGCCTTGCCAATTCATGTAGCTAAGGGTATTAACAACCTGGGGGAAATGGAAATCAAACTATGAGTAAAGAAAAGTGACAGAGAAGAGCATACCAGTTCAATAGTTCTGTTTTGGCAGTTTTCCCTTGTTTCAGTATGTGTATTACATCAGTGGCTTTAATTGGGTTGTCTCTGAGTTTAAAACATAGCTTGAGCTCGTGGGTAGACAAGTGAGTATTTAGGAGTAAATGGAGAGTTAGGTTAAGTAACAGAAAAGAAAGAAAACAATAAGAGAAAACTCATCAGTTCAGTTCCAGACTTGTAATCTCAGTTTTGCTGTGTAACAACTCTACAGAAGTTTAAATGGTGTGTTGTGAATTTGTTTTGGGGGATTAAACCTATGTTAAGACATTCAATCCAGTAGCTAGGTTATCGAGTGAGAGAAACAAAAGAAAAGAAACTGATCTGTAACAGAAGATAATCAAAGAAAGGGTAACAAAAATCGATATTTCAGTTGGTGTTTTGTTTCCTGAAAGATTCTTTTCTGTGTACTTGAGTACAGAAACTGTATGAGTGTTTTATTTGGTTGATGATGGACTTAAAGCCTCGTTAATCCACTTAACTAAGGGTGTAAACAAGTAGGAAGAAGCTGGAAGTAAATTTCACCGCTAACAGATTAAATAAAGGAGTGATGCACCAGTTAGGTATACAGTTCTTATCAGTTTGGCTTCTGTTCATGATTTCAGAGTTGCAGATTTTTGCTTCTGTCTAAACAATTTCCAGGGAGGATTCCTAGTCGACATTGGGGCTATTTAGAATTTAAAACTAGGTAATACAATCGAGGGCCTGAATTGGGTATAAGCAGAAAGAAGTCAAAGAGGGTATACCAGTTTTTTTTGTTTCAGTTTTTCAGTCTTTTCTGTTCAGTATATTCAATACAGCGGTGAATGTAACAGAGTTACTCTAGGTTGTTTTGAGTTTGAATTATGGCTAGAAACCTTAGCTACATAGATGAGTGCTTGGGACAGATCAAAAGACAGGTCAATACTCAACAGAAAAGAAAACAGGGTTGGAGCAGAAAGAAAACACTAACAGGGAATGTGCATCAGTTTCAGATTTTGGTGTCTCAGTTTCTTTCAGTCTTCTAGTTCTGTATCACTGTGTTACTAGGTTGTGTAAGTGTGATCCTAGCTTAATAATGAACTCAACTAGTAGCTAATGAACATAACTAGAGTACCAAAGCATGTGGACAAAGCTATACATCGATTACTACAATAAAAGTGAAGTTAGATAAGGTTTTACAAGGACTTGTGTTTCAAAGTTTGAGACTTTTGGATTTCTGTATAATTGGGTTATAGTGGTATTCTAGGGCTATATTATCACTATACAAGGGTTAAAACCTTGCTCACCTATTTACCTAAGGGGGGAAAACACAATAGATAAGTATATCTATTTTAGGTAAACTTGTTACATAACTAACACTTAAGGTGCGCTAAACCATAGCTAAGGAAAAATTATTTAGTCAACGTGTCAAACAAAGATATGAATATCCTAGGAGTGAGATAAGCCTAGGATTTATGCATGTGAAGTTCTAAGGCTTATTACAAACTAAGCATGTAACAACATACCTAGGAGTAGCATACGATATAAAGTGTCGTCACATAAAATAATAAACTGACACATTGTTTGTAATTAACGCTAGGGCCGTAGAGAACTTCGACCAGGACTCCGTGTGTGAGACTACTTGCTTCTGATCCAGGTATGGACATGTGTGGTTCGTATGTTGCCGTGTTACACGGCTTGTGTGCTGTGTGCCTTGTGTGTGAAAATGACATAAGATCAAAGCATGAAATTGGATTGCTTGTTTATCATGTTGTATGATTTCTATATCATTGTTGTATATATCATTGCGCGCACACAGTAGTTTAGTCCCTTTCTCGTTTATGGACCTTGAGATGAACTACTACGAATTATGGAAACAAAGAAAACTCAATAAGGGAACTCCTCTCTAATCCATTGAGGACTACCATGACACCCACTATGGTGTCTATTCATTAATCATAATGAAGAGCAAGTCTCCTTGGGTGAGACATGACGAACCACGTAGACAAAACAAAAGAACTATACAAAGAGACAAATCCTCTCTAACTTTAGAGGACCGCTAATGACACCCACTATGGTGTCGAGATTATAATGATAATGAAACGAAAAGTATCAACTGTGAAACATGAGAATAACCCGGGAAGACAACAGCTCGGGCCGCGCGGTATGGATGATCGGGAGTTGGTATCTGCATCAGATCCTTCGACCGTCTATGATGGAATATATTTTGGTGAAGCACATCCCGGAGTCCAGAGGTGACTTCCGCTTCCTTGACCCTGGGTGTCGGGAATGGGGGAGTGACAAGTTGGAGAAGCACATCCCGGAGTCCAGAGGTGACTTCCGCTTCCTTGACCCTGGGTGTCGGGAATGGGGGAGTGACAAATTGGTGAAGCTTATCCTGGAGTCTAGAGGTGACTTCCGCTTCCTTGACCCTGGGTGTCGGGAATGGGGGACTAGCTATGGAGGAGACGTCCTCCAACGTGCGGTGATAAAAGAATTCACAAGTAACCCTTGAAGAAACAAGGAATGATTAGCACCTACATAATAAAGCCTCGGGATCTAATCTATATCCCCTGACTCGGTGCCAGAGAATAGAGGAAAACATGTGTAACGAAACCAAGCAAATAAGAAAATTCACAAATGTGATCATTTAAGTAACAAGGAATGAATAACACCTATATTATAAAGTCTCGGGATCTAACCTACATCCCCCGGACTCGGTGCAAGAGAAGAAAGGAAAACATATGTAATGAGAACAAGATAACAATACGCAATCTCTTGAATGATCCCATAGCGAGGATTGACGGTACAATGTACCTACGCACACGTCTTATAATTACTTGACTGTTGTTGCTACACTAGCAGCTTATTATGCTGGACTGCGTGTTTGACATTGTTATGCTACTGGCAAGTTGTGCTTGGTTGCTTATTGATATTGCTGTGCTACTTGCAAGATGTGCTTGGTTGCTTGCTGATATTGCTATGCTACCGATGAGTGTGTATGATATCATGATGTACTGATGTGTGCGTTACTGCTTTATCATAGCATGTAAAATGGACTTAATAATATTCGACCAATTAGTCGTGTGGCCCGGTAACATGCGGGCTTCACACGTTCATACTCAGCGTAGTTTGCTGAGTCCTTTACACCCAATTTTTTTCAGGTCTTGTGCCAGACGGTAACGGAGAGTAGGCAAGGGTGACTACCATAGGGGTAGTCCACATGGCAAGACTTTAAGTAGTATGCTTACTTATGTATGAGTTATGTTGTTTAAGTTGTTAATTAACTAAACTGTAGATGCTCGGTACTTGAGTTGTACTTTATATTGTATTTGGATTTCGTTAAGTTGGACTTCCAGTCATACAGACCGTAACTTGGAGTTAGTAATGAGGACTGTCAACCACGTGGGTGGTTGGCGTCTGTAGCACCCGAATAGAGTTCAAAACCGCTGCGTAGACTTCTCCCGCTAACTTAGGCGCGTCGTATTATTGTTGATCGTGATTCGGGGGTGTTACAGAAAGTGGTATCAGAGCGTAGTTGCGCTCTGATGACTGGAACAGAGGAGTACCGAGTATAGGAAAACCTAAATTTGAGAAACGGGGTTACGGGTTAGTTTGTGAGGCTCGTTAGTTAGGGTCCATTTCAATCCGTAGGAAAACGCTGGAGAGGTAGAAAGCCTCCTCAACACGTCGGGAAAACCGATCTGCGTTTACACAATGGCATATATCAATCCGGTAAGGAAAACTAGGTACCCCTATCTTTCCATCGATGTTTCGACTTAGTGTATGTACGGGGGCGTACCCCTCTTTTAAGGGGGGTAAGCGCGTTTTGTTTGGTTGTGTGTTGATTTAGTATGACGTATTCCTACAACCACTCGTGGTTGGTTGGTAGGTTTGTGTGTGTAAAAATGTTATATACGCTATGTATGAATGAATGTTGTGTGCCGTGGGTTGCACTTTAGCATGTTATTGCTCTGTACGAATGAATGATTGTGTGCCTTGGTTTGCATTGTAGCATGTTATATACATTGCTAGCATCTTGGTCTACTATGAGAACTTGTGTGGAGCCACTGATGTGGCACGGTGCTTAGAAGCACCGAGCATTATAATTATGGACTTAATCTTTTTGGTATCGATATGAATGCGGGACTGGATCCCTAAGATTACTAGGAGTGAAAAATATGAGTTAAGGAAGTAAGACTTCAGGACGAAGTCTCTTTTAAGGGGGGTAAGCTGAAATACCCCTGAATATTAAACGCATAAAATCATAACGTGTTTTATAAAATGGACATAAAATAACGTACGAACCATTTAAGCTAGTACATATATATATGTACGACACGAAAATATATGTACGTAACGTTACAATACCGTAACGCTGTAATAAAAACAATAACGCTGCATAATTGCGTTACAAAAATATATAGAGTCACATGTTATAATATATAGTCGTACACATATAAATAATAATGTATGGCCTGTACAAAAACAAGAGAAGGAAAGAAAAAAAAAGGAGCAAAGACACTCCCGCTGGGTTTCAAACCCAAGACCTCCCATACCTTTCCTAAGTGTTTAACCGGATGAGCTGCGCTCAAATTCAGCAACTTATGCTGACGACTTAAAACTAGTAACAATACTACTGAAGTAACTACAAAAAAAAAAGAAATCAACAGATCATCGAGACCCCTGGGTGTCGCTTAAAAACAAAAAAAAAACTCAACTAAAACAGCCATGCTGCTATCGAGCACCGAGCTTGGTGAAGCCAGACATGGGAGAACAACCACCACCTGAGCCAGCCTTGTTTTTAGTGAGAATTAACCAGGGCCATGGCCTGCACTCAAGTTTTGTCTCGGTCCAAACGCCCGCACATTAGTGCTGTTTCTTTTCCTCGCTAACCTCCATGAACTCCCTCAATTGTCCTCTACAACAGCAACTCCAAGTCAAATAAACCATGCTGCTATGTCGACACCTAGTGTTGGGAAACCAGCCAAGTGAACAGCCACTCACGTGGGAGTTTGAGCACTCCAAACTTCCCAAATTCTCCCTCGAAACTTCCATCCACTAACTGATAACCAGCTTCTTACATTCGGTTTTCTCTAACTCTATTCCCTAGTTATTGCCTGGCTCAGTCACTCTCCTCCTCACTTGCATGCCGGCGCCCACGGCAACTCAGAGAACCCTTTCTTTTGCTTGCTCATGCGAGAAGGTAAGCTAGATCTTCAGGGCTGTGTTTCCTCTTTTGTTTTCTGTCTCCTTCGGTTCTCCTCTTCGTGCCTGATCAGAACCTTCACTCTTGCAGTATAGCGAGTTTTCCTTGCAACAGAAAAAGGAAACTGTTAAAGAAACAGCACCCTGGGTTGGGAATCGGTTTCAGGTAACCCAGAATAGACCCTCTTGAATTACTCTTTGGTTCTTCCGCTGTCCCAGGCTGTGAAGACTACTCAAACAATTCTCCTTGTCTTCCTGTCATGCATGCAGCCCTCTAAGATTCCTCGAACTTACTCTGGATTAAAGCAACCCAACTTCTCTGCTGGGATATAACCAGAAGGTAAAACCTCCTGCAGAACGAAGCTCCACTACTCCAGCCCATCATTTGTGTCCCTTTCTGGTTTTGTCAAAGAATAACTTATGAGTAATCTTTCCAGTGGAAGTTGAGAGTTCAAGGGCCGGGGAGGTTCCTCTGTGCCAAGGAATCACCAGGAGAAAACAACTCCAAAGCAAAGAAATAACTCGAGGTATTGAGCTACATAAGCACTCTGTACAGATGTGAAAACTATTTACGTTTCTGCATGACAAAATTTCCAGAGGAGTCATAAGAGTCTTATCGGCTTAATCATGAATCTAAAACCCTACTAGTACACCTAACCAGGTTGTAAATACTTTGGGAGGATTAAAAAGAAACAGGAAACCCAACCTGATGCCTTAAGAGAAGAGGAACAAACCAGTGCATGATTTCAGTTTTGCTGATTTCTATTTCTGTGTAACTAGAACCCCATGCAGAATGTAGGCTGTTATCGACTTGGTAATCAACCTAAAAGCTTACTAAAACGTAAGGGCTAAGTGTAAAAGAACCGGGAGAAACTGTAAAGCAAATTCCAGAGCAAACAGAAAACTAGAAGAGAAAGAAATCAGTTATGTCTTTCAGTGTTGCAGTTTTATTTTCAGTGTCATAGGTTTTGTTTTCTGTAAAGAATATTCAGAGGTGTTACCCATGAGATCTTGGATCTGTTTAAGTTTGAAACTACTGATAAGATACTTAGCCAAGAGGGAAAGCAGATGGAGGGGAGATTAAGAAACAGAATCGCAAATAACAAAAAGAAATATACCTTTAACTTCAGTTTCTGAAAGTTTTATGTTTCTGTTATAAATTCAGTGGTTAAGATGTGTGTCTGGGGTTTTGTTTGGATTAGCTCTGAGAGAGTGTAAACCGGATTAAGATTTTAATTAAGCAAATCGAGAACTTGGAAAAAAAAAACTAGAAAAGAAAACAGAAGTAAAACAGAAGGAGAAATAACACAACATAGTTGTACTCGTTGTTCTGTGTTGTCTGAAGTTTAAAGAGAAAAAAAAACAAATATACTGAGATGTTTAACTGAAAGGCTAAACTGAGTTTGGGAGAAGTGGAGGTCAATCGGTGAAACCAGGAAGATAAAAACAGCAGAGGTGTCAAGTTTAGTTTCAGGTGATGACTGGTTCTGTTTCTGTACAGAAGTTTGAGTGAGGGTTTATTTGTGAAGCTCTGAGTTTAACTTGGAAATAAAACTTTTACTGAGTAAGAAACACACAGGAGTAGGATTGAGGGACAGGAAACTAATTGTTGGACAAACAGAAAGAAAAGAAAAACAATTGAAAGAAGTTTGCATCAGCTCCTGATTTTGGTATACAGATTTCTGTTCTGTGTGAGTAATTTGCAGGGACGCTGCCTAGGCTGCTTTGGGTTTGTTTTCTTGAACTTAAGCTACCGATAACACTCTTAACAAGTGGGGAAAAGAAACCAGAAACTCAATTCGTGAACAGACAAAAAAAAAGAAGTGGAGTTATCAGCTTTTGAATTTCAGTTTTACCAGGAACTTGGTTTCTGTATAATCCTGTGACAGAGGGGTGTGTAAGGGATGATATTGAGAGTTTATAAGCTTGAAGCCTTGCCAATTCATGTAGCTAAGGGTATTAACAACCTGGGGGAATTGGAAATCAAACTATGAGTAAAGAAAAGTGACAGAGAAGAGCATACCAGTTCAATAGTTCTGTTTTGGCAGTTTTCCCTTGTTTCAGTATGTGTATTACATCAGTGGCTTTAATTGGGTTGTCTCTGAGTTTAAAACATAGCTTGAGCTCGTGGGTAGACAAGTGAGTATTTAGGAGTAAATGGAGAGTTAGGTTAAGTAACAGAAAAGAAAGAAAACAATAAGAGAAAACTCATCAGTTCAGTTCCAGACTTGTAATCTCAGTTTTGCTGTGTAACAACTCTACAGAAGTTTAAATGGTGTGTTGTGAATTTGTTTTGGGGGATTAAACCTATGTTAAGACATTCAATCCAGTAGCTAGGTTATCGAGTGAGAGAAACAAAAGAAAAGAAACTGATCTGTAACAGAAGATAATCAAAGAAAGGGTAACAAAAATCGATATTTCAGTTGGTGTTTTGTTTCCTGAAAGATTCTTTTCTGTGTACTTGAGTACAGAAACTGTATGAGTGTTTTATTTGGTTGATGATGGACTTAAAGCCTCGTTAATCCACTTAACTAAGGGTGTAAACAAGTAGGAAGAAGCTGGAAGTAAATTTCACCGCTAACAGATTAAATAAAGGAGTGATGCACCAGTTAGGTAGTTACTATCAGTTCTTATCATCTTTGGCTTCTGTTCATGATTTCAGGTTGCAGATTTTTGCTTCTGTCTAAACAATTTCCAGGGAGGATCCTAGTCGACATTGGGGCTATTTAGAATTTAAAACTAGGTAATACAATCGAGGGCCTGAATTGGGTATAAGCAGAAAGAAGTCAAAGAGGGTATACCAGTTTTTTTGTTTCAGTTTTTCAGTCTTTTCTGTTCAGTATATTCAATACAGCGGTGAATGTAACAGAGTTACTCTAGGTTGTTTTGAGTTTGAATTATGGCTAGAAACCTTAGCTACATAGATGAGTGCTTGGGACAGATCAAAAGACAGGTCATACTCAACAGAAAAGAAAACAGGGTTGGAGCAGAAAGAAAACACTAACAGGGAATGTGCATCAGTTTCAGATTTTGGTGTCTCAGTTTCTTTCAGTCTTCTAGTTCTGTATCACTGTGTTACTAGGTTGTGTAAGTGTGATCCTAGCTTAATAATGAACTCAACTAGTAGCTAATGAACATAACTAGAGTACCAAAGCATGTGGGAAAGCTATACATCGATTACTACAATAAAAGTGAAGTTAGATAAGGTTTTACAAGGACTTGTGTTTCAAAGTTTGAGACTTTTGGATTTCTGTATAATTGGGTTATAGTGGTATTCTAGGGCTATATTATCACTATACAAGGGTTAAAACCTTGCTCACCTATTTACCTAAGGGGGGAAAACACAATAGATAAGTATATCTATTTTAGGTAAACTTGTTACATAACTAACACTTAAGGTGCGCTAAACCATAGCTAAGGAAAAATTATTTAGTCAACGTGTCAAACAAAGATATGAATATCCTAGGAGTGAGATAAGCCTAGGATTTATGCATGTGAAGTTCTAAGGCTTATTACAAACTAAGCATGTAACAACATACCTAAGGAGTAGCATACGATATAAAGTGTCGTCACATAAAATAATAAACTGACACATTGTTTGTAATTAACGCTAGGGCCGTAGAGAACTTCGACCAGGACTCCGTGTGTGAGACTACTTGCTTCTGATCCAGGTATGGACATGTGTGGTTCGTATGTTGCCGTGTTACACGGCTTGTGTGCTGTGTGCCTTGTGTGTGAAAATGACATAAGATCAAAGCATGAAATTGGATTGCTTGTTTATCATGTTGTATGATTTCTATATCATTGTTGTATATATCATTGCGCGCACACAGTAGTTTAGTCCCTTTCTCGTTTATGGACCTTGAGATGAACTACTACGAATTATGGAAACAAAGAAAACTCAATAAGGGAACTCCTCTCTAATCCATTGAGGACTACCATGACACCCACTATGGTGTCTATTCATTAATCATAATGAAGAGCAAGTCTCCTTGGGTGAGACATGACGAACCACGTAGACAAAACAAAAGAACTATACAAAGAGACAAATCCTCTCTAACTTTAGAGGACCGCTAATGACACCCACTATGGTGTCGAGATTATAATGATAATGAAACGAAAAGTATCAACTGTGAAACATGAGAATAACCCGGGAAGACAACAGCTCGGGCCGCGCGGTATGGATGATCGGGAGTTGGTATCTGCATCAGATCCTTCGACCGTCTATGATGGAATATATTTTGGTGAAGCACATCCCGGAGTCCAGAGGTGACTTCCGCTTCCTTGACCCTGGGTGTCGGGAATGGGGGAGTGACAAGTTGGAGAAGCACATCCCGGAGTCCAGAGGTGACTTCCGCTTCCTTGACCCTGGGTGTCGGGAATGGGGGAGTGACAAATTGGTGAAGCTTATCCTGGAGTCTAGAGGTGACTTCCGCTTCCTTGACCCTGGGTGTCGGGAATGGGGGACTAGCTATGGAGGAGACGTCCTCCAACGTGCGGTGATAAAAGAATTCACAAGTAACCCTTGAAGAAACAAGGAATGATTAGCACCTACATAATAAAGCCTCGGGATCTAATCTATATCCCCTGACTCGGTGCCAGAGAATAGAGGAAAACATGTGTAACGAAACCAAGCAAATAAGAAAATTCACAAATGTGATCATTTAAGTAACAAGGAATGAATAACACCTATATTATAAAGTCTCGGGATCTAACCTACATCCCCCGGACTCGGTGCAAGAGAAGAAAGGAAAACATATGTAATGAGAACAAGATAACAATACGCAATCTCTTGAATGATCCCATAGCGAGGATTGACGGTACAATGTACCTACGCACACGTCTTATAATTACTTGACTGTTGTTGCTACACTAGCAGCTTATTATGCTGGACTGCGTGTTTGACATTGTTATGCTACTGGCAAGTTGTGCTTGGTTGCTTATTGATATTGCTGTGCTACTTGCAAGATGTGCTTGGTTGCTTGCTGATATTGCTATGCTACCGATGAGTGTGTATGATATCATGATGTACTGATGTGTGCGTTACTGCTTTATCATAGCATAGCATGTAAAATGGACTTAATAATATTCGACCAATTAGTCGTGTGGCCCGGTAACATGCGGGCTTCACACGTTCATACTCAGCGTAGTTTGCTGAGTCCTTTACACCCAATTTTTTTCAGGTCTTGTGCCAGACGGTAACGGAGAGTAGGCAAGGGTGACTACCATAGGGGTAGTCCACATGGCAAGACTTTAAGTAGTATGCTTACTTATGTATGAGTTATGTTGTTTAAGTTGTTAATTAACTAAACTGTAGATGCTCGGTACTTGAGTTGTACTTTATATTGTATTTGGATTTCGTTAAGTTGGACTTCCAGTCATACAGACCGTAACTTGGAGTTAGTAATGAGGACTGTCAACCACGTGGGTGGTTGGCGTCTGTAGCACCCGAATAGAGTTCAAAACCGCTGCGTAGACTTCTCCCGCTAACTTAGGCGCGTGTATTATTGTTGATCGTGATTCGGGGGTGTTACAGAAAGTGGTATCAGAGCGTAGTTGCGCTCTGATGACTGGAACAGAGGAGTACCGAGTATAGGAAAACCTAAATTTGAGAAACGGGGTTACGGGTTAGTTTGTGAGGCTCGTTAGTTAGGGTCCATTTCAATCCGTAGGAAAACGCTGGAGAGGTAGAAAGCCTCCTCACACTCGGGAAAAACCGATCTGCGTTTACACAAATGGCATATAATCAATCCGGTATGGAAAACTAGGTACCCCTATTTTCATCGATGTTTCGACTTAGTGTAGGGTACGGGGGCGTACCCCTCTTTTAAGGGGGGTAAGCGCGTTTTGTTTTGGTTGTGTGTTGATTTAGTATGACGTATTCCTACAACCACTCGTGGTTGGTTGGTAGGTTTGTGTGTGTAAAAATGTTATATACGCTATGTATGAATGAATGTTGTGTGCCGTGGGTTGCACTTTAGCATGTTATCTGCTCTGTACGAATGAATGATTGTGTGCCTTGGTTTGCATTGTAGCATGTTATATACATTGCTAGCATCTTGGTCTACTATGAGAACTTGTGTGGAGCCACTGATGTGGCACGGTGCTTAGAAGCACCGAGCATTATAATTATGGACTTAATCTTTTTGGTATCGATAATGAATGCGGGACTGGATCCCTAAGATTACTAGGAGTGAAAAATATGAGTTAAGGAAGTAAGACTTCGGGACGAAGTCTCTTTTAAGGGGGGTAAGCTGAAATACCCCTGAATATTAAACGCATAAAATCATAACGTGTTTTATAAAATGGACATAAAATAACGTACGAACCATTTAAGCTAGTACATATATATATGTACGAACACGAAAATATATGTACGTAACGTTACAATACCGTAACGCTGTAATAAAAACAATAACACTGCATAATTGCGTTACAAAAATATATAGAGTCACATGTTATAATATATAGTCGTACACATATAAATAATAATGTATGGCCTGTACAAAAACAAAGAGAAGGAAAGAAAAAAAAAGGAGCAAAGACACTCCCGCTGGGAGTCAAACCCAAGACCTCCCATACCTTTCTAAGTGTTTAACCGGATGAGCTGCGCTCAAATTCAGCAACTTATGCTGACGACTTAAAACTAGTAACAATACTACTGAAGTAACTACAAAAAAAAAAAGAAATCAACAGATCATCGAGACCCCTGGGTGTCGCTTAAAAACAAAAAAAAAACTCAACTAAAACAGCCATGCTGCTATCGAGCACCGAGCTTGGTGAAGCCAGACATGGGAGAACAACCACCACCTGAGCCAGCCTTGTTTTTAGTGAGAATTAACCAGGGCCATGGCCTGCACTCAAGTTTTGTCTCGGTCCAAACGCCGCACATTAGTGTTGTTTCTTTTCCTCGCTAACCTCCATGAACTCCCTCAATTGTCCTCTACAACAGCAACTCCAAGTCAAATAAACCATGCTGCTATGTCGACACCTAGTGTTGGGAAACCAGCCAAGTGAACAGCCACTCACGTGGGAGTTTGAGCACTCCAAACTTCCACAAATTCTCCCTCGAAACTTCCATCCACTAACTGATAACCAGCTTCTTACATTCGGTTTTCTCTAACTCTATTCCCTAGTTATTGCCTGGCTCAGTCACTCTCCTCCTCACTTGCATGCCGGCGCCCACGGCAACTCAGAGAACCCTTTCTTTTGCTTGCTCATGCGAGAAGGTAAGCTGGATCTTCAGGGCTGTGTTTCCTCTTTTGTTTTCTGTCTCCTTCGGTTCTCCTCTTCGTGCCTGATCAGAACCTTCACTCTTGCAGTATAGCGAGTTTTCCTTGCAACTGAAAAAGGAAACTGTTAAAGAAACAGCACCCTGGGTTGGGAATCGGTTTCAGGTAACCCAGAATAGACCCTCTTGAATTACTCTTTGGTTCTTCCGCTGTCCCAGGCTGTGAAGACTACTCAAACAATTCTCCTTGTCTTCCTGTCATGCATGCAGCCCTCTAAGATTCCTCGAACTTACTCTGGATTAAAGCAACCCAACTTCTCTGCTGGGATATAACCAGAAGGTAAAACCTCCTGCAGAACGAAGCTCCACTACTCCAGCCCATCATTTGTGTCCCTTTCTGGTTTTGTCAAAGAATAACTTATGAGTAATCTTTCCAGTGGAAGTTGAGAGTTCAAGGGCCGGGGAGGTTCCTCTGTGCCAAGGAATCACCAGGAGAAAACAACTCCAAAGCAAAGAAATAACTCGAGGTATTGAGCTACATAAGCACTCTGTACAGATGTGAAAACTATTTACGTTTCTGCATGACAAAATTTCCAGAGGAGTCATAAGAGTCTTATCGGCTTAATCATGAATCTAAAACCCTACTAGTACACCTAACCAGGTTGTAAATACTTTGGGAGGATTAAAAAGAAACAGGAAACCCAACCTGATGCCTTAAGAGAAGAGGAACAAACCAGTGCATGATTTCAGTTTTGCTGATTTCTATTTCTGTGTAACTAGAACCCCATGCAGAATGTAGGCTGTTATCGACTTGGTAATCAACCTAAAAGCTTACTAAAACGTAAGGGCTAAGTGTAAAAGAACCGGGAGAAACTGTAAAGCAAATTCCAGAGCAAACAGAAAACTAGAAGAGAAAGAAATCAGTTATGTCTTTCAGTGTTGCAGTTTTATTTTCAGTGTCATAGGTTTTGTTTTCTGTAAAGAATATTCAGAGGTGTTACCCATGAGATCTTGGATCTGTTTAAGTTTGAAACTACTGATAAGATACTTAGCCAAGAGGGAAAGCAGATGGAGGGGAGATTAAGAAACAGAATCGCAAATAACAAAAAGAAATATACCTTTAACTTCAGTTTCTGAAAGTTTTATGTTTCTGTTATAAATTCAGTGGTTAAGATGTGTGTCTGGGGTTTTGTTTGGATTAGCTCTGAGAGAGTGTAAACCGGATTAAGATTTTAATTAAGCAAATCGAGAACTTGGAAAAAAAAAACTAGAAAAGAAAACAGAAGTAAAACAGAAGGAGAAATAACACAACATAGTTGTACTCGTTGTTCTGTGTTGTCTGAAGTTTAAAGAGAAAAAAAAACAAATATACTGAGATGTTTAACTGAAAGGCTAAACTGAGTTTGGGAGAAGTGGAGGTCAATCGGTGAAACCAGGAAGATAAAAACAGCAGAGGTGTCAAGTTTAGTTTCAGGTGATGACTGGTTCTGTTTCTGTACAGAAGTTTGAGTGAGGGTTTATTTGTGAAGCTCTGAGTTTAACTTGGAAATAAAACTTTTACTGAGTAAGAAACACACAGGAGTAGGATTGAGGGACAGGAAACTAATTGTTGGACAAACAGAAAGAAAAGAAAAACAATTGAAAGAAGTTTGCATCAGCTCCTGATTTTGGTATACAGATTTCTGTTCTGTGTGAGTAATTTGCAGGGACGCTGCCTAGGCTGCTTTGGGTTTGTTTTCTTGAACTTAAGCTACCGATAACACTCTTAACAAGTGGGGAAAAGAAACCAGAAACTCAATTCGTGAACAGACAAAAAAAAAGAAGTGGAGTTATCAGCTTTTGAATTTCAGTTTTACAGGAACTTGGTTTCTGTATAATCCTGTGACAGAGGGGTGTGTAAGGGATGATATTGAGAGTTTATAAGCTTGAAGCCTTGCCAATTCATGTAGCTAAGGGTATTAACAACCTGGGGGAAATGGAAATCAAACTATGAGTAAAGAAAAGTGACAGAGAAGAGCATACCAGTTCAATAGTTCTGTTTTGGCAGTTTTCCCTTGTTTCAGTATGTGTATTACATCAGTGGCTTTAATTGGGTTGTCTCTGAGTTTAAAACATAGCTTGAGCTCGTGGGTAGACAAGTGAGTATTTAGGAGTAAATGGAGAGTTAGGTTAAGTAACAGAAAAGAAAGAAAACAATAAGAGAAAACTCATCAGTTCAGTTCCAGACTTGTAATCTCAGTTTTGCTGTGTAACAACTCTACAGAAGTTTAAATGGTGTGTTGTGAATTTGTTTTGGGGGATTAAACCTATGTTAAGACATTCAATCCAGTAGCTAGGTTATCGAGTGAGAGAAACAAAAGAAAAGAAACTGATCTGTAACAGAAGATAATCAAAGAAAGGGTAAAAAAATCGATATTTCAGTTGGTGTTTTGTTTCCTGAAAGATTCTTTTCTGTGTACTTGAGTACAGAAACTGTATGAGTGTTTTATTTGGTTGATGATGGACTTAAAGCCTCGTTAATCCACTTAACTAAGGGTGTAAACAAGTAGGAAGAAGCTGGAAGTAAATTTCACCGCTAACAGATTAAATAAAGGAGTGATGCACCAGTTAGGTATACAGTTCTTATCAGTTTGGCTTCTGTTCATGATTTCAGAGTTGCAGATTTTTGCTTCTGTCTAAACAATTTCCAGGGAGGATGCCTAGTCGACATTGGGGCTATTTAGAATTTAAAACTAGGTAATACAATCGAGGGCCTGAATTGGGTATAAGCAGAAAGAAGTCAAAGAGGGTATACCAGTTTTTTTTGTTTCAGTTTTTCAGTCTTTTCTGTTCAGTATATTCAATACAGCGGTGAATGTAACAGAGTTACTCTAGGTTGTTTTGAGTTTGAATTATGGCTAGAAACCTTAGCTACATAGATGAGTGCTTGGGACAGATCAAAAGACAGGTCAATACTCAACAGAAAAGAAAACAGGGTTGGAGCAGAAAGAAAACACTAACAGGGAATGTGCATCAGTTTCAGATTTTGGTGTCTCAGTTTCTTTCAGTCTTCTAGTTCTGTATCACTGTGTTACTAGGTTGTGTAAGTGTGATCCTAGCTTAATAATGAACTCAACTAGTAGCTAATGAACATAACTAGAGTACCAAAGCATGTGGAGAAAGCTATACATCGATTACTACAATAAAAGTGAAGTTAGATAAGGTTTTACAAGGACTTGTGTTTCAAAGTTTGAGACTTTTGGATTTCTGTATAATTGGGTTATAGTGGTATTCTAGGGCTATATTATCACTATACAAGGGTTAAAACCTTGCTCACCTATTTACCTAAGGGGGGAAAACACAATAGATAAGTTATATCTATTTTAGGTAAACTTGTTACATAACTAACACTTAAGGTGCGCTAAACCATAGCTAAGGAAAAAGTATTTAGTCAACGTGTCAAACAAAGATATGAATATCCTAGGAGTGAGATAAGCCTAGGATTTATGCATGTGAAGTTCTAAGGCTTATTACAAACTAAGCATGTAACAACATACCTAGGGAGTAGCATACGATATAAAGTGTCGTCACATAAAATAATAACTGACACATTGTTTGTAATTAACGCTAGGGCCGTAGAGAACTTCGACCAGGACTCCGTGTGTGAGACTACTTGCTTCTGATCCAGGTATGGACATGTGTGGTTCGTATGTTGCCGTGTTACACGGCTTGTGTGCTGTGCCTTGTGTGTGAAAATGACATAAGATCAAAGCATGAAATTGGATTGCTTGTTTATCATGTTGTATGATTTCTATATCATTGTTGTATATATCATTGCGCGCACACAGTAGTTTAGTCCCTTTCTCGTTTATGGACCTTGAGATGAACTACTACGAATTATGGAAACAAAGAAAACTCAATAAGGGAACTCCTCTCTAATCCATTGAGGACTACCATGACACCCACTATGGTGTCTATTCATTAATCATAATGAAGAGCAAGTCTCCTTGGGTGAGACATGACGAACCACGTAGACAAAACAAAAGAACTATACAAAGAGACAAATCCTCTCTAACTTTAGAGGACCGCTAATGACACCCACTATGGTGTCGAGATTATAATGATAATGAAACGAAAAGTATCAACTGTGAAACATGAGAATAACCCGGGAAGACAACAGCTCGGGCCGCGCGGTATGGATGATCGGGAGTTGGTATCTGCATCAGATCCTTCGACCGTCTATGATGGAATATATTTTGGTGAAGCACATCCCGGAGTCCAGAGGTGACTTCCGCTTCCTTGACCCTGGGTGTCGGGAATGGGGGAGTGACAAGTTGGAGAAGCACATCCCGGAGTCCAGAGGTGACTTCCGCTTCCTTGACCCTGGGTGTCGGGAATGGGGGAGTGACAAATTGGTGAAGCTTATCCTGGAGTCTAGAGGTGACTTCCGCTTCCTTGACCCTGGGTGTCGGGAATGGGGGACTAGCTATGGAGGAGACGTCCTCCAACGTGCGGTGATAAAAGAATTCACAAGTAACCCTTGAAGAAACAAGGAATGATTAGCACCTACATAATAAGCCTCGGGATCTAATCTATATCCCCTGACTCGGTGCCAGAGAATAGAGGAAAACATGTGTAACGAAACCAAGCAAATAAGAAAATTCACAAATGTGATCATTTAAGTAACAAGGAATGAATAACACCTATATTATAAAGTCTCGGGATCTAACCTACATCCCCCGGACTCGGTGCAAGAGAAGAAAGGAAAACATATGTAATGAGAACAAGATAACAATACGCAATCTCTTGAATGATCCCATAGCGAGGATTAACGGTATAATGTACCTACGCACACGTCTTATAATTATTGACTGTTGTGCTACACTAGCAGCTTATTATGCTGGACTGCGTGTTTGACATTGTTATGCTACTGGCAAGTTGTGCTTGGTTGCTTATTGATATTGCTGTGCTACTTGCAAGATGTGCTTGGTTGCTTGCTGATATTGCTATGCTACCGATGAGTGTGTATGATATCATGATGTACTGATGTGTGCGTTACTGCTTTATCATAGCATGTAAAATGGACTTAATAATATTCGACCAATTAGTCGTGTGGCCCGGTAACATGCGGGCTTCACACGTTCATACTCAGCGTAGTTTGCTGAGTCCTTTACACCCAATTTTTTTCAGGTCTTGTGCCAGACGGTAACGGAGAGTAGGCAAGGGTGACTACCATAGGGGTAGTCCACATGGCAAGACTTTAAGTAGTATGCTTACTTATGTATGAGTTATGTTGTTTAAGTTGTTAATTAACTAAACTGTAGATGCTCGGTACTTGAGTTGTACTTTATATTGTATTTGGATTTCGTTAAGTTGGACTTCCAGTCATACAGACCGTAACTTGGAGTTAGTAATGAGGACTGTCAACCACGTGGGTGGTTGGCGTCTGTAGCACCCGAATAGAGTTCAAAACCGCTGCGTAGACTTCTCCCGCTAACTTAGGCGCGTCGTATTATTGTTGATCGTGATTCGGGGGTGTTACAGAAAGTGGTATCAGAGCGTAGTTGCGCTCTGATGACTGGAACAGAGGAGTACCGAGTATAGGAAAACCTAAATTTGAGAAACGGGGTTACGGGTTAGTTTGTGAGGCTCGTTAGTTAGGGTCCATTTCAATCCGTAGGAAAACGCTGGAGAGGTAGAAAGCCTCCTCACACTCGGGAAAAACCGATCTGCGTTTACACAAATGGCATATAATCAATCCGGTAAGGAAAACTAGGTACCCCTATCTTTTCATCGATGTTTCGACTTAGTGTAGGGTACGGGGGCGTACCCCTCTTTTAAGGGGGGTAAGCGCGTTTTGTTTTGGTTGTGTGTTGATTTAGTATGACGTATTCCTACAACCACTCGTGGTTGGTTGGTAGGTTTGTGTGTGTAAAAATGTTATATACGCTATGTATGAATGAATGTTGTGTGCCGTGGGTTGCACTTTAGCATGTTATCTGCTCTGTACGAATGAATGATTGTGTGCCTTGGTTTGCATTGTAGCATGTTATATACATTGCTAGCATCTTGGTCTACTATGAGAACTTGTGTGGAGCCACTGATGTGGCACGGTGCTTAGAAGCACCGAGCATTATAATTATGGACTTAATCTTTTTGGTATCGATAATGAATGCGGGACTGGATCCCTAAGATTACTAGGAGTGAAAAATATGAGTTAAGGAAGTAAGACTTCGGGACGAAGTCTCTTTTAAGGGGGGTAAGCTGAAATACCCCTGAATATTAAACGCATAAAATCATAACGTGTTTTATAAAATGGACATAAAATAACGTACGAACCATTTAAGCTAGTACATATATATATGTACGAACACGAAAATATATGTACGTAACGTTACAATACCGTAACGCTGTAATAAAAACAATAACGCTGCATAATTGCGTTACAAAAATATATAGAGTCACATGTTATAATATATAGTCGTACACATATAAATAATAATGTATGGCCTGTACAAAAACAAAGAGAAGGAAAGAAAAAAAAAGGAGCAAAGACACTCCCGCTGGGTTTCAAACCCAAGACCTCCCATACCTTTCTTAAGTGTTTAACCGGATGAGCTGCGCTCAAATTCAGCAACTTATGCTGACGACTTAAAACTAGTAACAATACTACTGAAGTAACTACAAAAAAAAAAAAAAAGAAATCAACAGATCGTCGAGACCCCTGGGTGTCGCTTAAAAACAAAAAAAAAAAACTCAACTAAAACAGCCATGCTGCTATCGAGCACCGAGCTTGGTGAAGCCAGACATGGGAGAACAACCACCACCTGAGCCAGCCTTGTTTTTAGTGAGAATTAACCAGGGCCATGGCCTGCACTCAAGTTTTGTCTCGGTCCAAACGCCTGCACATTAGTGTTGTTCTTTTCCTCGCTAACCTCCATGAACTCCCTCAATTGTCCTCTACAACAGCAACTCCAAGTCAAATAAACCATGCTGCTATGTCGACACCTAGTGTTGGGAAACCAGCCAAGTGAACAGCCACTCACGTGGGAGTTTGAGCACTCCAAACTTCCACAAATTCTCCCTCGAAACTTCCATCCACTAACTGATAACCAGCTTCTTACATTCGGTTTTCTCTAACTCTATTCCCTAGTTATTGCCTGGCTCAGTCACTCTCCTCCTCACTTGCATGCCGGCGCCCACGGCAACTCAGAGAACCCTTTCTTTTGCTTGCTCATGCGAGAAGGTAAGCTGGATCTTCAGGGCTGTGTTTCCTCTTTTGTTTCTGTCTCCTTCGGTTCTCCTCTTCGTGCCTGATCAGAACCTTCACTCTTGCAGTATAGCGAGTTTTCCTTGCAACAGAAAAAGGAAACTGTTAAAGAAACAGCACCCTGGGTTGGGAATCGGTTTCAGGTAACCCAGAATAGACCCTCTTGAATTACTCTTTGGTTCTTCCGCTGTCCCAGGCTGTGAAGACTACTCAAACAATTCTCCTTGTCTTCCTGTCATGCATGCAGCCCTCTAAGATTCCTCGAACTTACTCTGGATTAAAGCAACCCAACTTCTCTGCTGGGATATAACCAGAAGGTAAAACCTCCTGCAGAACGAAGCTCCACTACTCCAGCCCATCATTTGTGTCCCTTTCTGGTTTTGTCAAAGAATAACTTATGAGTAATCTTTCCAGTGGAAGTTGAGAGTTCAAGGGCCGGGGAGGTTCCTCTGTGCCAAGGAATCACCAGGAGAAAACAACTCCAAAGCAAAGAAATAACTCGAGGTATTGAGCTACATAAGCACTCTGTACAGATGTGAAAACTATTTACGTTTCTGCATGACAAAATTTCCAGAGGAGTCATAAGAGTCTTATCGGCTTAATCATGAATCTAAAACCCTACTAGTACACCTAACCAGGTTGTAAATACTTTGGGAGGATTAAAAAGAAACAGGAAACCCAACCTGATGCCTTAAGAGAAGAGGAACAAACCAGTGCATGATTTCAGTTTTGCTGATTTCTATTTCTGTGTAACTAGAACCCCATGCAGAATGTAGGCTGTTATCGACTTGGTAATCAACCTAAAAGCTTACTAAAACGTAAGGGCTAAGTGTAAAAGAACCGGGAGAAACTGTAAAGCAAATTCCAGAGCAAACAGAAAACTAGAAGAGAAAGAAATCAGTTATGTCTTTCAGTGTTGCAGTTTTATTTTCAGTGTCATAGGTTTTGTTTTCTGTAAAGAATATTCAGAGGTGTTACCCATGAGATCTTGGATCTGTTTAAGTTTGAAACTACTGATAAGATACTTAGCCAAGAGGGAAAGCAGATGGAGGGGAGATTAAGAAACAGAATCGCAAATAACAAAAAGAAATATACCTTTAACTTCAGTTTCTGAAAGTTTTATGTTTCTGTTATAAATTCAGTGGTTAAGATGTGTGTCTGGGGTTTTGTTTGGATTAGCTCTGAGAGAGTGTAAACCGGATTAAGATTTTAATTAAGCAAATCGAGAACTTGGAAAAAAAAAACTAGAAAAGAAAACAGAAGTAAAACAGAAGGAGAAATAACACAACATAGTTGTACTCGTTGTTCTGTGTTGTCTGAAGTTTAAAGAGAAAAAAAAAACAAATATACTGAGATGTTTAACTGAAAGGCTAAACTGAGTTTGGGAGAAGTGGAGGTCAATCGGTGAAACCAGGAAGATAAAAACAGCAGAGGTGTCAAGTTTAGTTTCAGGTGATGACTGGTTCTGTTTCTGTACAGAAGTTTGAGTGAGGGTTTATTTGTGAAGCTCTGAGTTTAACTTGGAAATAAAACTTTTACTGAGTAAGAAACACACAGGAGTAGGATTGAGGGACAGGAAACTAATTGTTGGACAAACAGAAAGAAAAGAAAAACAATTGAAAGAAGTTTGCATCAGCTCCTGATTTTGGTATACAGATTTCTGTTCTGTGTGAGTAATTTGCAGGGACGCTGCCTAGGCTGCTTTGGGTTTGTTTTCTTGAACTTAAGCTACCGATAACACTCTTAACAAGTGGGGAAAAGAAACCAGAAACTCAATTCGTGAACAGACAAAAAAAAAGAAGTGGAGTTATCAGCTTTTGAATTTCAGTTTTACAGGAACTTGGTTTCTGTATAATCCTGTGACAGAGGGGTGTGTAAGGGATGATATTGAGAGTTTATAAGCTTGAAGCCTTGCCAATTCATGTAGCTAAGGGTATTAACAACCTGGGGGAAATGGAAATCAAACTATGAGTAAAGAAAAGTGACAGAGAAGAGCATACCAGTTCAATAGTTCTGTTTTGGCAGTTTTCCCTTGTTTCAGTATGTGTATTACATCAGTGGCTTTAATTGGGTTGTCTCTGAGTTTAAAACATAGCTTGAGCTCGTGGGTAGACAAGTGAGTATTTAGGAGTAAATGGAGAGTTAGGTTAAGTAACAGAAAAGAAAGAAAACAATAAGAGAAAACTCATCAGTTCAGTTCCAGACTTGTAATCTCAGTTTTGCTGTGTAACAACTCTACAGAAGTTTAAATGGTGTGTTGTGAATTTGTTTTGGGGGATTAAACCTATGTTAAGACATTCAATCCAGTAGCTAGGTTATCGAGTGAGAGAAACAAAAGAAAAGAAACTGATCTGTAACAGAAGATAATCAAAGAAAGGGTAACAAAAATCGATATTTCAGTTGGTGTTTTGTTTCCTGAAAGATTCTTTTCTGTGTACTTGAGTACAGAAACTGTATGAGTGTTTTATTTGGTTGATGATGGACTTAAAGCCTCGTTAATCCACTTAACTAAGGGTGTAAACAAGTAGGAAGAAGCTGGAAGTAAATTTCACCGCTAACAGATTAAATAAAGGAGTGATGCACCAGTTAGGTATACAGTTCTTATCAGTTTGGCTTCTGTTCATGATTTCAGAGTTGCAGATTTTTGCTTCTGTCTAAACAATTTCCAGGGAGGATGCCTAGTCGACATTGGGGCTATTTAGAATTTAAAACTAGGTAATACAATCGAGGGCCTGAATTGGGTATAAGCAGAAAGAAGTCAAAGAGGGTATACCAGTTTTTTTTGTTTCAGTTTTTCAGTCTTTTCTGTTCAGTATATTCAATACAGCGGTGAATGTAACAGAGTTACTCTAGGTTGTTTTGAGTTTGAATTATGGCTAGAAACCTTAGCTACATAGATGAGTGCTTGGGACAGATCAAAAGACAGGTCAATACTCAACAGAAAAGAAAACAGGGTTGGAGCAGAAAGAAAACACTAACAGGGAATGTGCATCAGTTTCAGATTTTGGTGTCTCAGTTTCTTTCAGTCTTCTAGTTCTGTATCACTGTGTTACTAGGTTGTGTAAGTGTGATCCTAGCTTAATAATGAACTCAACTAGTAGCTAATGAACATAACTAGAGTACCAAAGCATGTGGAGAAAGCTATACATCGATTACTACAATAAAAGTGAAGTTAGATAAGGTTTTACAAGGACTTGTGTTTCAAAGTTTGAGACTTTTGGATTTCTGTATAATTGGGTTATAGTGGTATTCTAGGGCTATATTATCACTATACAAGGGTTAAAACCTTGCTCACCTATTTACCTAAGGGGGGAAACACAATAGATAAGTTATATCTATTTTAGGTAAACTTGTTACATAACTAACACTTAAGGTGCGCTAAACCATAGCTAAGGAAAAAGTATTTAGTCAACGTGTCAAACAAAGATATGAATATCCTAGGAGTGAGATAAGCCTAGGATTTATGCATGTGAAGTTCTAAGGCTTATTACAAACTAAGCATGTAACAACATACCTAGGGAGTAGCATACGATAACTGACACATTGTTTGTAATTAACGCTAGGGCCGTAGAGAACTTCGACCAGGACTCCGTGTGTGAGACTACTTGCTTCTGATCCAGGTATGGACATGTGTGGTTCGTATGTTGCCGTGTTACACGGCTTGTGTGCCTTGTGTGTGAAAATGACATAAGATCAAAGCATGAAATTGGATTGCTTGTTTATCATGTTGTATGATTTCTATATCATTGTTGTATATATCATTGCGCGCACACAGTAGTTTAGTCCCTTTCTCGTTTATGGACCTTGAGATGAACTACTACGAATTATGAAAACAAAGAAAACTCAATAAGGGAACTCCTCTCTAATCCATTGAGGACTACCATGACACCCACTATGGTGTCTATTCATTAATCATAATGAAGAGCAAGTCTCCTTGGGTGAGACATGACGAACCACGTAGACAAAACAAAAGAACTATACAAAGAGACAAATCCTCTCTAACTTTAGAGGACCGCTAATGACACCCACTATGGTGTCGAGATTATAATGATAATGAAACGAAAAGTGTCAACTGTGAAACATGAGAATAACCCGGGAAGATAACAGCTCGGGCCGCGCGGTATGGATGATCGGGAGTTGGTATCTGCATCAGATCCTTCGACCGTCTATGATGGAATATATTTTGGTGAAGCACATCCCGGAGTCCAGAGGTGACTTCCGCTTCCTTGACCCTGGGTGTCGGGAATGGGGGATGACAAGTTGGAGAAGCACATCCCGGAGTCCAGAGGTGACTTCCGCTTCCTTGACCTGGGTGTCGGGAATGGGGGAGTGACAAATTGGTGAAGCTTATCCTGGAGTCTAGAGGTGACTTCCGCTTCCTTGACCCTGGGTGTCGGGAATGGGGGACTAGCTATGGAGGAGACGTCCTCCAACGTGCGGTGATAAAAGAATTCACAAGTAACCCTTGAAGAAACAAGGAATGATTAGCACCTACATAATAAAGCCTCGGGATCTAATCTATATCCCCTGACTCGGTGCCAGAGAATAGAGGAAAACATGTGTAACGAAACCAAGCAAATAAGAAAATTCACAAATGTGATCATTTAAGTAACAAGGAATGAATAGCACCTATATTATAAAGTCTCGGGATCTAACCTACATCCCCCGGACTCGGTGCAAGAGAAGAAAGGAAAACATATGTAATGAGAACAAGATAACAATACGCAATCTCTTGAATGATCCCATAGCGAGGATTGACGGTACAATGTACCTACGCACACGTCCTATAATTACTTGACTGTTGTTGCTACACTAGCAGCTTATTATGCTGGACTGCGTGTTTGACATTGTTATGCTACTGGCAAGTTGTGCTTGGTTGCTTATTGATATTGCTGTGCTACTTGCAAGATGTGCTTGGTTGCTTGCTGATATTGCTATGCTACCGATGAGTGTGTATGATATCATGATGTACTGATGTGTGCGTTACTGCTTTATCATAGCATGTAAAATGGACTTAATAATATTCGACCAATTAGTCGTGTGGCCCGGTAACATGCGGTTAGGTGGACTTGATTGGTATATATGTACTTGTGGATATGAATTAGATGTGATGTATGTGTTGCTAGTATTGCTATGTAGAGTGTGATGGATATAATAGATTATATGTAGTAAGGTTATTGATACATATCGTTATAGTCGTGTGAGTATATGTAGTATGCTATTGAGATTAGTGTGTGTGGTGGTTAAACATGGGTTACGTTATAATTGTATCTATTGTCTTTGAAGTTTGTTAATAGTTGAGTATGGCAGTAGTGTAAGTGATAGTTAGGGATAGATGTTGCAGATGATATAGAGTATAGAGTATGCTGTATAGTTGTAGTATGTTGATGTTATAGTTTGTGTGTTAAGTAAACTGTAGATTGCTCGGATTGAGTTGTACTTTATATTGTATTTGGATTTCGTTAAGTTGGACTTCCAGTCATACAGACCGTAACTTGGAGTTAGTAATGAGGACTGTCAACCACGTGGGTGGTTGGCGTCTGTAGCACCCGAATAGAGTTCAAAACCGCTGCGTAGACTTCTCCCGCTAACTTAGGCGCGTTGTATTATGTGATCGTGATTCGGGGGTGTTACAGAAAGTGGTATCAGAGCGTAGTTGCGCTCTGATGACTGGAACAGAGGAGTACCGAGTATAGGAAAACCTAAATTTGAGAAAGGGTTACGGGTTAGTTTGTGAGGCTCGTTAGTTAGGGTCCATTTCAATCCGTAGGAAAACGCTGGAGAGGTAGAAAGCCTCCTCACACTCGGGAAAAACCGATCTGCGTTTACACAAATGGCATATAATCAATCCGGTAAGGAAAACTAGGTACCCCTATCTTTTCATCGATGTTTCGACTTAGTGTAGGGTACGGGGGCGTACCCCTCTTTTAAGGGGGGTAAGCGCGTTTTGTTTTGGTTGTGTGTTGATTTAGTATGACGTATTCCTACAACCACTCGTGGTTGGTTGGTAGGTGTGTGTGTAAAAATGTTATATACGCTATGTATGAATGAATGTTGTGTGCCGTGGGTTGCACTTTAGCATGTTATCTGCTCTGTACGAATGAATGATTGTGTGCCTTGGTTTGCATTGTAGCATGTTATATACATTGCTAGCATCTTGGTCTACTATGAGAACTTGTGTGGAGCCACTGATGTGGCACGGTGCTTAGAAGCACCGAGCATTATAATTATGGACTTAATCTTTTTGGTATCGATAATGAATGCGGGACTGGATCCCTAAGATTACTAGGAGTGAAAAATATGAGTTAAGGAAGTAAGACTTCGGGACGAAGTCTCTTTTAAGGGGGGTAAGCTGAAATACCCCTGAATATTAAACGCATAAAATCATAACGTGTTTTATAAAATGGACATAAAATAACGTACGAACCATTTAAGCTAGTACATATATATATGTACGAACACGAAAATATATGTACGTAACGTTACAATACCGTAACGCTGTAATAAAAACAATAACGCTGCATAATTGCGTTACAAAAAATATATAGAGTCACATGTTATAATATATAGTCGTACACATATAAATAATAATGTATGGCCTGTACAAAAACAAAGAGAAGGAAAGAAAAAAAAAAGGAGCAAAGACACTCCCGCTGGGTTTCAAACCCAAGACCTCCCATACCTTTCTTAAGTGTTTAACCGGATGAGCTGCGCTCAAATTCAGCAACTTATGCTGACGACTTAAAACTAGTAACAATACTACTGAAGTAACTACAAAAAAAAAAAAGAAATCAACAGATCGTCGAGACCCCTGGGTGTCGCTTAAAAACAAAAAAAAAAACTCAACTAAAACAGCCATGCTGCTATCGAGCACCGAGCTTGGTGAAGCCAGACATGGGAGAACAACCACCACCTGAGCCAGCCTTGTTTTTAGTGAGAATTAACCAGGGCCATGGCCTGCACTCAAGTTTTGTCTCGGTCCAAACGCCTGCACATTAGTGTTGTTTCTTTTCCTCGCTAACCTCCATGAACTCCCTCAATTGTCCTCTACAACAGCAACTCCAAGTCAAATAAACCATGCTGCTATGTCGACACCTAGTGTTGGGAAACCAGCCAAGTGAACAGCCACTCACGTGGGAGTTTGAGCACTCCAAACTTCCACAAATTCTCCCTCGAAACTTCCATCCACTAACTGATAACCAGCTTCTTACATTCGGTTTTCTCTAACTCTATTCCCTAGTTATTGCTGGCTCAGTCACTCTCCTCCTCACTTGCATGCGGCGCCCACGGCAACTCAGAGAACCCTTTCTTTTGCTTGCTCATGCGAGAAGGTAAGCTGGATCTTCAGGGCTGTGTTTCCTCTTTTGTTTTCTGTCTCCTTCGGTTCTCCTCTTCGTGCCTGATCAGAACCTTCACTCTTGCAGTATAGCGAGTTTTCCTTGCAACAGAAAAAGGAAACTGTTAAAGAAACAGCACCCTGGGTTGGGAATCGGTTTCAGGTAACCCAGAATAGACCCTCTTGAATTACTCTTTGGTTCTTCCGCTGTCCCAGGCTGTGAAGACTACTCAAACAATTCTCCTTGTCTTCCTGTCATGCATGCAGCCCTCTAAGATTCCTCGAACTTACTCTGGATTAAAGCAACCCAACTTCTCTGCTGGGATATAACCAGAAGGTAAAACCTCCTGCAGAACGAAGCTCCACTACTCCAGCCCATCATTTGTGTCCCTTTCTGGTTTTGTCAAAGAATAACTTATGAGTAATCTTTCCAGTGGAAGTTGAGAGTTCAAGGGCCGGGGAGGTTCCTCTGTGCCAAGGAATCACCAGGAGAAAACAACTCCAAAGCAAAGAAATAACTCGAGGTATTGAGCTACATAAGCACTCTGTACAGATGTGAAAACTATTTACGTTTCTGCATGACAAAATTTCCAGAGGAGTCATAAGAGTCTTATCGGCTTAATCATGAATCTAAAACCCTACTAGTACACCTAACCAGGTTTGTAAATACTTTGGGAGGATTAAAAAGAAACAGGAAACCCAACCTGATGCCTTAAGAGAAGAGGAACAAACCAGTGCATGATTTCAGTTTTGCTGATTTCTATTTCTGTGTAACTAGAACCCATGCAGAATGTAGGCTGTTATCGACTTGGTAATCAACCTAAAAGCTTACTAAAACGTAAGGGCTAAGTGTAAAAGAACCGGGAGAAACTGTAAAGCAAATTCCAGAGCAAACAGAAAACTAGAAGAGAAAGAAATCAGTTATGTCTTTCAGTGTTGCAGTTTTATTTTCAGTGTCATAGGTTTTGTTTTCTGTAAAGAATATTCAGAGGTGTTACCCATGAGATCTTGGATCTGTTTAAGTTTGAAACTACTGATAAGATACTTAGCCAAGAGGGAAAGCAGATGGAGGGGAGATTAAGAAACAGAATCGCAAATAACAAAAAGAAATATACCTTTAACTTCAGTTTCTGAAAGTTTTATGTTTCTGTTATAAATTCAGTGGTTAAGATGTGTGTCTGGGGTTTGTTTGGATTAGCTCTGAGAGAGTGTAAACCGGATTAAGATTTTAATTAAGCAAATCGAGAACTTGGAAAAAAAAAACTAGAAAAGAAAACAGAAGTAAAACAGAAGGAGAAATAACACAACATAGTTGTACTCGTTGTTCTGTGTTGTCTGAAGTTTAAAGAAAAAAAAAAACAAATATACTGAGATGTTTAACTGAAAGGCTAAACTGAGTTTGGGAGAAGTGGAGGTCAATCGGTGAAACTGAAACAGGAAGATAAAAACAGCAGAGGTGTCAAGTTTAGTTTCAGGTGATGACTGGTTCTGTTTCTGTACAGAAGTTTGAGTGAGGGTTTATTTGTGAAGCTCTGAGTTTAACTTGGAAATAAAACTTTTACTGAGTAAGAAACACACAGGAGTAGGATTGAGGGACAGGAAACTAATTGTTGGACAAACAGAAAGAAAAGAAAAACAATTGAAAGAAGTTTGCATCAGCTCCTGATTTTGGTATACAGATTTCTGTTCTGTGTGAGTAATTTGCAGGGACGCTGCCTAGGCTGCTTTGGGTTTGTTTTCTTGAACTTAAGCTACCGATAACACTCTTAACAAGTGGGGAAAAGAAACCAGAAACTCAATTCGTGAACAGACAAAAAAAAAGAAGTGGAGTTATCAGCTTTTGAATTTCAGTTTTACTAGGAACTTGGTTTCTGTATAATCCTGTGACAGAGGGGTGTGTAAGGGATGATATTGAGAGTTTATAAGCTTGAAGCCTTGCCAATTCATGTAGCTAAGGGTATTAACAACCTGGGGGAAATGGAAATCAAACTATGAGTAAAGAAAAGTGACAGAGAAGAGCATACCAGTTCAATAGTTCTGTTTTGGCAGTTTTCCCTTGTTTCAGTATGTGTATTACATCAGTGGCTTTAATTGGGTTGTCTCTGAGTTTAAAACATAGCTTGAGCTCGTGGGTAGACAAGTGAGTATTTAGGAGTAAATGGAGAGTTAGGTTAAGTAACAGAAAAGAAAGAAAACAATAAGAGAAAACTCATCAGTTCAGTTCCAGACTTGTAATCTCAGTTTTGCTGTGTAACAACTCTACAGAAGTTTAAATGGGTGTTGTGTGAATTTGTTTTGGGGGATTAAACCTATGTTAAGACATTCAATCCAGTAGCTAGGTTATCGAGTGAGAGAAACAAAAGAAAAGAAACTGATCTGTAATAGAAGATAATCAAAGAAAGGGTAACAAAAATCGATATTTCAGTTTGGTGTTTTGTTTCCTGAAAGATTCTTTTCTGTGTACTTGAGTACAGAAACTGTATGAGTGTTTTATTTGGTTGATGATGGACTTAAAGCCTCGTTAATCCACTTAACTAAGGGTGTAAACAAGTAGGAAGAAGCTGGAAGTAAATTTCACCGCTAACAGATTAAATAAAGGAGTGATGCACCAGTTAGGTATACAGTTCTTATCAGTTTGGCTTCTGTTCATGATTTCAGAGTTGCAGATTTTTGCTTCTGTCTAAACAATTTCCAGGGAGGATGCCTAGTCGACATTGGGGCTATTTAGAATTTAAAACTAGGTAATACAATCGAGGGCCTGAATTGGGTATAAGCAGAAAGAAGTCAAAGAGGGTATACCAGTTTTTTTTGTTTCAGTTTTTCAGTCTTTTCTGTTCAGTATATTCAATACAGCGGTGAATGTAACAGAGTTACTCTAGGTTGTTTTGAGTTTGAATTATGGCTAGAAACCTTAGCTACATAGATGAGTGCTTGGGACAGATCAAAAGACAGGTCAATACTCAACAGAAAAGAAAACAGGGTTGGAGCAGAAAGAAAACACTAACAGGGAATGTGCATCAGTTTCAGATTTTGGTGTCTCAGTTTCTTTCAGTCTTCTAGTTCTGTATCACTGTGTTACTAGGTTGTGTAAGTGTGATCCTAGCTTAATAATGAACTCAACTAGTAGCTAATGAACATAACTAGAGTACCAAAGCATGTGGAGAAAGCTATACATCGATTACTACAATAAAAGTGAAGTTAGATAAGGTTTTACAAGGACTTGTGTTTCAAAGTTTGAGACTTTTGGATTTCTGTATAATTGGGTTATAGTGGTATTCTAGGGCTATATTATCACTATACAAGGGTTAAAACCTTGCTCACCTATTTACCTAAGGGGGGAAACACAATAGATAAGTTATATCTATTTTAGGTAAACTTGTTACATAACTAACACTTAAGGTGCGCTAAACCATAGCTAAGGAAAAAGTATTTAGTCAACGTGTCAAACAAAGATATGAATATCCTAGGAGTGAGATAAGCCTAGGATTTATGCATGTGAAGTTCTAAGGCTTATTACAACAGCATGTAACAACATACCTAGGGGAGTAGTAGATACGATAACTGACACATTGTTTGTTGTAATTAACGCTAGGGCCGTAGAGAACTTCGACCAGGACTCCGTGTGTGAGACTACTTGCTTCTGATCCAGGTATGGACATGTGTGGTTCGTATGTTGCCGTGTTACACGGCTTGTGTGCCTTGTGTGTGAAAATGACATAAGATCAAAGCATGAAATTGGATTGCTTGTTTATCATGTTGTATGATTTCTATATCATTGTTGTATATATCATTGCGCGCACACAGTAGTTTAGTCCCTTTCTCGTTTATGGACCTTGAGATGAACTACTACGAATTATGAAAACAAAGAAAACTCAATAAGGGAACTCCTCTCTAATCCATTGAGGACTACCATGACACCCACTATGGTGTCTATTCATTAATCATAATGAAGAGCAAGTCTCTTGGGTGAGACATGACGAACCACGTAGACAAAACAAAAGAACTATACAAAGAGACAAATCCTCTCTAACTTTAGAGGACCGCTAATGACACCCACTATGGTGTCGAGATTATAATGATAATGAAACGAAAAGTATCAACTGTGAAACATGAGAATAACCCGGGAAGATAACAGCTCGGGCCGCGCGGTATGGATGATCGGGAGTTGGTATCTGCATCAGATCCTTCGACCGTCTATGATGGAATATATTTTGGTGAAGCACATCCCGGAGTCCAGAGGTGACTTCCGCTTCCTTGACCCTGGGTGTCGGGAATGGGGGAGTGACAAGTTGGAGAAGCACATCCCGGAGTCCAGAGGTGACTTCCGCTTCCTTGACCCTGGGTGTCGGGAATGGGGGAGTGACAAATTGGTGAAGCTTATCCTGGAGTCTAGAGGTGACTTCCGCTTCCTTGACCCTGGGTGTCGGGAATGGGGGACTAGCTATGGAGGAGACGTCCTCCAACGTGCGGTGATAAAAGAATTCACAAGTAACCCTTGAAGAAACAAGGAATGATTAGCACCTACATAATAAAGCCTCGGGATCTAATCTATATCCCCTGACTCGGTGCCAGAGAATAGAGGAAAACATGTGTAACGAAACCAAGCAAATAAGAAAATTCACAAATGTGATCATTTAAGTAACAAGGAATGAATAGCACCTATATTATAAAGTCTCGGGATCTAACCTACATCCCCCGGACTCGGTGCAAGAGAAGAAAGGAAAACATATGTAATGAGAACAAGATAACAATACGCAATCTCTTGAATGATCCCATAGCGAGGATTGACGGTACAATGTACCTACGCACACGTCCTATAATTACTTGACTGTTGTTGCTACACTAGCAGCTTATTATGCTGGACTGCGTGTTTGACATTGTTATGCTACTGGCAAGTTGTGCTTGGTTGCTTATTGATATTGCTGTGCTACTTGCAAGATGTGCTTGGTTGCTTGCTGATATTGCTATGCTACCGATGAGTGTGTATGATATCATGATGTACTGATGTGTGCGTTACTGCTTTATCATAGCATGTAAAATGGACTTAATAATATTCGACCAATTAGTCGTGTGGCCCGGTAACATGCGGGCTTCACACGTTCATACTCAGCGTAGTTTGCTGAGTCCTTTACACCCAATTTTTTTCAGGTCTTGTGCCAGACGGTAACGGAGAGTAGGCAAGGGTGACTACCATAGGGGTAGTCCACATGGCAAGACTTTAAGTAGTATGCTTACTTATGTATGAGTTATGTTGTTTAAGTTGTTAACTAAACTGTGGATGCTCGGTACTTGAGTTGTACTTTATATTGTATTTGGATTTCGTTAAGTTGGACTTCCAGTCATACAGACCGTAACTTGGAGTTAGTAATGAGGACTGTCAACCACGTGGGTGGTTGGGCGTCTGTAGCACCCGAATAGAGTTCAAAACGCTGCGTAGACTTCTCCCGCTAACTTAGGCGCGTCGTATTATTGTTGATCGTGATTCGGGGGTGTTACAGAAAACAAGAAGGGAAATACCTTACAAGTACACCTAGCTAGATGAAATAATGACTAACTATTTTTCCCCTCTTTCTCCTTTTTGAACTCGGCTGGTACACTAAGCCCTATCATTTCAACAGCCATGAGAAAATAAGGAACAAGAGAAGTTAATAATAAAACTAGTTAACTAGTACAAACTATGACAAGAAAGGTTATACTTAAACTAGCATTTCCCCCTCACCCTCTTCTTTTTCGGCTGGCAACAGCTCCAACCCCACAAGCACAAGCAGTCTCGGTTACCAACAAGGAAAATGAGAAGGAATCTAACTAGCAAGTACACTCCAGCCTCTCATGTCATCGTTTGCAACAGAGGACAAAGAACAAAGCAAAAAGGAGATTAGACTTAGCAAGTACAATAATGGCAAAAAAGATGACTTTTGCCAAAAGACAGATCAAGTCACCTCCCCTCTCTTCTTCATCTCGGCTGGCAAGCCTTCAACCCATAGAACAGTCCCGGTTACCAATGCAAAGGGGAACAAGTGACAATATAAACAACTACATCAAGTACACCTAGCCTAGGTAACTAACTAAGACTTTCCTTTCTACTTCCTTCTCCGACCAGCAAACGTTACCCATACTTACTATACAGACCCCTATTCTTTCTCTGTTGACAATTTACAACACTCCTCACTCTCCCACCAGAAACAACAACAACAGCAACCTACCGAAAACAAAAAAAAACTACAACCAGCAAGCAATGTCCATCTCGTACCCTTTCTCTCTGCTGATAAATACCTTGAACTCAATCCTTTCTTGCACTGGAAAGCCCAGCATTTCCTCCATATCCAAGCCAAAAGAAACATGAGCATGGGCTATACAGCAGTAAGTTAAAAGAAGTTGAGGGAGTCATTTCCAGTTTCCGTGAGTAGAAGCAAAACGTCATGAAACAACAAGCAACAGCAGCAATCAACTAAGTTGAAGAGGACTTTTTCAGCTTCACCACTCCACCAGTCCTGGTACGTTCCAAGTCTTAGCCCCATGAACCTAAGCTGATCAACTACCACTCATCACACCAGAAAAGAAAATCCTCATTATTTCCCTCCACTAAAACCGAAACAAAAAAATTTAAGAGGACATGGGCCATGAGACAACGTACACTAGTATGGAGAAATAAGGTAAGAAAAAAGACTGGCGTAAAAACTCCATGCTCTTTCCTTTGTTTGTTCAGAAATGATACTGCTCTTAACATCATCCTTTTCCCTCCTTTCTCATGTCCGAAAGAGAATAACACCTTCTGGAACCTCCCTTGTGCGTTTGTTGAAGGAATTTCCAGCTCCCTTGGTGAACCAAAAATGTTGCTGTTACTCACCATTGATGAGCTCCAAAAATAGAGGTAACAACTGAGACATGAAATGGCCTTTCCAAGCTTTTCTTCCTCTGATTTTTTCATGAAAACTAAACCAGCACATTGTACTCTAGATGACCGTGAACATCAGCTGTGTTCCTAAATTTTACAAGGTTAAAATCTCTTCTCTAAACTTCAAAAAAAAATCCATGATACTCCCTTAAATAACCACCTACAGAGAGGTGTTAATGAACTTGTTGTTCTCTGCATGATCGGTGACCAACTGAGACTTCCCTCACTTTGAATGACCATGGTAACAGAGAGCATACCACAGGAGGGGAAATCAAAAGTTTACAAGGTAATTTACTTACTAAACCTATAGATAGAAGTGGGGTTTTTTAACGAGAATAATACACACCAAATGTAACGTAAGACTATGTACCATATAGTGCGAGAGGTTGCAGCTGGATGGAGAAATCTTCAGCGACTAAAATAAGGTAAATGGATACCTAAACTATACCTTGATATATTAGGATCATGTTACTGTAAGGTAAAGTTATTACCGAGAGGTTGAGTGATATTATGGGTAATGTTTAACTGTAAACATGTATGAGAATGGATGGGTATGTTAGTTTAATGAAACTCGGCAATTATAGCTCACCATCAAGATTATATTTTATATAACAGAGCAAAACGTTTTAAAAAAATGAAGTTTGGAGAACTGGAAATAGAACCGTTGGGTATTAGTGTATTTTGGTAACATTGTTAATGATGTTTTGGAGCTAAATATAAGCTATATTTAAGGCTATTTTTTTAAGCCATGGTATATACTTACTTGAACCTTAAATTGTAATTATTGAATTTTTGAGTGAGAAAAAAGAATTATATAAACTTCTGGTGCTAGGATGAAATTTTAATAAACATAATCATCCAAAAATATTTTAGAAGACAGATAGTGAAATTATAAGGTCATAATGTGAAATAAGAAAATTATAAACCTTATAAACATTTAAATGAACCAAGGGTTTATATATGGGGTAAAAAAACCACAATTTAATAAAATATGGGGTATAGAATTAATTAAAAACCGTAGGTATTTATTTGGATTTTAAAAATATAAAATATGGATTTCATAAAAGTAAAAGGATTGAATTCAAAGATAGGAAATAAAAAGGGATGTGGGTAAAGAGAGAAATCTAATGGTCAACCTTTACTAAATGAGAGGTTTGACCAGATTAGGGGAAAAGGTAAATCCATTTGGTGATTTAACAAAATATTATGTTAAAAGAATGAATTTATAAGATTAAGGGGTGGAATGTAAAAAATATATATTAGGTGTAAAACCGTAATAAAAGGGATGAGAGTCAAAGGGGTATTTTGAGTGGTCAACTTGATTACATGAGAGGTTGACTAATTTAAAAAAACAATTAATTAAATTAAATTGGCGATTTAATGAACAATAAATTAGAAAAATGGAATTGTTAAAACTAAAGGGGTCATATTATAAATTACTGAAACTATAGGGGTAAAAATGTGGTCTTAAAGTCCCTAGGGGTCTATGATGAATAATGGAGAAATTCTGGGTATTTTTCGGGAATAAATAAAAATAAACTAAGTGTATATATATAGTTTTGGTGTTAAATTAAACTATTATAAACTATGGGGTTAAGTTGTAAATTACCGAAGTTAGGGTTGTTGTGTAAACCGGTATGGTAAATTAAGTAAGTGGGCTGTATGAAATTTGGAGGAAAATCTAGTCGAAATTGAGATTTAAATAATTATTATGTATAATATAAAGTTAAGTGTTTACATTGTAAGTTTATAAAATAAAGAGGGATGCATTACAAATAAAAAGGAAGCTTTGGGGCTGGAAGGTGGACTTCCGAAAATATATATGCTAAATGGTGTGGCTGGAGCGTAATTATAAATATGTATGGGTATATGTTAAGGTTGAAAAACCTTAGGTTATAATCAAATAGGAGAAGAAATGTGACAAGAATAAAATTCGGTGGGTTGGTAAATAAATAAAAAGAGATGGGAAAGAAACGTAAATTCCCGAAAGATGTACAAATATGGTACTGAATGGCTACATATATATATATATATATGTATATATTGTATATATATTACAAGGTTGAAAACATAGATTATAATTAAATAAGATAAGAAGTGTGACAAGGATTATAATGGGTTGGTTTTGCAAATAATTAAAGAGGAATGGGAAGGAATGTAATTCCGAAACTAAGTGGGCTGGTGGAAAAATTTCAGAAATATGGGCTGAAAATAAGAGTAAGGTTTACAATGATATGAGTGACATTATGTTAGGATATAACGAGATATGTCATAAGAAAATTATTATAGCATAAGCATACCTCATAAACGTTAAGATAAATGCCGAATATATTCATTACGGGAAATGTTACAATTCACAGAACATGATTCTAAGGAAAAGGGAACATATAACATGACCGACAAGTCAAGTACGATGTTATACGGTTAGAAAAAAAAACCGAAACGTGATTAAAATAAATATAGCCGCAAACTATATATATACTAAACTCCATGCATACATAATTACAAACTATACACCCACGTGAGAACGGGAGCGAAAAACGATAATGTAATCAGAGAAATTAATCTCCATGCAAAACGTATACGAAAAGTGTACACATACACGTAAACGACCCGGCGGTAATATGTAAGTTATGAAAGGATTTAATTCTCAAAGGAAAAAACATTGTCGAATTACCGAATTAATGCGTACTCGCAAACTGTAACGTACAGTAATATCTAAATCCAAGAGTAACGGAAAATCAAGTCGAACGAATAACAGACTAAGAATTTATTACGGGATAGAGGTTAGAACTATCTTGATACGGTAAGGTAGGTTCGGGATGTAAATACTAATGATATACTACATTTCCAGTAGACCGGGTTGCGAGTGTCGAATTACAAAGGATTAGAGGGTAAGCGTGGTCCCGCACACTAGCATCACATCGGTGTACGGTACGTTCTATGTGGTCCGAGTGTTCCTGAGGCTTCCTTGGGTTCTGGTTTGTGTGATTGTATGACAAGAGTGATATGCTTGCATATGTTGTGATTGTGGAATTAAATGTTCATTGTTTCACGATCTTTATTGTGAGCGATGGTTACAGTTTGGAAATCATATACTTGAACTCGGATCAGATCATGGTTGACAACGTGGAATGGAATAAAAAGGATATGACTATAATATTATTATACGTACCTAAAGATGAACGTAGCCTAGGCGACGTCTAGGCGAAAGTTAACAACCTTAAAGGTCCTCACATGGAGAATATACTCCGCATAACCTAAGCATAAATCTCAGGTAAAGGTCACGGACCAAATCACTGGTGGAATTAAGTAAATGATTAAGATGAGGATAAATCCAGGGTAGTCACGGACTACATGGTTGCGCATGGGTGATCACCGAAGAGAGGGAACGACGGATAGGGTTCTCTCGCTATGGAAACTCCAGCGAGCCGGATACGATCGTCTGGTCAGAGGGCACTGCTGTTGGTGCAATGGCTCCGGCCGTCAGCCTATGCGGACTCCTGACAAACCGCACTGTTAAAGTGCATCAGAGCGACTGCTCCTGAAGAGGAGTTTATATGGGTTGTCCTAACATGACGCCCACCTTAATTGAACAAATTAAATAAAAGTTACGAAATGACTCAAGGAATATTCTTAGCCCTAAACAACGAAAACAAAAGGGCCTCAAGGCCCCATTAACAGGTTGTTCAAGAGAGTGTGTAACTCTCGCACTGTTAATTGAAGTTGTTTATGTACTTGCTTATTGCTTGTTGTGGATTTGCATGGTGATTGTATGAAACCTATTGTATGAACTTATATGTGTGATTGATTATTGTTATACTGTTACTGTAAATGAAAATGGTACAGCGAATGAAATCGGAACAGCATGGTGTTAACAATTGGGCCTAAATAAACTTGAGTAGTATAGGGTTCATGAAGGTTATATAGTTGTGCTCAGCGTTGGCTGAGCCTATACGGCCCCACTTTTTCAGGATTGGAGCGGATTAAGTTTGAACGCAAGCACGGGAGTTTGGGATAGTCATCAGTCTGCCTACATGCGACACGGTTACTTACGTTTATTGTTTTTCGAACATTATGGTATGGGATAGATAGTTGGCTCACTGTTCTTTCAGAATTATTCAGTTTGTAATTTAGTTGTATTAAATCTCTGTCATCACAGCGGTAGTGTAGATTGAATAGTTGGTAAACGCTTCGTTACTAGCGCATGGGGGGTAACGGCGGGTAACACCCAGTTTATTTTGTGTAGCGTCTTTAATTACCGTTGCGAATCGACTGATTATTATGTTAGGCGCGCTAGTTAAACCGGATTTTAGAATAGGGGTGTTACATTTAATTGTATTTTTCTTTTCATGCTTAGTAGCGTTTAGTTTCTAAACACTCTAAACTATCTTATTTCTTTACAAATAGCAAAGAAAATAAGTTTAATTACTTTAATTTTCTAATTAACATTTGTTACTTGTTAACCTAAATGATCATTTAGTTTAATAACTTTGATCAAGAATAATATTTTTTAATTCCCAATAATTTTATTGGATTTTATAATGTATATATTGTTCTAGTGTTATTGTGATTGTGTAACCAATATGATGAGAAATTTAGTTATGGATCTATCATTTCTCTCATGATATACTTTTATGGTTGTGTTGTACTTTGCTTTATATGGGTATTTAGTAAGTAGTATGTACCTCCATATTCATGGCTATCCAAATGGAGAGATTTACATTGGAGTTTGTCACCATGTTTATTTTTTGTTAGGTTTTGTAAGATACAAACACTTTCCCATGTCTATCAACAATGGTTTCATTATGGAAATCCAAACAATGTTACAACTTTGATTCAACCATTACACTTACAATTAGAAAGGTGTACCATAAAGATATTATGATAGCTATCGTTCAAATATGTACCTACAATATGTTATGTAAAGTTAATAGTGCATAAGAATTGTTCTCAAATATCTTGGTTGTTTAGAATCTCAATGATCATGTTTCCAACAAAAAAGTCGCACCACTACATTTCAACACATTCCAAATGGTTTAGTGCAGTAAGAAGAATTTGTACTACAATTAGTAATATTCAATATTCAACGACTACAAGCGTCACAACTTCGCTGACTATCGGATATCATTTTAGAAGAAAAAAATTACAACAGTACATCATAACACCCCATATTTCTAATACTATTTGTTTTATATTTACCCGCTTTTGAATATTTTCAGGTTTAGATTTTAAGATTTTATAGATTGTTTATTTATTTACAAATTAAAAAATAATCTCTCATAATAATAAAACACATTTTTGATCAAATTAATAGTTCCTACTAGTCTTAAGTTATAAAAAAAAGTTATTATAATGTCTACTTTGATTTTCTGCAAGGTTTAATTAACTTTTTGGTTAGTATTGTTTTGGGCAACTCAAATTCAAGACAATTTCAGATCATTATTACTTCATGTCATATGGGTTTTCAAAAACTTAGATCAAATCACTACTCTCTTTGGATCATTCGGGTGTAGTCACAATTTTTTGGGTCAATTAGGTTTCACGTTTAGTATATTTAAACATTTTCGAGCTTCGATGAGGATCAATTTAAACAGGCGGATTTTGGGGTTAGGTCTACAGCTGAGGATGTCACACATTTGTCCTTCATGAAAATGTTTCTTCATTGAAAATGAAGTTGGATACATGACAACATTTCCTACCAATGAGGTTTTTATTTTATGTTCTATTGCAATGAGATAATTATTTCCTTCGATAGTGTCGTGTTATGATTTTGGGCCTATTTCCTCAAGATCGTGTTGAGATTGACATGGTTACCGAAGAATAAGAACCACAAGATAATGTATGATAAAATAAGTGACACAGGGATATACGTGGTTCAGTCCAAACATGACCTACGTCCATAGGAAGAGATAGAACAACTTTCATTAAAAGGATGAGGATTACAAGTTTACATGAGAATTACCTACCCAACACATCAACCTGTGTTTCCCTTGGTGTTTTTACCCGATTCCCTTTGAGTTCTCATAGAACCACCATTGACTCTCCTGGATGTGATCCCCACAAGTTGGGATGATTCTAAGCTATGAGTTGCTAGATCTATGTATAGCGATAGATCTAAACCCTTCCCCTATCCCAACAATAACCCTTTAATAACTGCCAAATAATGGTGTACAAGTTACAATGGTTAATACCTCATTAACATCGTCCATTAACACCTAGACACAACTAATACTCGGGAATCTAGAAAGCCAGAAATCTTAACTTTTTCTTTCAAGGATTTTAACATCCTCATAACTCTCTTTATAATGTTAGCGAACCAAATGCTTTAGACACCATTAATTTGTACCACATAAATTCTCCTATTAATGTATTTTCAACTTTCATGAAACTTTTCATGAATAAGACATTAATTGGAAGACAAAACCAATTAATTTCACAAGAGCAACTCAAAGGATTTAGTATTAATTATAATAATTCTTTCTCTTAATGCTCAATCCGGTCAATCACATACCATCATCGATTCCAAACTTCCTCTTGATGAATAATCCTCAAAAAATCTCACACAACTAATGCTGGTCAAGGTTCCGGTTCCAGGAAATGTGTATTCGGATTCGGAACCGGTCCTGGGCGGTTTCGGTTCTGAAAACTGTATTCACTTCATATTCATTCAAAAAACTGGTTCCAACCGGTTCCAGAGCGATTCCGGTTCCGATTGGTTCCGGAAAGATTCGATCGGCTCCAATTTCTTCGTTTTAGCTCTAATTTGAGATCCGTTTGCGCACACACGTTGCTGTTTTTGTCCACTTCACTCCTAGATAGGTTATTCCTCAAGTTTATAATCTTAAATGTGTAAAAAACAAAAACTTATAATTTTTTATTGAATTTACAAAAATTAAGGAACAAAGAGAATTTTATTATATGATTCATTGCCTAGTTAAAACCTTATTAGGTAAAAACCCATTGGAAAACCTAATAAGGAAAAAGAGTACAACTACTAATAGATTACATGATTTCAATTTGCAAGTCTTAGAAAGATTACATGGAAAGAAGTAATACTAATACATTCTAAAGATTACAAGATAGAAGTCCTAAGTGGTATTTTCTCTTTCATCTCATACCAATCATCATGTTGCCCTTCGTACTGCAATGCACGTGCTTGGGATCTCAGCTCGGCTAAGTCCCAATCATACTTCTCAACACAAACCTTGATTGAGTGAGTCTGGTGCAAGGTTTGATCTCTTTTCATCCAACACTCGTTTGCCCGCACTAAACGCTGGCTCAGAAGCAACAGTTGATGCTGGAATTGCTAGCACATCTCGAGCTATTTTTTTAAGGATAAAAAACTTGCCTTCATGTGCTTGCCATCACTTAAGAACATCTATATCACCATCATCATCATCATCAAAACTAAAGTGCAGTTAATATAATCATCATAAGTACAAAATCAAGAACCCGAGTGAATTGATTTAGGTTTTTTCAAAATACTAGAAATCAAAGAACTTCTTTTGCTACCGGGGCGTGGTGGTTTAGTAGATGAACCACTACCACTAGTAGAAGAAAGCTCATCCGGACAATACTTTGAAGTATACTCATCATGTAGATTTTTCAAGGCTACATAACCTTTTCTATATGTTGTTGAACATAACCATCATAGTGTGGACCTCCTGGAACAATACTATAATAATAATCAAGCAAGTTTGTTAGAGCATCCAATTTTATTTGTGGATCGAGAACAGTTACAATACAATAAATCAAAGAAAATTCATTGAAATAGTTAAACCACTTAGACATCATATTGAAATAACCACACAGGTCCCATCAATAAACCTATTCTCATGCAAAACATGGAAAATACTAATGCATTCATTTATGGCAACATACACATTAGGTTCATAAACTAATGAAAATACCTTAGTTGCACTTTAAAAACATTTTAAAATGTTGCACACAACATTAGCCTTTCCCCGAAATTCACCACTCATTAATTCTTGATTTTGTTGAACAACCATACTCTTATACAAAGTAGTCAATATGGGCTGATGTTTCTTAGTCTTAACTAACAATTCATATGCGGAGTTCCATCTAGTGGGGGTGTCAGGAGTAAAATGACAAGGACGTATACCGGATTGCTCACACATTTTCTTATATTCATTTTTAACAACATGTGATTTCCTAATTTTTCTCATAACACTCCCAAGTGGTTCTAATGTAGCAATCAAGTTAGATAAACAATCTTGTACACACAAATTTATAACATACGCACAACAACGAATATGCAAGTAATCTCCATCATGCAAGAGTGTGAGTCTCTTATTAACTTTTAGAAAATCAACACAACTAACATTGTTCGAAGCATTATCCAAAGAAATTGAGAATACCTTGTCTAACAAATTCCACTCAGATAATACTTCAATAAGTTTCTTGAAAATATTATGACCGGTATGTGCATCATCAAAAATATCAAAAGCAATAATACACTTCTCAAGCGTCCAAGAACTATCAATCCAATGAAGTGTAACACAAATAAATGCCTCATTAGTAGTAGATGTCCACATATCACTAGTTAAGGAAACATGACCATCAAACGCATTCATCATTTCCATTACTTGGTTTCTAGTTTTACTATGTTGTGCAAAGCGCTACGTTTAAGTTTTATTCCTAGACACTCTACTATATTGTGGTAGTAATGTGGTGCAGACAAAATTTTCAAAATAAGAGCTTTCACCAAAATTAAAAGGCAATTGTATCAATCTTTCTCTATCATAATGAAAAAAACCTGGACCGGTTGTCATTCGGTAAACCTAGTGAGCCTAGTTTGACCGCTCGTACCGCCCACTATTGCCGCCGTATCCTTGTAGATTTTGTGCGTTTTCAAGTGCTTTGCAAAGGATTCAGTTCCGGTGCCCGCCGCCCATGCAAATCCTTTGATACAAAGATTGCAATATTGCTTGTATACCTGGCCTTCTTTGGATCTTCTTTCTTTGTGATGTATGCCCACACCCAAGAAGTCATTTTCGTTTTGATGGAACGGTGTTGTCGGCCTCATCATCTTGATTATGTTATTCTTGATCTAGATTGTGGGCATCGGATGGGGTAGAGGATGTACCTTTAATTGTAAAAAAATTGATTTAGACTATAATTAGGATAAGAAATACAATTAAAATAAAGTTTGTATAAAATAAATTGTAACTAATATAAAACTTACCAAATGGGGATATTCCCGGTTGTGTTGGCCCATGTTTGTAGATCCATACTGAGAAATTGTATAACTTCCACCTTGCGGGATTGATGAAGGTGAAAAATATGGTTGTTGATGATACCTGAATTCCATCTCGTCGATTTGGTCTTGCTCATCAACTTGAAAATTTGGATCGATTGGAGGTTGGAAGAAGGCATCACTTCCTTTATGGCTCTCCTAGACATTTTTCTAGAATGTGGAAATGGGAATGGAGCGCTAATGTGGGAAATGAGCTTTTTAGTAGCTAGAATGCTTAATAGCACTTATTTGCACAAGAAAATACTAGTAATAGAGCGAAGAAGAGTATGATGAGTTGTATGGTGAGAATGATCATAAAATGGTGTATTTATAGGGGTTTTGGGGCTAACTAATCGTTTTTAGCCGTTATAGACAAGAAAAAAGAGTTGTTGGGATTTCTGGCCGGTTCTGGTTAACGACTCTTTTGTCAAAAGAGCGCGCGCGCCCTGGCCACAAAACGACGTTGTTTTTCCCATTGACCAGTGGCTAGTTTGACCGGTTCCAGGGCGGTTCCGGCTCCAATTTTGGTTCTATTGGTTCTGATTCTGGTTCTACGGTTTTGAATACAATGGCGGTTCTAGGCGGTTTCGGTTCCGGCCCGGTTCAGTCCCGAATCCTAAAACATGTATTCATATTCGCTTCGTTCGGCCGTAGTTCCGGTTCTAAACCGGTTCCGACCGGTTCCAGTTCCGATTGGTTCCAGTTCTACTTAGCGGTTCCGATTCTATTCAGAACCGATGGCCAGCATTCCACACAATGACAAAGCCGGATAACTTCATCTAAACTGTTTGCATTCCAACTTTGGTAAATTGATCACTCCTTCCAAGCCCCCAAAGACTCACCTGGTCCAAATCACCATGGACCCGCCATAAACACAAAGTAAGTAGCAATCCAAAAAACACTACGCAACCAAAGACAATAGTGATCTCTTCCGTCTTTATCTAGTTCTCATAAAGTCTTCAAATGACCTCACAGTAGCTTTATAATTGATCACTACACAAAGCTCCGTTTGTGGTTATTTGTGTGCTACCATAATCCTAGGTCCACCCACTTGCTAGATGATCTTCAGTGCTCCATGGGAGTCCACGATCCATCACGTGACCCAAGAGAATATATTTTTTCTCATTTTATGCACCAAGCCACCGCCATTGAAGTTTCACTAGATCTTACCTTTTCTTTATTGTTCTTACTCCCCTACAAAAGGGTTTGTTAAATAAAGAACTAGACTTTACTTCAAAATGTGAATGATGCAACAGATTTTTCAAGATCCATGATCTCCAACTTGATCTCCTTCCAACAACACATCACAACTGTACTTGATACAACATGAGTCTCCAAGCTCTCATCATTGCTCGATGAAGAATAAAATCACATTTACTTTTTAGTGGCTTTTCATCTTCATTAGTAAGAATTGAGTGCCAAGACTTCAAATGTATCACAACATGATGTTCTGATCATGGAAAGGAAATGCATGAGCTTCAAGTCACTACACCTTTCTATCTCCAACACCTTACTTTGTTTTCCACTTTTATCAAAACTTAAATAATCTTGAATCACCGTTCTCTCTCCCGATGACATCTCCACCAACACGGACATCCTAAAACCCATGAGCTCTGATACCAATTGTTAGGATTTCGGGCTCATTTCCCCAGGATCGTGGTGAGATCGACATGGTTAAATAACACAAACCACAAGATAATGTAATGGTAAAATAAGTGACACAAGGATATACGTGGTTCGGTCCAAACATGACCTACGTCTACGAAAGGTGATAGAAAAATTTTCATTAAGAGGATGAGGACTACAAGTTGACATGAGGATTGGATTACCCAACCAACGCATCAACCCGTGTTTCCCTTGGTGTTTTTACTCTAGTCCCTTTAAGTTCTCATAGAACCGTCATTGACTCTCTTGGATATGATCCCCACAAGTTGGGATGATTCTATGCTATGGGTTACTAGATCTATGTTTAGCCATAGATCTAAACCTTCACCTATCCCAACATTATCCCAGTAACAACTACCACATAATGGTGTACACGTTACAACAATTGCAACCTCATTAATAACATCTATTAACACCTAGGAACAACTAAGACTCGGGTATCTAGAAATCCATAAGTATTCACTTCTTTTTTTATTGATTTTAACCTTTTTATAACTTTTCTCATAATGTTAGAGAACCAAATGCGTCAGAGACCATTATTTTGCACCGCATAAATGCTCCCATTAATGCATCTTCAACTTCCGTGTAACTCTTTGTGAATAAGACATTAATTGGAAGACAAAACTAATTATTAACTTCACAATAGCAACTCAACGAATTTAACATTAATTCTAACTTGTTGTTTTTCCATTAGCAGAGACATCCTACTAGACATAGAATTATTAATGATTTTTTGTTTGATATTGTATGTTTTTCAATCTTTTGCTGTTATTGTTTTTTTTCCGACTTGAACAACTTCTTTGAGCTTCTCTTTCTTGGGTGAGATCATTTTGTGATACATCCACATGATCTATCACGTGTAAGATAAGTATTTTATTATATCTTTTTACATGTGTCGGTGTTGACTTGCTTTAACAGACTGGATGGAACATCAAACTAAGATATAGTGCACTTTGGGATGATTTTGGGAGTTCACTCTTTATACAGCAACAAACTTCCTCTTGACTTCTCCTTTCACCAAACCTTGGATTCTCTTTTAGAGTACCCACTAAAGTACTTCATTAAATAACTTGGCATATAGTACTTATTACCAAAACCCATAGGAAAATATACTCTAAGTGCAACTAGAGTCAATCAAAGCAAATCATGTCTATACTAGAGTCAATCACTCCCGTTTTTTTTTTTTTTGATAATTAGGGCACAAGGCCCAAATGCGCCACAAGGGCGACAAACAAACAAAGACTCAACCCTAAACCACGAAACAAATCTTACCACACACCCCGTCACTTACTGGGTACCTTACTCTTACCTCTCCTAGCAACTTTAGAAATACAGGAAAACTTGCTAAAACCTATAGCCTTAGACCCGGTCGTCCTTCTGGACCCACCCTTAGAGGAATTCCTGGAACATCTATCGGAATCACCCTTTTCGCCACCACTTGCATCTTGCTGCATTCTCCGATATGTCTCTCTCTGATCACGGATGATTCCAGCGAGATTGTCCAGAGTGAAGGCCTCATCGGGAATACCACACCCAAGTTTCTTCGCAAGGTTGAGAGTCTGTAACGCTTCCTCTTGCACATACGCCTCATCCGTATCCACAATTGGATCACTGAGCCCTCTAACTGGCTCGAAACTTGGGGGAACTCAGGATCCTCAAAGAGATTCCTAAGACCACTATCCTCAGCTTCTTCATCCTCCACCCGCTTCTAGGAGTGCTCCGGCAAAGCTCGAGGCCTAACCTACTCATATCCAGCCTCCAACAGATCAACATTTCCAGCGAATCACACTGAGCAACATCATCCTCCATCCTTCTCCTCTCACAACTCATAATGTACAACCTTAGTCTATACGAAACTGTAGAGTGCTACGAAAAACTAGGAGGTTGTTGTTCACGTCAAGAAAAAGGAGGCTGCCCAAACTATTTGAAAAATTGCCTCAAGTTTTAAAGATTGAGTCGCTCAATGTTTTGAAGTTACTGAATCCAAAATTAAACCCCAAAAGTAGTTGTTGACCAAACCTTAATGCTCTAACGTGTGAATTAAAGTTTTAACTCTTAGTGCCATCTACGAACTTGTTTACATCAATATGAACAATCATACAAAAACTTAAACAACGTTTGAATTTAAAATGAATGGTTGTACGATGCTTACATACAACCGGTTGTACAATAGAATTTGCCCCAATCAATTAGTGAACTAAAAACTTGGACACGCTCAATTAGGGGGTGAAAAATCGGACACACTTAGTTAGTGAGCCGTCCCGTATAGTATTTCCCTTACTTGAGTTGTCTAACATATTTATACATACTTTCTCGGCATGTAATGAAGGTGTTTGAGTTTTCTAAATGAGATAATTAAGATAATGAAAAAGTGAACCAAAGACCGCATAATTATAGACAAGACATCCCTTATTTTATAACAAAACATTCAACCTATAAATTGCGGATGTAATATGACGTACAGGTGATTTCGTCCCGACGGAAATATCTTGACCATTGATATTTTAATTTTTTTTTCTGTTCATAGACATGAGTTATGTAATTTGAAAACAGTATGTCTTGCCTACAACCGATTGTAGCCAGCCATGGCTACATCCACAGAGTCAGACCGGAGCGCGCGACCTTTTTTTTTTTGAGAATCCCTTTTGTTTTTTTATCATACAAACTTTAAATTGTTGTAACTTTTAATATATAAGTCCAAAATGAACTAAATAATTATATCATTTTCTCCTGAATTCAAGCTCTTCAAAACAAGATCAGTCATGGATATATTTTGACTTAAAAAAAATATTTTACATGTATAGTGCACAAACGTAAAAAAAAAAAATTTGTACAGATGGTCATACAAACATGTACAAATGTTCACTAAAACATGTACATCCTCACGAAAAAACATGTACATCCTCACATTAAAAAACAATATGATAGTCATATAACCTGTACAAATAATTAAATATGTACATCCTTAAATTAAAACATGTACATATAAGAAGAACACTTGTACATACGGTCATACAAACATGTACATATGACCATACAAACATGTACAGATGTTCATAAAGAACATGTACATTCTCACATTTAAACATGTACATCGTCACATTAAAAACATGTACATTCTCACATTAAAATATGTACATACATCCTCACATTAAAAATATCATGGTATACATGTAAAAATATTTTTTAAAAAAAAGTTGTCAAAAACATATCTATGACTGGTCTTATTTGAAGAGCTCGAATTTAGATGCACAATGATATAATTTGTTTTCATTTGAAATTATATATAAAAGTTATAACAATTTAAAGTTTTTATTATTAAGTAAGAAAAAGAAAAAATAATTAATATAAAAAACAATACCTGCTGCGCCAGTGTGGAAAAAAAAGGAAAAAAATAAAAGAAGACCTACCGTCACGCGCGCCCATCTGATCTATCCTCCTCTGATGTAGCTATCTCTACATACAGTAAATTGTAGCCAAGAATTTGGCATTTGAAATCAGAATACGAATGATAGGAGCCACGGTGCGCGTAGTAGTAAATATGGAGAGGTTACCATTCTTTTTTTTTACTTTATCATTTTGCAAAACTTTAAAATGTTGTATCTTATTATATATAAGTCCAAATAACATAAATTTTATACCACTGTTCATCATAATTCGAGTTCTTCAAAATAAGACCAACATGAATATGTTTTGATAAATTTAATTTTTTTAATTTTTGTATGTAAATATGTTTTAAGATTCATTGTGAATCTTAGTTAGAAAAAGTGAATCAAAGGTTGTTAAAAAGTGAACCAAAGGTTGTTAAAAAGTGAATTAGAGGTCATAAAAATGCCATAAAAATACCTCGATGTTTTAAGCATTCCTAGGGTGGTTTTTAGGGTGTATGGGGGTAGGCTAATCTTTTTGGCATTAGTTCTACACTTTTATTGTCGTCACTGACTCGACAGTTTTTTAGGGGGTTGTAGTGCCATAAAAATGCCTTCGACGTTTTTAGCAAGGGTGGTTTTTAGGGTGTTTGAGGGGAGGGTAATCTTTTGGCATTAGTTCTACGCTTTATTGTCGCCACTGACTCGACAGTTTTTTAGCGTTTGTGGTTTAGGGTTTAGGGTCTAATGACCCTAAACCCTGTACTACAAACCCTAAAAACACCTTTGATGTTTTTAGCTATCTTAGGGTGGTTTTTTGGGTGTTTGGGGGAGGGGGGTGGGTAATCTTTTTGGCATTAGTTCTACACTTTATATTGTTGTCACTAACTCGACAGTTTTTTAGGGTTTGTGGTTTAGGGTTAGGGTCGTTAGACCCTAAACCTTTACTACAAACCCTAAAAATGCCTTCGACGTTTTTAGCTATCCTAGGGTGGTTTTTGGGGTGTGGGGGGTAGGGTAATCTTTTTGGCATTAGTTCTACACTTATATTGGTGTCATTAACTCGATGGTTTTTTAGGGTTGTTTGGTTTAGGGGTTAGGTCGTTAGACCCTAAACCCTGCACTACAAACCATAAAAATGCCTTCGACGTTTTTTAGCTATCTAAGGGGTTTTTTTGGGTGTTTGGGGTGGTTAGGGTAATCTTTTTGGCATTAGTTCTAACATTTATATTGTTGTTCGAACTCGACAGATTCCACACCACAATTATAAATAACGTTTCCAACGTTTTACATAAAGGTGTCCACAAATTCAAAAAAATGTTTCCACATGTTCATTAAACGTTCCACGTTTCTACAATTCCATGATTATCTATAATGTTTCACGCCACGAGTACATATAACATTTCCACTACATGATTATATATAAACATTTTTATAATTATATATGGTTTCCATGGCAAAGTATATATCTTTCCACCGTTATACATAAAGGAGTCCACGAGTTTGGATAATGTTTCCACTTGTTATTTAAACATTTCCATCTTTTATTTAAACGTTTCCACATTGTTATATATACGTTTCCACGTTTTTATTTAAACGTTTCCCATTTCTACGATTCCATGATTATAAACGTTTCCATGGCAGGATTATATATAACATTTCAAAATTATATATGGATGTTTCCATGCCGTAATACGTTTCATGTTTATATATAAACATTTACACGCCATGATGCAAACGGAATTTTGATCTACTAAAACTATGAAAATAATCTAGAATTTAGTAAATAAAATAAACCTACGGGTTGCAAAACAAATCCCGGTCGTAATTAGTAAAGTAAAATAAGCTACCGGGATGTCGAACCAAGGGACTAAACGAACTAGTCTAATCCTAGCGAAAAGCTGTAGTTGTTGGGGGAAAATTGTCGATTAATAAAATAAAGAACAAGAGAAAATCAAACTGATATTCAAATAATAAAAAGCGGAACTCCAGGTTCAGGTAGTGGATCCTAGTTAAATCCTACAGTTTTATTCCCAGTTGATTCGGGAAAGGGTTCGGCAAATTCTTACAATTTCTATATGACTAAATCCTAGCCAATTAGAACTCCTCCGCATAGAACGCGATAAATTAAATCATGAACCTATCACTACAAATGCAGAGAGAATAAGCACAAGATTTTAATCGCATCTGAAGGCTAAACTCATTAATCAGATAAAGTTTTCCACAGACTAACAGATTATTTGACATATCTATCAATTACCGATCAGTCTTGACAGATTTCGCAAGGCTATAAATAAATTAGCAATTTTTATTATAGCTCATAGAAAATTAATAATCTGAAACAAACCCATATAAATCCCAAATCAACTGATAATAATTCTGTAAAGTTTAAAATATTTACAACTACCATCCCCAGAGAAAAAATCCCTTAGCCTAGCATATCTAGAGAAGAAATAAAAGGAGAGAGAGGTTTAGAAGTCATCTCCAAATTAATCTCAAGATTTGCTAGAAGTCAGGTTGAACGGACTAGTGAAAACGGAGCAAAAAATCTCTTCTTTGATGTTGAAGAGGGTTCACGGCGCTGCGCTAGTCTTCCAAATGTCTCGTCTTGAAATCTGAATGTTGAATCCTGAATCGTGAATTGTGGATGAGTGGATGAGTGGATGAGTGGATGGTTTCTTTGCAAAAGTCCTCCATTTATAGGTTAAATTCAAGGCCCTTCACTTAGCTCATTGATGATATTTATTTTAATTCCCTTCAGTTTCTCGAAATAAATGAAGACCTTTCACATCTCAAACTCTTGGAAACCTTTGGAGTTCCTTTCTTTTATATTTCCAATCTCACCCCTTCTTCTTCTGAATCCTTTCACGGCAGTCTCGTAATCTATATATATATATATATATATATATAAATATATCACATCGGACACAACTTTGACAGGGTCTAAATTCTTCATATGAGCTCCGATTGTTCCCCGTTTGCGGCGTTGGAAAGATTGTGAGGATATCTATGCATTTTCACCATAATTTCCTGCTTTTAAAATTATTAAATTTGCATCAGATTTTACCCAAAGTAAGAGTCATGAAAAAACATCGATAAGTGTGAGAAAGCGCATAAAAAGCTACATAAAATAAGAATTTAACACCTATAAATCATATCAATTTCACACTTATCAAATCACCCCACACTTAGCCTTTTGCTTGTCAAGCAAAACTCTCAAGCACATGTAATGCCAAGCTATTGGAACTCAACAGGAAAGGAAGAAGAGCACAGAAGAAAGGAATTGCTAGCTTTACCCAATAGGGGCAATTCAAACTATTCAAAATAATTTCATTCTTTCCATAAACATTAAGTCATTCAAAGCTAACAAATGAGAAACAAAACCATAAGAGCCTTGTCTTTACACTTGAGCCAATCCACCTTTTTCCTTCACAAACCACGGGAACGACAAGGGGCATGAAGTAAGATCATATTCCATCGACCTTTCAATGCCACATACTCTTTGATCCATAAAAGAAAATAATCTAAATTCAGCATAGCATGTGCATAAATATTTCAATTAAAGCGCTTTCAATTTCTTTCACCACAGACTTTTCTCTCCACCCATGTAGCGGCTTTGGGTCAACTATCCCAGATCACAAGGACCTTAGGTAGCTAGGTGATGAAGCACCCCAAAGGACTAATAACCAAGTGGACGAGGCCTGATTTGGATCAGAATTAAAATTAGCATGCTTAGGATCAGCGGAGTACCTTGCCCTAGTTCTTTTTCAACCATTTCAATCCAATTCATCCAAGGCTCAAAGCTAAGAACAAAGTTCAGATGGAGAATATTCTCATTTATTTAAGCATTTCTAGAACAAAGACTTCAATTTAGCAAATAAAACCATAAAATTTCAAAATTTTGCACCCCAAGATCAGCTAACCAACTTACTTCCTCTATGACTTCCTTCCAAGTTGAGTAATCACAGCAAGACTTTAACAAATGCAAGAGAAAGAGCTCAGAGACGACACAAAAAACAAGCGGCGAAGGAGCTTACCCCCACCCCACACTTAGAGTGAAGCAATGTCCTCATTGCTTAGGAAGAATTAACATTGTGCAAGCAATCCAACGGGGAAACAAAATCGTACACACACAGATCACAAGGGAGCATGAAAAAAATTTTAGAGAAGAAGAAAAGGTAAGAATACTCCCAGAGTCCGCTCAGGGTGTGTAGCTAGTCCAACCCCACACTTGAGTTCAGCTAAGCGACAAAGTAAGCAAGATGAGAAATATAATCTGCAAAGCCAGGAGAACTCAAGTGGAACCAGACAAAACCATCAGCAGAAAATAAGAAGAGCCAAGGCTCTTGCAGTAAGCATAGCACCAGTCAACATACCACAAGCTAAAAGAAGGAAAAAAACAAACAATTAACTACAAAAAATGAAAAGAGATGCAAACCGGTGGGTTGCCTCCCACCAAGCTGCCAGATTTAAAGTCTCTGGCTAGACTTCCCAAGCTATTGATCAGAAGAATAGGAAGTGTGGCTGGGAATACCACAACTTCCTAGAGCAAGCTTTCGAAGCTTCCTAAATGCATATCGAAGCCTCCAAGGAATTTTATTCTTTTTATCTTTCGACTTCGAGAGACTTGAAGCATCTGGGGCAGCCGGCTGATCCAGCACAAAAAGAAACTGCATGCAAATCAATGTTAGCATCAACTATACCAAAGTACTTTTTCAAGCGAGCCCCATTGACTTTAAACACTTCACCCTTTTATTCTCAAGCTCGTAGGCTCCATAGGAAGTGATACCAACAACTTTGAAAGGACGGCCCAATGGGACTTAAGCTTCCCAGGGAAAAAGCTCAATCTAGAATTGTAGAGCAGCACCCAATCTCCAACTTTGAAGTCCCTTCTCTGAATCATCTGATCATGGAGCTTCTTGGTGCGCTCTTTATAAATTTTCGCACTGTTGTAAGCTTCATCCCTGAGCTCTTCTAGCTCTGAGAGCTGAAACTTCCTTCTTTCACCAGCAGCATGAATATCAAAGTTCAGGGCCTTAAGTGCCCAGTATGCCTTGTGTTCTAACTCCACTGGCAAATGACAAGACTTACCATACACTAACCTGAAAGGAGACATCCCGATGGGAGTCTTGAATGCAGTTCTGTAGGCCCATAGAGCGTCATCGAGCTTCTGAGACCAATCCTTTCTGGAAGAACTGACGGTCTTTTGGAGAATCCACTTGAGCTCTCGATTGGACACTTCAGTTTGTCCATTTGTCTGGGATGGTAGGGCAAAGCAACCTTGTGGCGCACTCCATACTTAGCCATCAGGGCATCGAAGGAACGATTACAAAAATGTGATCCTCCATCACAATGATCGCCCTTGGAACCCGAAGCGAGTAAAGATGTGCTTCTTCAGAAATTAAACCACTGTTTTGGAATCAGCATGCTGGCAAGGAATAGCCTCTACCCACTTTGACACGTAGTCAACGGCGACGAGAATATACTGGTAACTCTGAGAAGAAGGAAAAGGGCCCATAAAGTCAATACCCCAGCAATCAAACAATTCAACTTCTAAAATACCGTGCTGAGGCATCTCGTGCCGTCTAGAAGTGTTGCCTAGCCTTTGACAACTATCACACTGGCTACAAAGGCTTGGCAATCCTTATGAAGAGTAGGACCAATAAAAACCAGACTCCAAAACTTTTGCAGCTGTCCTGTGGAACCATGGTGACCTCCCGCCTCTCTGGGAGTGACAGAACTCTATGACACTAGCAACCTCATCATCTGGAAGACACCTGCGAATTAAACCATCTGCACAAACTCGAAAGAGATAGGGGTCTTCCCAGATATAATGCTTAGCGTCAGATAAAAAATTTCTTCTTTTGAGCATAGGAAAAGTCATAAGGTACCACCCCAGAAACAAGATAATGGCCAGGTCAGCGTACCATGGCTCATGCACCTTATGCAAAACAAAAACAGTCTCATCAGGAAAAATTCATTAATTGGTACACCATCATTAGGAACTACCAAACGAGAAAGATGGTCAGCCACGACATTCAATTTACCACTTTTATCTCTCACTTCAATGTCAAATTCCTGTAACAAGAGAATCCAACGAAGCAAGCGAGGCTTGGCCTCTTTCTTAGCAAATAAATATCTAAGAGCAGTGTGGTCAGTATGAACAATTACTTTACTTCCCCAAAGATATGATCTAAACTTATCTAGGGAAATACAACAGCCAGAAGCTCTTTTTCAGTGGTGGTGTAGTGTAGTTCCTCTGGGCATCATTCAATGTTTTGCTTGCATAAGCAATGACCCTGAGAATTTTGTCCTTCCTTTGGCACATAGCTGCCCCCACTGCATAATCACTGGCATCACACATAATCTCAAAAGGTAATGACCAGTCAGGTGAAACAACAATGGGTGCAGCTACCAATTTTTGCTTAATCAAATCAAAGCAGATACGCAATCATTAGAAAAGACAAATGGGGCATCTTTCAGAAGCAGGTCAGTCAACGGTTTTGCATTTTAGAGAAATCCTGAATAAACCGTCTATAAAAACCTGCATGCCCTAAGAAAGCTCTTACCTCTTTCACACAAGTAGGTGTTGGCAATTTCTCAATTACCTCTACCTTCGCTTGATCAACCTCAATCCCCTTAGCAGACACTTTGTGGCCTAGCACAATCCCATCCTTGACCATGAAGTGACACTTCTCCCAGTTGAGAACCAGATTTGTCTCCTCACATCGGCCTAGGATTCGATCAAGTTGCTCCAAACAAACATCAAAGCTAGAGCCATAAACAGAAAAATCATCCATAAATACCTCAATGCTCTGCTCGATGAAATCAGCAAAGATTGCCTGCATACAACGCTGAAAGGTGGTGGAGCATTGCACAGTCCAAAGGGCATTCTTCTATACGCAAAGGTACCATAAGGACAAGTGAAAGTGGTCTTGTCTTGGTCCTCTGGCGCAATGGGAATCTGAAAGTACCCTGAAAAACCATCTAAAAAGCAATAATACTCTTGCCCAGCCAACCTCTCAAGCATTTGATCAATAAAAGGGAGAGGGGAAATGATCTTCCTGGTGGCAGAATTCAAATGCCTATAGTCTATACACATGCGCCAACCAGTGATCTTCTTTGAGGAATTGACTCACCTTTGTCGTTCAGAACAGCCTCAAACCCACCTTTCTTAGGAACTACCTGTACTGGACTCACCCATGTACTGTCAGAAATGGGGTAGATGATCCCAGCATCGAGAAGCTTCAACACCTCTTTCTTGACAACTTCTTGCATGTTGGGGTTAAGCCGACGCTTGTGGCTGTCTGACAGGCTTGTAATCTTCCTTCATGTAGATATGATGTGTGCAGAAGGCCGGGTCAATGCCCTTAATGTCAGCTAACGTCCACCCAATCGCTCTCTTGCGCCTCTTCAAAACCTCAAGTAACTTGCCTTCCTGCCCAGAAGTCAAAGAAGAAGAAACAATGACAGGCAAGCAATTTATTATCAGCAAGAAAAGCATACTTAAGGTTAGAAGGGAGCTCCTTAAGCTCAAGTGTAGGTGGCTTCTCAACAGAAGGAATGGGCCTCTGAACCTCTCTATCAAGCCTCTCCAACGGAGGGTGATAAGCATGAAAACCAACCCTTCCTCTCTCCATATGAGCAAGCGCTGCATTCACCTCAAGATTGGTAGTCTTTTCCTCCAAAGAAGCAACAAGAACTTGCTCCAATGGCTCAGAATCAGTAAGTGAAAAAGAAGTAAAAGCAAACATGTCATCATTATCTAACAAATCACAATCTTCTCCATCATCATTTACCAGACTTATCGACATCACAGAATGAACAGAATTAGAAGTTGACCTCATCATTTTCATGTCAAACTCAATCTTTTCGTCCTCGTACCGCAAAGTAATCTTACCATCATGCACATCAATTACAGCTTTAGCAGTACTCAGAAAAGGTCTACCCAAAATAAGAGGAACTTCCACATCATCATCCATATCTAAAACAATAAAATCAGCAGGAAAAATGAAACGGTCCACCCCAACTACTAAATCTCGAACAATACCCATTGGTTTAATCTCAGATCTGTCGGCTAGCTGGAGCTTGAAGGGGACTGGTTGCAACTCTCCACCTCTTACCTTCAAGAAGGTGGCATAGGGCATGATGTTGATGCTAGCACCCAAGTCACACAGCCACTACCGCAGTCTACATCACCATAAAACAAGGGACAATGGGATTGCCTGGATCCTTTTGCTTAGGAGGAAGTGCTCGAAGAAGAGCAGTAGAGCACTCCTCTGTCAGGTGGACTGTTTCTTTATCCTCTTTCTTCTTTTTCTTTGTCAGGAGATCCTTCAAGAATTTAGCATAATTAGGCATCTCCTGCAAAGCATCAATCAAAGGAATATCAAGTGTTAGCTTCTTAAAAATGCTCAGAAATTTAGCAAATTGTTCATCTAGATGTTTCTTCTTCATCCTATTAGGAAATGGAAGCTCAACACGCTTAGGAGAGGAAGAAGAGACATCAATAGTAATGCGAGAAGGAGATGAGTAGGAAGAATAGGAGCCTGGATCTCCTCAGAATTTACCACAGGAGGGACTGAAGACCTGATGGTACATCAACAATAGAAGGGTTGATCTCTTCACTAGTTTGATCTTCAGCCACTTGTTTTTTCTGCTTATCTTCCAACTGCCTTCCACTCCTCAAAGTTACTGCAGCAGATACGGTATCATCTTCAAGATCAACCACAGGAGATTACCTCTTTACAAACAATCAACGCCTTAGCTGATTCCTTCGGGTTTGGATGAGGTTGGGAAGGAAATGTGCCAGGTTGTCGTTGTTGCTGTTGATTAAGGAGTATCTGGTTCATCTGATTCATCTGTTGCTGCATACTCTGAACCGAATTCTCTAAACTTTTCTGACCAGCTATCAAGGATTGATTGATATTGTTCTGCGTCTCAGTGTGAGTCTTCTGAGTACTCGCCATGGATGCAATCAACTCCTGAAGTTGGTCCATCTTTGCATCAGAGGAGGATTTAACAGGTTGTTGAGGTACAACTGGCTGATAGGAGCTCTGGCCCTGCTGAAACTGGCTTTGTGGGCGGGCTTGGTTATAAGAAGGCCGAGAGAACCCAGGTGGTCCCTGCTGGTTGCCCTGCAAAAGGTTAGAATTCAAAGCATTGTTGGGATTACCATACCTGAGATTTGGATGTTGATTTTTGTTCCAAGGTTGGTAATTCCCCTGCCCCACAAAGTGAGCTTCCTCAGCTTGTCTCATCTCCTCCAATTGTGGGCACATCTCAAAAACATGAGCGCCCCCACATTGACAACAAAGTGGGTCTGATGAGCTGGTAGCTATCCTCTTCACCTGCTGCACTGGTTGTTGATTAATCAAAATCATCAAATCTTTAACCAGAGAGCTTACCAGAGTAGTTTGTTGTGCTTGGGTCTCCTCCATGTGTGCCATCCAAGGATCAAGATTTTGCACACCCTTTGCCCAACTGTCATAGACCTGCTACCTTCTGATCCCCACTGGCGCACCTCATCAATATAAGTCTCCATGGCTGCCATGAAGTTAGTACCAGACCTGTTGAGGATGTCACCACCCAAAGCAGATCGTACCTCAGCCTTATGTATATGTGGAGCCCGTGGAAGAACGTCATAGCAATGCAGGTCATGTCTTGGCCATGGTGTGGGCACTGGCGAAGCATCTCCTTAAATCTATCCCATGCCTCACATATCATCTCAGTTCCTGTCTGTTAAAAGCAAGCAAAGCAGCTACCAAGTCAATAGTTCTGGAAATAGGATAATATTTATCATAGAACATGGTAGTCATCTGCTCCCATGTCGTGATAATACCAGAAGAAAGACGATTAAAACCAATTAACAGCCTCACCAGATAGGGTATTAGGAAAGAGACTCAACCGAACAAATTCCAACAAACCTTCAGAACACCCAATCTGATCAATGTGAATAAGGAAGCGATTTACATGATCCAGAGCGTCATTGGGATTAGTACCATTGAATGTGCCTCCAGGTAGCTCCCGAACAACCTTGGACTGGTGGAAAGGTTTCAGGCCCTTCCACTCCTCTGTGAGTGCAGGTGTGAGCACATGGAGGACTACCGGACTTCTTCTAGGCACAGCTTCAGGTCGATTAAATTGCCTCATCGCCTGAGCACCATTTACAGGAGCCGCCATTTCTAACTGTTGTTGGCGTCTAGCTCGCTGAAAAGTACGCTCGATCTCTGGGTCCAAAACCTTATTTAAATCAATATAAGTATCTGACCGAGAGCGAGTATGTACCATCAACTACCTGCAAAAGGTCACAAAAGAAACAACACAAACTAAAAAGGATTAGAACTGAAAATAAAATAAAGGATAGAAAAGTAATATATGAAAATACCGAAATAAAGAAAAATGAAATTAAGCTAATAGATAAATTAAAATAAACAGAAGGAAAACAAAGGGGAAAAAAAAAAAATTAAAAAAAACAATAAACAAAAAAATAAAAATAACTAACAATGTTAAGCAAAACACAAAATTAAAGTTATAGCTAATTAAAAGAAGAAGAAATAAATTAACAAAATTAGTGAAATTGCTAATAACAAAATATACTAAAAACCGAATACTAAAATAAGAAAAAGAGTAATATAAAATTAGAACAATAACTAAAAAATAATACTAAATAAATTAAGTAAAAACAACATAAAGAAATAACTTAAAATAATATGAACTAAACAAAAAAAATCAAATAAAAAAAAATTTAAACAATTAACAACCAAGGCTAAGGACTAGACAGAAATCTAGTCCCCGGCAACGGCGCCAATTTGCAAACGGAATTTTGATCTACTAAAACTATGAAAATAATCTAGAATTTAGTAAATAAAATAAACCTACGGGTTTGCAAAACAAATCCCGGTCGTAATAGTAAAGTAAAATAAGCTACGGGATGTCGAACCAAGGGACTAAACGAACTAGTCTAATCCTAGCGAAAGTTGTAGTTGTGGGGGAAAATTGTCGATTAATAAAATAAAGAACAAGAGAAATCAAACTGATATTCAAATAATAAAAGCGGAACTCCAGGTTCAGGTAGTGGATCCTAGTTAAATCCTACAGTTTTATTCCCAGATTCGAGAAGGAAAAGGGTTCGGCAATTCTTACAATTTCTATATGACTAAATCCTAGCCAATTAGAACTCCTCCGCATAGAACGCGATAAATTAAATCATGAACCTATCACTATAAATGCAGAGAGAATAACACAAGAATTTTAATCGCATCTGAAGGAAACTCATTAATCAGATAAAGTTTTTCCACAGACTAACAGATTATTTGACCTATCTATCAATTACCGATCAGTTCTTGACAGATTTCGCAAGGCTATAAATAAATTAGCAATTTTTATTAATAGCTCATAGAAAATAATAATCTGAAACAAACCCAATATAAATCCCAAATCAACTGATAATAATTCTGTAAAGTTTAACTATTTACAACTACCATCCCCTAGAGAAAAATCCCTTAGCCTAGCATATCTAGAGAAGAAATAAAAGGAGAGAGAGTTTAGAAGTCATCTCCAAATTAATCTCAAGATTTGCTAGAAGTCAGGTTGAATGGACTAGTGAAAACGGAGCAGAAAATCTCTTCTTTGATGTTGAAGAGGGTTCACGGCGCTGCGCTAGTCTTCCAAATGTCTCGTCTTGAAATCTGAATGTTGAATCCTGAATCGTGAATTGTGGATGAGTGGATGAGTGGATGAGTTTCTTTGCAAAAGTCCTCCATATTTATAGGTTAAATTCAAGGCCCTTCACTTAGCTCATTGATGATATTATTTTAATTCCCTTCAGTTTCTTGAAATAAATGAAGACCTTTCACATCTCAAACTCTTGGAAACCTTTGGAGTTCCTTTCTTTTATATTTCCAATCTCACCCCTTCTTCTTCTGAATCCTTTCACGGCAGTCTCGTAAATATAATATAAAATATATCACATCGAACACAACTTTGACAAGGTCTAAATTCTTCATATGAGCTCCGATTTGTTCCCGTTTGCGGCGTTGGAAAGCTTGTGAGGATATCTATGCATTTTCACCATCATTTCCTGCTTTTAAAATATAAATTTGCATCAGATTTTACCCAAAGTAAGAGTCATGAAAAACATACGATAAGTGTGAGAAAGCGCATAAAAATGCTACATAAAATAAGAATTTAACACCTATAAATCATATCAATTTCACACTTATCACATGATTACATATATACATTTACACAATTATATATTTCATGCCACAATTAATATAACGTCTACGACATATTTCCACGTCACAATCAGTATAACGTTTCCACCGTTATGCATAAATGTATCCACGAGTTTATATAAACGTTTCCACGTTTTATGTAAACGCTTCCACGTTTTATGTTACCGTTTCCACGTTTTTATGTAAACGTTTCCACGTTTTTATATAAATGTTTCACGTTTTTTATATAAACGTTTCACATTTCTACTATTCCATTATTATATCAAACGTCTTCACGCCATGTTTTATAAAAACATTATACATCACTTTTTAAAATTTAGAAATTATAAAACATTAGCTTAGTATTTTTATATTAAAATTTCTTTCATTTTATAACTGATTAAAGTATTTTGAATTGTTATGCTCCATTTTTCACATATATTGAAATACCCCGTAATTAAAAAACAGTGATTAATTAGGCTAATTATACTTTTAAAAGCTTAATTACACTAAAATAAATACTAGGGAACAAATCCCAGAAAACGGACTTTAAAATGGGTTAAAAGCATAAACGAACCTTAAAGCGCGTTTTTCGAGGAAAAACCGGGAAAACGCGACTTTAAGCGGGTCAAATAGACTCGTAACAATTTTGGTCAACTAAATAGTCACTATAAATATTAGTGGGGCTTAGAACCAATAAAATTAATAAACGAGAAAAATCCGGAAAACAGGTACCGGTTAGTGAAAACTGTAACAACCGGTAAGTTGTGGGGTAAGAATGCAAATAAAGAACTTAGTGTGTCCACTTTTGTAAAATAAAAGCAAAAAAAAAAAAATTGAGTGTGTGTGAGTGTGGGATCGAGAGCCCCTCCTCTCTCACTCTCTTTATTCTCTCTTATTAGCTAAAAGACAAGCCTAATAAGTAAAGCAAAAGCAAAAATAAAATTCTCTCTCCTTACAACTCCTCCCTCACTCACGTTTTTTCCCCTCCTTTCTTCTCTCTATTTCTTCTTCTTCTACATTGGACAGCCATGGAGAATTAGAGGAACTCACACAACTCCTCCTTCTCTCCTCTTGTTAACCCATTAATCTTGCTCCAAAAATTACAAAATTAGTACCATTGGAATCCCCTTGCAAAGGAGAACACTTTCCTCCTTTCAAAAATCCAAAAGCTCCATTTTCGATTTTATGGGTGTTCACCATTTGAAGATTTGAGGCCACCATTAGAAGCAACTTCACCTTCTTATCATCTTGAGGTAAAAAGAAATTTGAAAACCCTTCATCCTAGCTCTCATTGCATTATAAAGATTTTCAGTTTTTGAATGTCTTGTTCCTTGTTGCTTCAGCCGATTTTGGCTCTTTCTTGGGCTAGGAATATTGTTCTCTTGCTAGTCAAGAATTTCATTCACCCATTGGAAGGTAATGCTCTTTCCTAAACCCTAAAACATTAAATTCTAGGGTAGTGCAAAAATGAATGTTAAATGGTAATGTGTATGGGTATGGTGGTTGTAGTATTGGTGCATTGTGTGAGGAAGAACAAAGAAGAAGGAAAGAAGGAAGGAAGAGAAAGGAAAGAAAGAAAAACACTAACAAAACAAGGTAAATACCCTTACCTTGAATTAGTTTTGTATATTGTGTTGTAGCAGTTTGTGTATCAAAAACAAGTAATGTGTATGGTAATGAGTAATGAGTATGTAGTAATGTATTGGAGAAGAGAATGTAACAGTTTTGAAGTTTTAAATGAAGTTTAAAAGCTTGGGAAAACCATGGGTAGTATGTGTATGTGTGCAGGATTTTATTGTTGCTTGTAGTAGTATTGAAATGTGAGTATAATGTATTGAGTAAACAGGTTGTGAGAATATGACTATGTGAGCTGAAATAGTGGTGGAGAATGTTAGAAATATAGGGGAGACCATGTCAAATTTTGTGTAGAAATGAGAGGACTTAAGTTGTTTAAGAAGAGGGAAGTACTTGGGAGTTTAAAAGGGATGTTTAGTAGCTTGTAACAGATTTTAGTATGAGTTGTAAATGGGATGGAACTAGGTTGAGAGTAATGTATTTAAGATGCTAAGAGTAGCATTAGTTGAGGGAGTATTGGAGTGTAAGGGTTGAGGTGAAAATCTGTAGCAAAATGAAGGAACCAAAATCTGTAGCATTAGTGTGAAGAAAACTAGTGGAAGTGTTGAAATGGATGAGGAGAATTTGTGTAAGTTGTGTAGGAATTGAGTAGCAAGTTTGGAGAATGGATTAAGGTGATTTAGAGTGTGTAAATAGTGCTAAATCATGTGGGGAAAATTGGTAAAGATTGGGGAAAACAATGGGTAAAGAAACCACCCAAAACAGATTTTAAAACTGAAGTACTGGGCCGGACCGACCTTAGGACCGAACTTGCAAGGTCGGTCGAGCCCAGATTTACAAGACGGGAAACCTTCGGAATCGACGACCTTGCGACCGGACTTGCAAGTTCGGTCGGACCAGAAATTTTCCCGTCTGAAACCTTCTGGAATGGACCGAACTTGCGACCGGACTTGCAAGTTCGGTCGGCCAGAAAAAATTCCACAGATGAAAGCTTCTGGAATGGACCGAACTGCGACCGGACTTGCAAGTTCGGTCGGCCAGAAAAATTTTGGTAATGCAAGCTACTGGAATGGACCGACCTTGCGGACCGGACTTGCAGGTCGGTCGGGCTAAAATTTCAAACACGAAACCTACTGGAATGGACCGACCTTGGGACCGGACTTGCAAGGTCGGTCGGCCCTGGAATTTTACACGATGTAGTCTACTGGAATGGACCGGACTTGCAAGGTCGGTCGCAAGTCCGGTCGAGTCAAAAAAAAAATGTTTTAATGATGATGATATAGTAATCATATATACATATATATGCCTATGTACACATATGCATATATAAGTAGTAATACACATTAATGAAGTAATAATGGTAAGAAAGTAAGTAAATGTGTAAGGAAGCAAGTTTATGAAGTAGTAAAGGAAAAAAAATGGTTTTATAACCAAGTAAGAAAGTAATGGAGTAGTAAGTATACATTGAAAGTATCAATGAAGGAGTAAGTAGATCAATAATAGATCATTGATCATACTACTTCATGTATGTATAGGAATCAAATAGTTGATCTCCAAAGGAACGGTAGTACGAAAACGACGGTGTACGGTATGATTCTTCATGCCATGTTGTATCCTAACCCGATTTGTGTGCCTATGTGATCACCAATAAGATAAATGCACGAATCGGACTATATTGCACTTAATTGTGTTTGAACTATATTGTCTTGTTTATGCTCTGAACATTTAGTTTGTATAATTCGTGAAATGTATGAATGGAAATGAAGTGTATGTGTAAGTATGAGTACTTGTGTATTGTATGTATGTATGGGAAGTAAGTATGGACTTCTACTAATTCCTAACCATCTAACTCCTAACATGAGTAATTAGTATAATGGAATGAGTAGAAGCCCGATATAGTTTCGGCCACGCGTGAGGATAAGGAGACACAAGAGGTGGATCCGAATCTGGCTATAATCTTTTTTCCTTGGACCAAATCCTTGAATGGGTAACATCCTGGATTAGTGGGCCACCCTAAAGCCCGGTGGTGGGATGTAGTAATCCTGCCCGGAGGTCATACCGACTTAACTGGAAGTAAATTAGTAAGAAGTATTGTATTCGTATTGGTCTTGACTATTGTAAGTCATTGACCCGGAGTAAAGTATTGAACACCCGATTAACCCGGGTGTGTAATAAGGCTAACAAGACCTTTGTATGTATGGGAGAATTGTATCTCCGTGATGCGGTGAGTATGGTAAGTATGAATGGATGACTTGTATTGCACTCCTTGTATGTATTGTATGTATGTATGCTTGGTGAAATGAATGTATTGTATTGTACTGTATAAAGCATGTATGTAAGTATGAATGAAACGAAACCGCATGTACTCGACCAAATAGTTGGCGTACCCTCGCTAGTACGCGGGGTATGCGGTTATCATATGCAGCGTAAGCTGACCCCCTAGGGGGAATGTTTTTACTCCACAGGTACCCGCGAGGCGTGAAGTAGAGTAAGGCCCAGATGTGATTCTTTTGGAGTAGTAGTAAGATTAGATGGTGTACTGAGTTGTACACGGCTAAGGCCTTTTGAGTAGCCGGTGTACCATGTGGTACACCTTTTTGAGTAATGAATTCTTGATGGATAGAAAGGAGTAGTTGTATAAACTCTTAATTTTGGGAAGTAGCACCGGATTGTAATTCGTATAACTTGGATACTCGGTAATCAAATGTAAGTAAGTAATCGGTATTGTAAAGTAAGTAGTATGTATGCATTTTATTCTAATCATCAGACCGATACGGTAAGTAGCAGTAGCCTTGTAACCTTGGATGGTTAACGGTGTTGTATCACCCGCCGGGAGTAGGTAAGTATTCCGCTGCGAGTAAGGCAATTATGGGAATGATTAGAGGATAATGGATGGATAGCGGTGGGGTGTTACAAAAAGTGGTATCAGAGCGAAGTCTCGCTCTGATGATTAGAATCTTAAGAGTAGTGATTACCGAGTTAGGATTTCAACCGTCTTAAGACGGATATTTAGAAAACCTAACTAGGAACCACCGTTAGCAATAACGGATACCATTAACGTCTGCAAAGACGATACCATTGTTGAATGAAGACCATGAGGTCATAGTATCACGACATCTAATGTAATCCCACTTGTTCAGATGTCAGGACGTGGTCCAGGTCGTCCCAGAGGAGGGGGCAACGAAGGACCAAGCGCGTAGACGATAGCTGAAATCGTCGCCGCCACGGTAGCACAGATGCTACCGGATGTAATAACTGATGTACAACAAACACAGCAAAACCAGCAGCAGCAGCAGCAACCCGACCCACATCATCCCGTGAAACGAATTGGGTAAAAGCAGTCGCCGACCTTCGACCTCCCTGCTTTAGAGGCGAGAGCGACCCCGCCAAACTCGAGGCCTACCTCTCCGAGATGGAGACGGCATTCGAGACACTTGAGACTCCCGCTGGAGTTCGAGTGTGAGGATAGCTGCGTACTGCCTCAAGGACGCGGCTATGGACTGGTGGAAGCTCGTTAAGCCGAGCACATAGCTGACCCTGCTTTCGGATGGGAAGCATTCACCTCTCTCCTCCGATCTAAGTACTACCCCGAGCATGTCAAGACCAAGAAAAGGCTTGAGCTCGACGCACTAAAAATGACCGAGAAGATGACAGTTGATGAATATTACCGCACCTTCACCTCTCTCCTCCGACTTCTACCCGACCTTGGGTATACCGGCCAAGTCTTGGTCGACCGCTTCTACGGCGGATTGAGCCATCGACTCGGTATGGCATGGGCTTCACACGGGTTTACTCCCTTCAGGTAAACCAAGTTGAACCCTTAAAAAGCCATGAGTAATGTGAATTAGTATTCCCGTATGTACGTGTACCTAATGCCTAAGTAATTCAGGAGTGGTACCACGCTGCATCTCGAGTTGAGATCATCTGCCAGCTAAGGATGAGGAGCAAGCGCTGAAGCGCAAGGTGAGCAGCAAAGGTAACCCCTCCGATGATCCAAAATCACTCCAAACCTTGGAAGAAGAGGAAGGGGAAGCATTTCCAACCATAAAGACCACTTCCGGAGACGGCGGTGCCCATGCTCGAGAAGGGCAAGGCAGCTGAGCCTTACAGATTGCCTAAACCGCACCAGTGCAGCGAAGCCGAAAGCCACGAGGTCTTCAGCCCTACCGGGGTAAGAAAACCGAAACCAAATTAGTACACTTGTGAATTTGTATGTTATATAGGGTATTGTAAGTTACACGAACTTGATAAACTTGGAAGCTATAGGTTCCGGATTTGGCCAAGGAAAGAGAACCAATCTGATGGCCGCAGCTACACCTGCCGTAACTGCCAACAAGGATCATCCCGGCAAGATTGCCAAGGAAGGGAGATCCGCTGCTTCACTTGTCAGAAACGGGCCCCGTGCCAATGCATGCCCAGAAAACTCTAAGCCAAGGGCAACTACCAGGGCTACAAGCAGCGTGAGGGCAAGGAGGTTGCATCTGGCGATGCTCATGCCCAGCACACCTCGCAGGGACAGGGGGTCCCGAGGTCCGCAGAAGGGCGCACCGCAGAGGCAGCGGCCTTACAATCATAGATCGTGATGGGACCGGGACTAAGTCCGGCCCGGTAACCACTGTAACCTTTAATCCTTGGAGAGCATGACTAAGTATTAAAGTAATTGTATGAATGAAAGCATGAATGCGTAAGTACTTGAAGTATGAAATTGAGCATGAGTAAGTAACATGGAAGTTGTATCGAGAATGAAATGAATTAGTAAGCCCAGAAACTCACTCTAGATGAAATTTACCACCGTAGGGAAATTCCATATCTGTAACCAATACCTTTAAACTCACCTCATGAAGAGACCGACATCGCCAATCACCACTTCATACAACGAACAGTGTCAGGTCATCCGCCCAGGTATGATCTTATTAAAAGGATACCTGACACCCGAAGCACAAAGTTTCAATCATCCGACGATGCAACGAGTTAGGAACGGGTCCAGGAGGATTTTATACACCCGAATTCCCCGGTGGAGCTACAATGAAGCTGAAAATGATGTGCTTGGGAAAGGACTGGAACCCTTATACCAAGACATACCAAACAACGCGAGCAGGAGCAGGAGACGGAGCAACACCTCCAGCAATACCCCCAGAATTCCAAATGCTTGTCACACAAGCTGTAGAAATTGCACAACAGTATGAAGATGAACCAATCCCTGCACTTGAAGCAGACCTATGTATCGTCAACTTCTATGAGAAAGAAGGACGACTTGGCTTACACCAAGACAAGGACGAGACAGCGGAATCTCTTGAACTAGGAGTGCCCGTAGTGTCTTGGTCCATTGGTGATGACGCCGTATTTTTGTATAGCGAGCGGAAGCGTGTGGACCTCGCAGAGAAATTGGTATTGAGATCAGGAGATGTTCTAATCATGGGTGGAAAATCAAGGTTGCTGTATCACGGGATCCAGAAGATCAAGTTGAATACGGCACCACCGGCAATAATCAATGCCACACACATGATACCAGGACGCCTGAACCTTACCTTTAGAAAGTATTAATCTTGTAGTAGCATGTAATCCAGTAGTAACGTGTATTAGAGACACAGTATGTATGATGGTTGGTTATTCAATAAAAGCAGTGTTGGTTATTAAATTCCACTTGCGTTCCACCATCTTTACTTATAATCTCATGAATCAATAGGTTGTGGACTCGGTACCGAAGGTAACCTGAGCATCCTCACCGAAGAACAAGCCGGCAAGAGCGGCACCATTCTAACGGGAACATTCCCAGTAAACGGCATCGAAGCCTCAGTATTATTCGACTCCGGCGCCTCTCACACCTTCATATCGCCATCTCTTGCGAAGAAGTTGGGGCTAGATGCGGATGAGCTACCGAACTTCTTGGTTACTCTCCCATCGAAGGAGCGGGTACAGTGTACCAAGTATTACAAATCAGCCACCATTCAAATCAAAGGTGAAGCGTTTCCCATTTCCTTCATTGAATTCAACGGATTGGGATTCGACTTAATAATTGGAATGAACTGGTTGGAGCGGCACAAGGGGAGAATCCTATGCGCCGAGCACCGATTGCTGCTCAAGAGTCCATCTGGGGTCACTGTTTCATACCGCCAGAGACCGAGAGAGCCTTCAACTACAGTCATCTCCGCCATGGCAATGTATCGGGAGCTCAGAAAAGGACATGAAGTGTATTTATGTCACGTGCAAGACCTGGAGAGAGATCCAGAGTTCAGTGACGAGGTAGCAGTAGTCTCAGAATTCCCTGATGTATTTCCGAAAGAGCTACCTGGTATGCCACCACAGAGAGCGGTAGAATTTGAAATTGACCTCGTACCGGGTACTGGTCCCATTGCTAGGGCACCATACCGTATGGCACCAGCAGAAATGGCAGAACTCAAAGAACAACTACATGATCTACTCGACAAAGGGTTTATACGCCCGAGCGTATCACCCTGGGGAGCACCGGTCCTCTTCGTGAAGAAGAAGGACGGTAGTCTCCGCCTCTGCATCGACTACCGCGAATTGAATGCGGTCACTGTAAAGAACAAGTATCCATTGCCACGCATCGACGACCTGTTCGATCAGTTGAAGGGAGCATCCTCTTTTCTAAGATTGATCTCCGATCCGGATATCACCAAATTGCTATCAAAGAGCAAGACATTCAGAAAACAGCATTCCGAACAAGATATGGCCACTACGAATTCACGGTGATGCCATTCGGTTTGTCTAATGCACCAGCCAAATTCATGGACCTAATGAATCGGTTATTCAGTGATCAGCTGGACACTTCAGTAGTAGTATTCATGACGACATTCTTGTGTATTCGAAGTCACCAGAAGAACATGAAAACCATTTGAGAAGAGTACTTGAGACACTGCGCGAGAACCAGCTGTATGCGAAGTTCTCCAAATGCGAGTTTTGGCTAGATCAGGTATCATTCCTCGGTCATGTCATCTCGAGCGCGGGCATTTCAGTAGATCCATCCAAAATCGAAGCAGTGCGATCATGGCCTAGACCTAAGACTGTTACCGACATCCGGAGCTTTCTTGGTTTAGCCGGTTATTACCGGAGGTTTGTAAAGGACTTCTCAAAAGTCGCTAAGCCCATGACGTCATTGATGAAGAAAGATGCACCCTTTGTATGGACAAAGGAGTGCGAGGTATCCTTCCAGAAATTAAAAGACTCATTGACCTCAGCGCCAATTCTCACACTTCCAGAGGGCACAGAGGGATTTGAGGTGTATTGTGATGCATCGGGCAAGGGCATGGGATGCGTACTCATGCAGCATGGCAAGGTAGTGCCTATGCTTCTCGCCAGCTGAAAAAGCATGAGGAGAATTACCCGACACATGATCTAGAGTTAGGAGCCATTGTCTTCGCCTTGAAGATATGGCGACACTATCTCTATGGGGTAAGCATCACCATCTACTCCGACCACAAAAGTTTACAGTACGTATTCACCCAGAAAGAATTGAACCTAAGGCAGAGGAGGTGGATGGAGTTCCTCTCGGATTACGACATCAACCTCCAGTATAAAGAAGGGAAGGCAAACGTAGTAGCCGACGCCCTGAGTCGTCGAGCACACTCGCTCCATTCGCTACTCGCTTCTTCTAGCTTGGTTGACGAGGTGCGAGACGCTCAGTTGAGCGACCCTTACTTCACAGAGATCAGACAGAAAATCACAGATGGTACCTTCGAGCGCCGAAAGTACGACTTCAAACTGCATGAAGATGGTCTGATCCGTTTGAATGGCAGATTATGCGTCCCCCGAAGCAATGCTGAGCTAAGGGATCGCATTCTGCGAGAGTCACATTGTTCGACATTGCATGTCCATCCGGGAGCCTCTAAAATGTACAAAGACATGAAGAGGTACTTCTGGTGGTCAGGAATGAAATCAGACGTGACTGAGTATGTTCTGAGGTGTCTCACATGCCAGAAGGTGAAGTTCGAGCACCGAAGACCGGGAGGAATGGTGCAATCCATGCCCATTCCGGAGTGGAAATTCCACGACATCTCCATGGATTTTGTTGTTGGACTCCCACCTGCTAGGGGAGGACTCAACATGATCTGGGTAGTAGTCGATCGCCTCACCAAGGTTGCCCGATTCATACCGATGAAGGACACCTGGAAGGTGGCGAAGCTCGCAGAGCTATTCGACAAGGAGATCATCCGACACCACGGAGTCCCAAAACCATTGTATCTGACCGCGACACCAGATTTCTTTCGAGATACTGGAGAGCGACACGGGAAGCGCTTGGTACTGAGTTGAAGCTTAGCACCGCCTTCCATCCACAGACCGACGGTCAGACAGAAAGGACCATCCAAACACTAGAGGATATGCTAAGGGCATGTGCCTTAGACTTCCAGGGGAGCTGGATTGAGAAGCTTCATCTTATCGAGTTTCGTATAACAATAGCTACCATGCTTCGATTAAGATGTCGCCATTCCAAGCTTTGTATGGTAGACCTTGCCGTACCCCGTTGTGTTGGGATGAGTCAAGCGAAGCGGTCATCATAGGACCGGAGTATTTGGAACAAGTACAAGCTGAGGTACAACAAATCCGAGCAAATATGAAAGCAGCCCAAGATAGACAGAAATCCTATGCGGATGTGCGACGACGCGACCTTGAGTTCGCCGTGGGCGACCAAGTGTTCTTGCGTGTCTCACCTATGAAGGGTGTCTTTCGATTTGGCCAAAAGGGCAAGCTGAGCCCGAAATTTGTAGGCCCGTATACCATTACCGAGAGGATTGGAGCCGTAGCTTATAGGCTAGCATTGCCTGAAGAATTGGGGCGTGTTCATGATGTCTTTCATGTATCACAACTCAAGAAATACATAGCCGATCCCTCTCATGTATTAGAACCCGAACATCTATCCCTAGAGCCGACGATGAGATATGTCGAGACTCCACTGCGAATCCTTGATACGAAGACAAGAGACACTCGCCATAAATCTGTACGAATGGTGAAGGTCTTGTGGTCTAACCACGATGTCGAGGAAGCGACTTGGGAATTAGAGGACGCCATGAAGGCGAAGTACCCGAATCTGTTTGTAGACTAGATGTCTAGTATCCGTATAGCACGGAGGGTACGGGGCGTACCCTTTTTAAGGGGGGTAGAGCCTTTTGCTTTTGCATTGCTTCGGGTTAGCATTGCGTAGTATGTATGTATTGTAATTGTATTTTGTTGGCACATGTAGTGCTAATTGTATTGTATTGGCACAAAGTAGTGCTAGTAGTATTCAGTATGTAGTACAATGAGTATGGTATGTGTATGGTATGTATGTAATGAGTAATGCATTTGTGTTGTACGGTATATGACACGAATGACATTGTGAAGTGTATTGTGGAATGTATGAACTGAATGGCGTATTGTGTATGGTATTTGAATGAAGTATTGTGTATGGATTGAGTATTGCGTATGGTATTTGAACTGAGTATGTTGCATGGTATCTGAATTGCGTATGCTGGTAGTGTAAGAATTGTGAACACCTTGTAAGGTGGTAGTAGAATGTATTGTGGCAATTGGCTTGCCAAATGAGTAGAAATGGTAAACTGTAACCTTGAGCAACTTTGAGGGCAAAGTTTCTTAAGGGGGGTAGATTGAAATACCCCGTAATTAAAAACAGTGATTAATTAGGCTAATTATACTTTTAAAAGCTTAATTACACTAAAATAAATACTAGGGAACAAATCCCGAAGAAAACGGACCTTTAAAATGGGTTAAAAGCATAAACGAACCTTAAAGCGCTTTTTCGAGGAAACCGGGAAAACGCGACTTTAAGCGGGTCAAATAGACTCGTAACAATTTTGGTCAACTAAATAGTCACTAATAAATATTAGTGGGGCTTTAGAACCAATAAAATTAATTAAACGAGAAAATTCCGGAAAACGGGGGGTACGGTTAGTGAAAACTGTAACAACCGGTAAGTTGTGGGGTAAGAATGCAAATAAAGAAACTTAGTGTGTCCACTTTGTAAATAAAAAGCAAAAAAAAAATTGAGTGTGTGTGAGTGTGGATCGAGAGCCTCTCCTCTCTCACTCTCTTTATTCTCTCTTATTAGCTAAAAGACAAGCCTAATAAGTAAAGCAAAAGCAAAATAAAATTCTCTCTCCTCACAATCCCTCCCTCACTCACGTTTTTCCCCCCTCCTTTCTATTTCTCTATTCTTCTTCTTCTACCTTGCGACAGCCATGGAGAATTAGAGGAACTCACACAACTCCCTCCTTCTCTCCTCTTGTAACCCATTAATCTGCTCCAAAAATTACAAAATTAGTACCATTGGAATCCCCTTGCAAAGGAGAACACTTTCCTCCTTTCAAAAATCCAAAAGCTCCATTTTCGATTTATGGGTGTTCACCATTTGAAGATTTGAGGCCACCATTAGAAGCACCTTCACCTCCTTATCATCTTGAGGTAAAAAGAATTCGAAAATCCTTCATTCCTAGCTCTCATTGGCATTATAAAGATTTTCAGTTTTTGAACTTTGGTCCTTGTTGCTTCAGCCGATTTTGGCTCTTTCTTGGGCTAGGAATATTGTTCTCTTGCTAGTCAAGAACTTCATTCACCCATTGGAAGGTAATACTCTTTCCTAAACCCTAAAACATTAAATTCTAGGGTTAGTGCAAAAATGAATGTGTTAAATGTAATGGTATGGGTATGGTGGTTGTAGTATTGTGCATTGGTGAGGAAGAACAAAGAAGAAGGAAAGAAGGAAGGAAGAGGAAAGGAAAGAAAGAAAAACTAACAAAACAAGGTAAATACCTTACCTTGAATTAGTTTTGTATATTGTGTTGTAACAGTTTTGTGTATAAAACAAGTAATGTGTATGTAATGGAATGAGTATGTAGTAATGTATTGGAGAAGAGAATGTAACAGTTTTGAAGTTTTAAATGAAGTTTAAAAGCTTGGGAAAACCATGGGTAGTATGTGTATGTGTGCAGGATTTTATTGTTGTTGTAGTAGTATTGAAATGTGAGTATAATGTATTGAGTAAACAGGTTGTGAGAATATGACTATGTGAGCTGAAATAGTGTGTGGAGAATGTTAGAAATATAGGGGAGACCATGTCAAATTTTGTGTAGAAATGAGAGGACTTAAGTTGTTTAAGAAGAGGAAGTACTTGGGAGTTTAAAAGGATGTTTAGTAGCTTGTAACAGATTTTAGTATGAGTTGTAAATGGGATGGAACTAGGTTGAGAGTAATGTATTTAAGATGCTAAGAGTAGCATTAGTTGAGGGAGTATTGGAGTGTAAGGGTTGAGGTGAAAATCTGTAGCAAAATGAAGGAAACCAAAATCTGTAGCATTAGTGTGAAGAAAACTAGTGGAAGTGTTGAAATGGGATGAGGAGAATTTGTGTAAGTTGTGTAGGAATTGAGTAGCAAGTTTGGAGAATGGATTAAGGTGATTTAGAGTGTGTAAATAGTGCTAAATCATGTGGGGAAACATTGGTAAAGATTGGGGAAACAATGGGTAAAGAAACACCCAAAACAGATTTTAAAACTGAAGTACTGGCCGGACCGACCTTAGGACCGAACTTGCAAGGTCGGTCGAGCCCAGATTTACAAGACGGGAAACCTTCTGGAATCGACCGACCTTGCGACCAGACTTGCAAGTCGGTCGGTCGGACCAGAAAATTCTCCCGTCTGAAACCTTCTGGAATGGACCGAACTTGCGACCGGACTTGCAAGTTCGGTCGGCCAGAAAAAATTCCGCAGATGAAAGCTTCTGGAATGGACCGAACTTGCGACCGGACTTGCAAGTTCGGTCGGCCAGAAAAATTTCGGTAATGCAAGCTACTGGAATGGACCGACCTTGCGACCGGACTTGCAAGGTCGGTCGGGCTAAAATTTTCAAACACGAAACCTACTGGAATGGACCGACCTTGGGACCGGACTTGCAAGGTCGGTCGGCCTGGAATTTTACAGATGTAGTCTACTGGAATGGACCGGACTTGCAAGGTCGGTCGCAAGTCCGGTCGAGTAAAAAAAAAATGTTTTAATGATATGATTATAGTAATCATATATACATATATATGCCTATGTACACATATGCATATATAAGTAGTAATACACCATTAATGAAGTAATAATGGTAAGAAAGTAAGAATGTGTAAGGAAAGCAAGTTTATGAAGTAGTAAAGGAAAGAATGGTTTATAACCAAGTAAGAAAGAAAGTAATGGAGTAGTAAGTATACATTGAAAGTATCAATGAAGGAGTAAGTAGATCAATAATAGATCATTGATCATACTACTTCATGTATGTATAGGAATCAAATAGTTGATCTCCAAAGGAACCGGTAGTACGAAAACGACGGTGAACGGTATGATTTCTTCATGCCCTGTATCCTAAACCCCGATTTGTGTGCTTATGTGATCACCAATAAGATAAATGCACGAATCGGACTTATATTGCACTTAATTGTGTTTGAACTATATTGTTCTTGTTTATGCTCTTGAACATTTAGTTTGTATAATTTGAAATGTATGAATGGAAATGAAGTGTATGTGTAAGTATGAGTACTTGTGTATTGTATGTATGTATGGGAAGTAAGTATGGACTTCTACTAATTCCTAACCACCTAACTCCTAACATGAGTAATGAGTATAATGGAATGAGTAGAAGCCCGATATAGTTTCGGCCACGCGTGAGGATAAGGAGACACAAGAGGTTGGATCCGAATCCTGGCTATAATCTTTTCCTTGGACCAAATCCCTTGAATGGGTAGCATCCTGGATTAGTGGGCCACCCTAAAGCCCGGTGGTGGGATGTAGTAATCCCTGCCCGGAGGTCATACCGACTTAACTGGAAGTAAAGTATGTAAGAAGTATTGTATTCGTATTGGTCTTGACTATTGTAAGTCATTGACCCGGAGTAAAAGTATTGAACACCCGATTAACCCGGGTGTGTAATAAGGCTAACAAGACCTTGTATGTATGGGAGAATTGTATCTCCGTGATGCGGTGAGTATGGTAAGTATGAATGGATGACTTGTATTGCACTCCTTGTATGTATTGTATGTATGTATGCTTGGTGAAATGAATGTATGTATTGTACTGTATAAAGCATGTATGTAATATGAATGAAACGAACCGCATGTACTCGACCAAATAGTTGGCGTACCCTCGCTAGTACGCGGGGTATGCGGTTATCATATGCAGCGTAAGCTGACCCCTAGGGGGAATGTTTTACTCCACAGGTACCCGCGAGGCGTGAAGGTAGAGTAAGGTCAAGATGTGATTCTTTTTGGAGTAGTAGTAAGATTAGATGGTGTACTGAGTTGTACACGGCTAAGGCCTTTTGAGTAGCCGGTGTACCATGTGGTACACCTTGTTTAGTAATGAATTCTTGATTGGATAGAAAGGAGTAGTTGTATAAACTCTTAATTTTGGGAAGTAGCACCGGATTGTAATTCGTATAACTTGGATACTCGGTAATCAAATGTAAGTAAGTAATTGGTATTGTAAAGTAAGTAGTATGTATGCATTTTATTCTAATCATCAGACCGATACGGTAAGTAGCAGTAGCCTTGTTAACCTTGGATGGTTAACGGCGTTGTATCACCCGCCGGGAGTAGGTAAGTATTCCGCTGCGAGTAAGGCAATTATGGGAATGATTAGAGGATAATGGATGGATTAGCGGTTGGGGGTGTAGACATATATACATAAACAACAAATTTATAGATTAGAAAAAACAATTATATAATAGCAATATCTATTAAAAAAATTCTTAAAAAATATATATTTATTTGTGTTTTTATATTAATTCAACTTTTTAAAAATTATTCAACCAATTAATAATCATATATTTATGAAACATTTTATACAAGTAGTGAATCATTTTATAATTAACTATATTATTAAAGTATATATTTAAAAAATAATAAAATAATGATATTCAATATTAAAAAATAAATAACAAAAACAAATACAAATGACATGCATACATGTAAGATATCTAATAAAAAATAAAAACTAAGTCGATGGTGGGTGGGAACGTCCAATGACGTGGATGGTAAGATTTTTTTAAAAAAAGTGATTTCCATCGCGTCATGCAAACCTCCCCCTTTTTAGTAATGGAGAGAGTAGTTAACAACTAATAGCATTTTATTTTCTGAAAAGACAACTGATTGTGTTTGGAAGTTGTTGTTATTATACTGTCGTTTTGAGTCTCATGTTGTCCGCTCAGCGCTAACTTAGGAAAGTAGTCTAATGATTGATTGTAGGATGGTTACGAACTTGTTATTTAAATCTACTTCACTTCCCCTTTTGTGCTTTACTTTCTGTTCAAAGACTTCATCGAGTCCTTTTTTTTTAATAAAAGGGGCCTAACAGTAGAGCGTTAGATCACATGGTTTTTATTGCATACAATCGTAAATTGCAGCAGAGACGTCTCAAAAATATTAAAAATGATGATGATTGTCTGGTTCGTGCATAATTACTTTCTGATGATGAATGGATTGAAGAAGAGGTCAACGTTGAGAACATTGTTCCAGTTATTTTAAAAAGTGAAGAAGATGGAACAACATTAGGTGGAAGAGAAGAGACAACATTTTTCTATTGATGAAGATGATTTGACTCCTTCTCCAAATGGAGATTCTGGATTTATGCCATTGGATACCGATGATACTTTATTTTGTGGAATTTATTTATGTAAGTCTTAAGAACTTTTATACAATAAAAATATTTTTTTTGTATCAATACATATCACCCGTCTCATCCGTCATCAGTACTCCCGTATCACGTATTATGCACAATCCGTACTATAAACTCCCGTACCGTTTTTCACAACCTTGCTCTATAGCTAGTCAAACCATTATAATCCTTCAAATAAGCATCATTGCAAAATATGGTACTCTGTCAAAAAATAAATGTCATGTCGCTCATGTTCATTGCCTTATTAGCTAAACCATCAGCTACTGTATTCAACTTTTCAATAACTATGTATCAACCTTATATTTCAATCATGTGAAAGTAATATTCTTGGCAAGCATGAATATAGGCGCCAAGAGGGTGATCGGGATTAGGGGTGGCAATTTTTACCCAACCCGATAACCCGACCATCAACCCAACCCGAAAATAGGGGTTTGGGTCACGGTTATTGACCCATTTAATTATTGGGTCGGGTATGAGTTGTCTATTAAGTAGGGGTTGGGTATGGGTTTAAAGTCCTAACCCGTAGTCAACCCGACCCGTTTATTTTATTTTATTATTAATAATAATAAATAAATAATTAGATAAAAATATAAATATATTACTAAGTAAGTGCTAACCACTATTATTATAATACAAATTATGTAGTATCTTTTTGATGAGTGGTTGTTATTTGATAATACTACTTTGTTGTATTTCTTTATAAAGCAAAAACAAGAGTGTTCGTTATGTGGATTTTCAAAAGACCGTGCGCTGCTGCTCCTCCACACCACTCCCACCTGGTCTATCTTTCTATACTTGAAGATTTTTGTCTATGTTTTGATTCTATATATCTGAAGGAGAAAATACAGTTATATTTGGCCCAAGCGCGTACACATCACCTTCTTCTGTTAAGTGTCACTAAGCACGACATGTATGAGGAAAAAGAAAAAAGACGGAGGATAATGAAAACTTGGAAATTATCCATATTGAATTTATGATTTCATTTATTTGTAACTTCGTTTGAGCAATCATATAAAAAATTTAATTCTAGGTCTTTTAAATATTGCATAGCCTAATTATGTTGGGTTAAACGGTCGGGTCGGGTATGGGTTAATCATTTTATATGGGTTGGGTATGGGTTGATAATTGTAACCCGAATATTATTGGGTCGGGTATGGTCAATACAATTTTAATCGGGTCGGGTATGGGTGAGCTTCAACCCGACTCATTAACCCGAATTGCCACCCCTAATCGGGATCAACCCAATTTAAAATTATATATGAGGCAATTTTTTAGTCTGTTTCAAATGACATATCTACTCTTCTTTGCAACGCAATTTGAATCAAGGTCAGGGCCCTAACTCTTGCTTCTAGCATCGAAATCTTTTAGTTTAGCACACATCCATGTATCCAATTGTCACCGGTGCGGATGGACTCAAAAACGACGGTTCAAACTATTTAAAAACGTTAAAAGAAGGTTTTAGTGACCGTCTTTAAAAGCTCTTGTGAATTAAGTCTCATACGCCTAGATTAATTTATAAGTCTCATACTTTATTTTGTGGAATTTATTTATGTAAGTCTTAAGAACTTTTATACATTAAAAATATTTTTTTTGTATCAATACAACCGTCTCATCCGTATCAGTACTCCCGTATCACGTACTATGGACAATCCGTACTAAACTCCCTTACCGTTTTTACAACCTTGCTCTATAGCTAGTCAAACCATTATAATCCTTCAAATAAGCATCATTTGCAAAATATGGTACTCTGTCAAAAAATAAATGCATGTCGCTCATGTTCATTGCCTTATTAGCTAAACCATCAGCTACTGTATTCAAACTTTCTATAACTATGTATCAACCTTATATTTCAATCATGTGAAAGTAATATTCTTGGCAAGCATGAATATAGGCGCCAAGAGGGTGATCGGGATCAACCCAATTTAAAATTATATATGAGGCAATTTTTAGTCTGTTTCAAAATGACATATCTACACCTTTTTGCAACGCAATTTGAATCAAGGTCAGGATGCCCCTAACTCTTGCTTCTAGCATCGAAATCTTTTAGTTTAGCACAACATCCAGTATCCAAGTACTCTGGTGCGGATGGACTCAAAAACGACGGTTCAAACTATTTAAAAACGCTTAAAAGAAGGTTTTAGTCGAACCGTCTTAAAAGCTCTTGTGAATTAAGTCTCATACGCCTAGATTAATTTATAATCTTTGGTGGTGTGTCTGGGATTCGAACCCACGACCCATGGTAAAAGACGTCCCACGCGTGCACATGCACCCCCTAACCACTATGCTATGGCATCAAACTTGTTTATTTTATGAACAAAACATATATAAGCATCGTATTATATAAATTATAATAAATAGTAAAACATAATAGGTAAATAAGCATCGTATTATACACATACTAAAGCTAGATATTATAAGATTACATATATGTACATATAGTTACAATGTTAATTATAAAAACTATAATTTACTAAAATAATTAATAAATGCTAATTAAAAATACAAGTTTTTAAAATTATATATATTTTGTGAATTTTAACCATCATGTAAACTAATTTAAATATGTATTACTTATACTATTTTTTAAACTTTGTTAATTTGTGTTTAAACATATTTAAAAAGTCGTAATAAAAGAGTTTTAAGAGACAGTTCATTCGAAACCGTCTTATAAAATCTAAGATAAAATGACGGTTAACGAAAAACCGTCTTTTTTTAAGGTTTAAAAATGACGGTTCCGTCGAAGCCGTCTTTTAAAATTAAACCGCGAGATAATAATGACGGTTCACCAATAAGCGTCTTCCAAATAGATAGTATAAAAGACGGTTCTTCTACACACCGTCTTAAAAAGATGTCTTACCACTGGAAAAAAATAGCTTTAAAACGACGGTTTGTCATCAACCGTCTTAAAAAGTCACCCGTGCGCGCGGGAAGGAGATATTTAAGACGATTTTAGAATCGCACGCGCACCACCTCTATACTTTAGATACGGTTATGTTGTAAACCGTCATTTATTATCCGTATTTTTAATCATTTTTCTACTAGTGAGTGTTGCTGCTATCCCTCACTACTCTACCATCTGTAGCCATACACCCGCTTATTTCTTACCGCATCTGAAATGAATTTCAGCCATGGCGCAATAGGCGTCATCCATTTGATCACGATTGTTGTGTGGGCGACCAAGCACACACCTGCTCAAATCTGATTGTATCAAAGGTTTTATGGGTTACTTTTGCAAGTTGTATCATCCCCGCTACTGTAACATCCTCTTCATCATTTTCACAAAATTTATTTCTTCAGTCTGAAACATTGTGATTCACTTTTTTTTTATTCAAACTAAGATACCTTCATACATAATACTTAACAAAAGAGTTTACGACATCTTACAGACCCACCCCAAATTAATGAACAGAGGACCACCTCCTTCCTCATACTACTACACCGAAATAACATATGAACAACTCTGTTACTACTACTACCAGTAGTTTCAGAGACAAAAACTAGGCTCTTATACACGCCACATGATATCTGTACTAAACTTGCCCACTAGCAAAGGAATCAACACTGCTTTAACCCAAAAGGAAGCAGCCTTACTAGACTTGGACCTGCTTCGACTATTCATAGGAACTACCAAAACTGAGCAACCATATTTAAACCAGCACACTCTCTTGTGATAGGCACACCATTTGCCCTCCCAGGTTGTGACAAAGCTGATAACTGGAGCCTTAAGTTCCTTCCAAGCTCTCCATAACTTAATCGAACTTTTCCATTAGATTGAGACACAAGCTAAGGCTACCCATCGGATGACAAGCTCCAGAGCGTTAGGACCGTTTTGTTCCTTGTTAACAATCTAAACCAGTCAACTCACTCACTTTTCTTTCTTCCAAGCAGTTGAGATTTTTGAAATTTCTTTCACCGGGTCATGTAGATTTCCATTTTTTATTTAGTTCTCATATATCCTTTATGAGTTATTCATATCGACCTTAACCAAGTCAAATTTCGTGAGAATGTGTAATAATATTTCTTACCCTGTATAAACCAAAGTTAATTTCGTTAAAAAACATTTTAAGTGGGACTTATTATGTTTTTAGGACGCTGATGTCATTGAGCTTAAAGAGGAGGATGAGGTGGTCTTTCCTCTTCTATTTTTGAGCGATCCTTTTTATCTACTGTGAGTGCTTTGGTTGGCGGATCTTACGCTTTTGCTGTCGTCGCCGCTGCTGTGATTGGGTTCTCCTTTGCAGTGTCTCTATCATTAGAATTCAGAGGTTGATCTGTCTACGTCGGTCTGTGGTTTGGTGGTTGATTCTTCTCTAGATTTTGAGTCTTCTCTGTGAATTGATCGAGGTAGGTGATGAATGGATTTGACTTGTGTGTTCGACCATGGGGAGTTTAGGAATCCGGATTTGAGTGACTATGTTTAATGCACTTTTGCATCTGCTTCTCCCTTGTTTGCTTTTTAAAATTGTCTACTAAAACCCCTATGGATGTTGGGTTTCCATTAGAAATCGATTGTGCAAATACTATGTGGTTTGGGATGGTTTTCTGCAACTTCTGTAATGCTTTTTGCCGTGTCCGAACGTTTATCCGAACATCCATGTTCGGACAGACCCCTTCTGCGCTTCTGTTCTCTTCGATTTTAACTGTGTCTGAACTTCCGTTCGAACATGTAAGTTCGGACGGGGTACGAGGACGAGTCTAGCATATGAGTCTCGGACTATGTCCGAACTTGTATGTCCGGACACAAGTTCAGACACCTTTTGTTCCTTTCCTCTGTTTTAACTCTCGGCATATGTCTAAACATTGATGTTCAGACACATGTTCGGACGCCACCACGAGTTGATTTTCGGAACTTGTCCGGACATAGGTCCGAACGTCCTTACCTTTCACCTCGACCTGTGTCTGAACATTGATGTTCGGACACATTTTGGACATTTGGGTTTTCTTTTGTTTTGAGTCTCGACTTGTGTCTGAGCATGCATGTTCGGACACACGTTCGAACAGACTTCAGTTTACGTTTTTTGTGCTCATTTGAGCTTTGTGTTGACTTCCGTTTGCGAGGTTGTACTCCTCTAATTACAATTAAGCATTCTAACCTCTTTGATGCCATTTCAGCACTTATGCTTTAAATTAAGCTTTTGTTTTGGGACCTAGTCTTCTTTGTGTTTGAATCATGGATGGCTGGGTTAGCTATCCCGTAGCGCACTGCGTAGGACGTTCTTCTGTTATTTCCTCACGAGTGTCTCCCCGTTCTATTCACGAGTGGTTTACCTCGTTCTGTTTTGGATTCCTTTCCGTTCTGTCTATATGCATTGAGCACTAGTGTCCCGTTCTTTTTTGTGACTTTTACAAGTTGTGTTTGTACTCTTTGAACTCAGTTTTGGTTGTGATAAGTTTGGATTCTTCTGCTATTTGTTTATGCTGTTGAAAATTATGTTTTCCTTCTATTTGGACTTGTGGATTATGATTACATTTTCAATCGTTTTGAGCATGCTTGTTGATGAAGTTTTTCATCTACTAAGCGCGTGGTTGGTCACCCCCTTCTCTCCACTAACACTTGCAGATTGATCAGCGAAGACCTCTTCTGTTTTCTGGATACTTTAGCTTATTGCATTATGGTAAATTAGTAGCTTTTGATCTGTGTAGCCTTCGGGTCTTTTGACATAACTTCTGTATTGAGCCATAGGCTATTGACTTATGTTAGGTATTTGGAATTCTGCTTTGGGGGTTGTAAACACTCCTTACTTTCTATGTTTATATAAGTATTATTTTGACTTATTGTGGATCGTTAGTTAGCGCCTTGTGTATCATATGTAGTAAGTGTGTGGCATGTAACGACCTTAGAACTAGGTCGTGTTTGGGGTCATTACATTTAGTGGTATCAGAGTTCTGGGTTTGAATCTGTATGGATTTTAGGTTTCGTCAGTCTGTTAGAATGTTAGTATCTGCTATGTGAAGGATTTTTGTGATTAACTGTTTGAATTTGTGGACTTTCAGAATGCCGCCACGTAGAGGACCAAGGAATTCTCCTCAGACTGGGCCTCCTCAAGGGGATACGGTAGATGTTGTTCAGCAATTCGTGGCTCAGTTACTGTAGACCGTTGCTGCAGCTGGGGGGGCTGCTGGTGTAGATGCTACTGCTGGTGGGCGTAACGTGAAAGCATTACAGAAATTTATGAAGTTGAAGCCCCCAGCTTTTGTTGGAAGTGGAGACCCTCAGGAGGCCAGCCATTGGCTTTCTGAGATCGAGGACTTGCTACGAGTGATGGGGTCTGAGGATGATCAGAAGGTGGACTTCACCACCTTCATGTTCAAGGCCGAAGCCAAGGAGCGGTAGAGGTCGGTGATTGGCAAGTTCCCACGGCCTTAGACATGGGAGCAGTTCTTCGGGGAGTTCAACAAGCAGTTCTACCCCGATGTCTACAAGGACCAGAAGATTATGGAGTACAATCGACTGCTTCAGGGGCGAGAGATGTCTATGGAGGAGTATGTTCGGAAGTTCATCACACTATCCCAGTTTGCTCCTGAGACGGATGAGAACTGGAAGTCTAGGAAGTTCGAGAGTAGCCTGAGGCCGGATATCAGGTCTGCTGTGACACCCCTTCGTCATAAGACCTTCAGAGATGTTGTCGACGTGGCTCTACTAGTGGAGAGTGACCTGAAGACTAAGCAAACCAGTGGCTGAGTTCAGAAGAGGAAGTAGAGGCCCGAGGCTTCAGGGAAGAGAGATAATGGTTCTTGTCAGAAGAAGCAGTTTGCTGGGGACCACGGGAGTTCTGGGGATCATGGCGGTTCTTCCTCATCTTCTTCTACTGCTATGAAGTGTGACGCCTGTGGTAAGTTCCACCGCGGGGCGTGAGTGCCACAAGAAGTCAGGTGCCTGCTTCAAATGTGGCTCCTAGACCATCGTATTGCTGATTGTCCTCAAGTAGAGAGGAGTAAGGGCAGTTCAGGAGGTAGGGTTGGAGGATCTGCATCAGAGTCCGGAGACCGGTCAGATCAGAAGAAGCCTTAGGCCCAGGCGAGGGTGTATACGATGGCTGGAGAGCGGGATCGCTCGACCGACCGAGTGGTTACAGGTATCCTCCAACTGTCTTCTAGATCGGTTTTTTGTCTGTTTGATTCTGGAGCCACCCACTCCTTTATTTTTGCTGATTTGGTGGGTGAGCTCAACTTGTCTGTGGTTCCTCTTGGTGTGGATTTGTGTGTGCATAGTCCCCTGGTTAGAAACTCTGCTATGCTTTTTGGATTTTGTGTGTAGAGATTACCATGTAGTAGTTTAGGATAGAATTTGTGTGCTAACCTCATCCCTATGGAGATGACTAGCTTTGACGTGATTTTGGGTATAGATTGGCTTGCTGCCTACCATGCCCATATTTATTTTTCTACTAAAAGGGTGACGTTTGAGGAGCCGGGTAAGCCCCATTTGTCTGTGGTAGGGAATGCAATCCCTTGTTCGCCGCCAGTGATTTCATCGATGTAGGCTTTTCGCCATCTTTGGAAGGGATGTTAGGGATTCCTTTGTTACATCCCAGAGGTCAGTAAGAGTGTGAAGTTAGAGGACTTACCAGTAGTCAGAGAGTTCCCTGATGTGTTTTAGGATGATGTGCATGGACTCCCTCCAGTTAGAGAGGTAGAGATTACGATCAAGCTAGCGCCTAAGACTCAGCCTATATCTAAGGCCTCATACTATATGGGTCTACTGAGCTCAAGGAGTTGAAGATTCAGTTTCAGGAGCGGCTGAATAAGGGTTTCATACGCCATAGTGTGTCGCTTGAGGCACACCAGTTCTGTTTATCAAGAAAAATGATGGTAGTCTGTGTATTGACTACCGGGAGCTCAACAAGATCACTATCAAGAACCGGTACCCTTTTCCGCGTAAAGATGATTTGTTTGACCAGTTGGCTGGAGCCAAGGTGTTTTCAAAAATAGATCTTCATTCTGGTTATCATCAGCTGAGGATTAAGGCATATGATGTGCCTAAGTCAGCTTTCAGGACTCACTATGGACATCATGAGTTCTTAGTGATGCCTTTCGGTCTAATGAATACGCCTTTAGTATTTATGGCCATAATGAACTGAGTGTTCAAGCCATTCTTGGATCAGTTTGTTGTGGTGTTCATCGATGATATTTTGGTGTACTCCAAGAGTGCTGAGGAGCACGAGGAACATCTGAGGACCGTGCTTCAGACATTGAGAGAGCGAGAGTTGTATGCGAAGCTAAAGAAGTGCGAGTTTTGGTTGGATCAGGTCGTCATCTTGGGACAAGTAGTCTCCAAGGATGGTATCTCTATGGATCCCAAGAAGATCAAGGCGATTACACCACCAATGTTTCTAAGGTTCGTAGTTTCCTTGGTTTGGCAGGTGCTAAACGGAAAATTTGTAGGGAAAAACTATATACAAAATGTAATAAAATAACAAACTAAACCTACAACTCTAATACGGGTAGCAAATAAAAACCCGGTCGGAGTATAGTGTAAATATATTACGGCCGAGAGAATCGTACCCAAGGGACTTATAGAAAACTAGTCCTAATCCGGGCAAAAGCCTATTCTATAACAAGGGGGGAAAGTAAGTGTGTAAGTACAAATTAAGAAACTATCTAAAACCTAATCTAAAATAGTATTTATAATGATCTACCCCAGATTCGAAATGGCAACGTCATAAAAAACACAAATGAACACCAAGGGAAAAGAATAAATTCCGAACCAACCAACTTTTGGTACTGCCGGACAATATGTACCCGACAAAGACAAGAACCTTGAATGTGCCGGACGTGTTGCACCCGGCATGCCATCCGGCATGCTCAAAATGTCAATTTACTCTTCCAGTTCGAAGCCGAACTAAGCACTCCCTAATCATTATCGAAGACTAACAATGAAATACCCCTACTTAATTAAATATGGATTGGACATATAACCAATTAAATTATGGCCTAAATAATAATGTGTACATTATTATGAGCATGTAACGACTTGTGAGCGAACGAACAATTAAATTTTGTACGAGCATATACATGTCCGAAAATATGATGACGTTACATATTAATACGGTCACGTACACATATATGTACATATACATAACGTACAATATTATAACGTTGTGCATATAACTAAAAACGCGACATGACAATATAGTCGCATGGATACATATAGCTAAAACACGACAAATAAAATAGTCGTATTCATATATAGGTATAATTAATAACGGGACATAACAAATAACCGCTTATATATAAGTATATACAACTAGAAACGCGACATATTAATACAGTCGCACATATAAAGGGGAATAAGTATAAATAAGCTGCTGAAACAAAAAAAAGAGAGCAAACATGCTCTAGACGGGATTCAAACCCGAGACCTCTCGTACCATTCCCGAAGCTTTAACCGGATGAGCTGTGCTCGATTTCAGTAATAAATTGCAACGAATTATTACAAGTAGCTTCTTACTATTATATTATATTAACAAATCTAATAAACTACTACCTACTGCTCCAATACTACCCAACTTGTCCGACACCTTTACATGGACAAGTGAACTTCTTTTTCAAGACGTGGGAAACTTCCCAAAGTAGCTAGAAAAGGAGTACCCAAATTCCTACAAACCGATACCTGCTACTACAGGATCGAGACTTTTCTCTTTTGCCATTCCAGTACCGAGACAAAAAATTCATCCCATACTGCTCCAAAACCGATGGTTTTGCTCCAACACAGAACCTAGCACTACACCCAGCTACAGAGGCAACCGTGGAGCAGTGACTCCAGTCCTCTTCTTGTTGATCCAGAAGCATGAACATCCCGGTTCCTCCCTTGCTGCTCCACCGGGACCGACGGTATACCCAGCTTCTTCTTCTCCAACCAAAGACGCCAAGCGTTTTCTACCATTCCAGAATCGGAAACACCACAACTATTCCTTGCTGTTTCATTCACCGTGAACAATACACATCCTCCATGGCTACTACATCATGAAGCAGTTTCTCCTTCTCTGCTGCTCCAGTACCGAGAGAGGCACCCATCTCCCATGCTGCCATCCGAGGCCATAGCGCCAGTTCTTCCTCCTTGCTGACTCCAAACAAGAGAACGTACTCAACCTGCGGTTTCTGCTACTTGCAATGGGCGAGTACTCTCGACTCACAAAAAAACCCATCCAACTCCTCCAGTCGGAAGTCCTTGCATCTCCAGACTGTTCCTCCACCGAGGAGATGCCCAGTTCCTTGGATTTCTTCCACATATAGAGAAAAGAAGAACAGAGAACAACCTCTGCTAATCAGCCACGGTAAGGAATACAACTGTTTCTTCCTTGCATTGCCGATGATGCTCCAAGCTTTTTGAGTCTCTTCTTCTGTTTCCTCACGTAAACAGAGAGAAGAAATGCCATACCTCATGCAGTCACAATGCTCATATAACGAGCTAAACTCTCGTCCAACTCAGACCAGAGGTGATCACCCAACCTGGTGAGGAAACAAACCGATACAAACTCTCTGTTACTGGCTTGCTGTTACTTGACAGTGAGTAATATTTCCACTACAATGGCTATTAACTCTTTCCTTCCTCTTCTACATGTATCTTCTTCCATCAGTACCTGCTCCCCCTCTTCAACAGAGAACCAAGTTCATAGTTGTTGTTGCAGAACCGGGAGTGTGATGCTCATCTTTGTTGCTGCTGTACCCGGCTGATAACAGAAAGAAAAAAAAGAGAGCTGGCCTTCATGACTCCTTCGAGTAAGAACCAACACAAAACTAGTATAAACCTTCTACTATATACTACCGATCTCCTTTCCAATCTTCCCAGCTTAATAAGCTTCTTCTCATATCTGTTTTTCTTCACGACCCAACAGAGAAGATCCATCATGGTTCATGGAGTAAAGAACCCAAACAAACAACCGCATTGCTGTACATGTCTTGGTAACGTTTTTCTTTCCCATGTATGCCATGTTATACCGGTAATACATCCCAGTCTCTTGGCTTTAATATGTGTTCTCCTCCATGCAAAAAAAAACAGAGGAAGGACGTTCATGCTCCACGCAGTAGCGGAGTCCATGCAAAGGCCTCTTCTTCACTCATTTTGGTAAGGAGAAAACCATACCGTACCCTGCTGTCTTACCGCTAATATAAGTTGATGTAAACAACAGTATGACATCCTATTTTTCTTAGGAAAAACCAGGCGTGAATGGCCTTATAAACCAGCAGCAAACCAAGGTAAATACCTTACATTTTTCTAGCTTGAGAACAACCTCTAATGTCTTTGCTGCTCATGGCTAATCCCAACTCTTTCCCTTGCATAAAACTCTGCCAAAATCTTCATTAAACCATGGGAAATAACCAACACGAAGTGTGAACAGAACCGTGACTGAATAATGGCAAGTGAGTAGTCCTATCTTAAACAAGTATATGTGTTAAGCCTGTGTGATTAAGCATTCAAAAAAAAAAACTAACTACATGCTGCAAACTAATCAGGCCGAGAGCCTAGAGGGTTGTTTGGTGTGCTTGGAAGCTTGGAAAAGTCATAAACTAGGTAAGAAAATACTTACCTTAAGTTATGATATGCTTTATGAAGTTTCATCACATGAAAATATCAGTCGTGGGGTGTTATGGAAATTAAATGATTTAATTATGTATTAAAATGTGTAATAACATTTGGGTTGATTAGTTGGTGTGCTAAAGACCTATAGGTCAAGAAAGTTTATTAGGTCAAAAAATTATAAAATGATTTATAAAATATTAGATATGAGCGATGTGAACTGAGACCAAACATGGTCTTAAATGGCTAAACTATGTATTATAATGTGTTATAACATTTTTAGTTGATAATACAAAGTTTGGATGACATATAATGTCATAGGAAATAATTAAATGATTTTAGGAAACATTAAAGAAAAACTATATATTTAACCGTAAACAATATAGTTTTTATAACATTTATGTGTAATTTTATCCAATGTAAATTAATGTAACAAGGCCAAGCATTTTAGGCCATTTAATTTAATTGCTATGTTAAGTTAAAAATGGATTTAAATGGATCTAGAACAAGAATAAATATTACCGTAATGATTTGGGGTTTAATTGTAATTTACATAAATTTTGGGGGCAACTATAAACATTAGCCGAAAATTAGGCTTTAAAATCTTATTTTATGAATTACATAGAAATTCAATAAGTTTGGACAAAAATGTAATTTACGAAAAGTATAGGGGTCAAATTGTAATTATATAAACTTCTGGTCAAACTGAAAGTTATTGGGTCAACATAGACCATATTAGGAGGTTTGACCAAATTTAATTTCATAAATAATTAATTTATGAACTTATGTTAACATTATAAGTAGAATGTTGAATTTATAAAACTTATGGGGTATAAAACGTAAATGCCGAAAAGTAGAGGTGTAGTTTGGTTAATATGGTGATTTATATCCTAAGTATGAAATTTGGGAATTTTTGGAGTTATATAAATGGGTATATTGATAAAAGAGTATAATATATGATTTTTGTGACATATGAAAGTATATAATATAAATTTGGGTCAAAATGTAAATAAGGAAAAAAAATAGTGGCTGGGAAAAGAAATATACCAAACAGCTATGGGTTGTTCGGTAATATTAAGGAAATAACATATAAAAAACTATATGTTAAAATAATATAATGTTTGAAGTGATGTAACATAGGATATGTAAAAATATTATAAGATTTGCGGTAAGAGTATAAATATGGGAAGTTAAGGGTTAAAACAAAACAAAAAAACAAAACCTAAGGGTTCGTTTGTATTTTTCAGAAATATTGAAACTATATAGTATACATACTATATGATTCAAATGTTATAATAGATGGTAAGTTAAGTATGTCATAAAATTGTGGTGAAATTGTAATATTTGGAGAGTATGGCATTTGAAAGGAAATGAAATATTAAAGATATGCCTATTCGGCAATAAAAGGGAATATTACAAAACTATAGAGTATATCTTATTACCAAGTTTGATGTTATAATAAAGTATTTATAACATGGTATTAATTATGTGGGGATTGTAATTAATGAAAATTAAGGGAATAAAGAAGTATAAGTGTATTATATGAATACACTATTTTTGGTACATATATGTAATTATCAACTATATGTTATAAAGTTAAATGACATAAAAAAAATACCACGCTATATGGTATCATGATATAATGTAACACTAAATAATATCGAGTGGCCAAAAGTATAGTTTATTAAAACTATCTTACTAGCACACTCATATGTACATTACATTATACATTAAGAACGAGATATAACTATAGTATACAATGACGTAAATACTATGGTCAATCTATGATTTGGGATGGTCTAAATAAATCTTGTATAAGGAATAATATGTGCATAATATAAAGTTCTTATTTCTTTAAGGAAACAAGTATAAGTATACACATATGAATATTGGCGCAAGTGACATGCATGTATAATATGGTTTACAGACCATATAATAGTAAATAATAAATGTCAACTTATAAGCATCAATATATACTATAATGTCATAAAGTTATGAATGAATACAAGTTGTTATATAATTGGGAGTTGTATAATATAGGGTATATTAAGGAATAGTAAAATACTATGTAAAATAAATTAACGTTGCATGGAATGCATGCAACCATAGGTTATCAAATATAACCATTCATGCAACTATAGGTATAACAATACCTATGCATGCAATGTAACAGTCGAATTAAAAATATGAGAACGGGCAAACTCTGAATCAGGCGAAACGTTTATAAAATACTATGGACTTGGAAATATAATTCCTACATTTGGAAACGTTAGCCACGACGCTCGAATAAAAACCGACGTCCTTGTAAACCGTATATTAATACATACTACGAGCGAAGAGCTTTAAGGATAATGATACCTTAGCTATTAACAGTAGAAAGGCCGGGGGTGTAAAAACGGGGTTACTGGCGTTATTCGGAAATACCGAATCGTATTGTCATGTGGATTGACATTTAGCGTTCTTTGTATTGTTAGACCGCCTGTCAGACGTGCGCGCTCGAGAAGCTTAGAGATCCATATTGCGCATCCTTGGTCCACGGTGTACGGTATGTAAAGGGGTTTGATCCGAGTTGTCCTGAGGAATTCCTCGGGCTCGGATTTGTTTGATAAATAACTTGTGTGAATGTATGTATGTGGTTTATGTGTGCGATGTGTAGTTATGTTTACTGCATTATTTATTTATGCATGAACGTCCTACGGGACTAATACTACGTCGACTATAGATCGACTTATACAAAACTACATATGTGAAATGTGTGATTGTGACCACTGTGCTTGACCTAATACGCTAAGTATTGCAAGTATGTAGTTTATAACCTAAGTAAAACACTTAGGAACGAGACACGACATTGTCGGTCTTAGAGCTTTGACTCGAACGTGAATACTACCTAGAATAATTCTAGGCATGCGTAAGACCCATAGGGCAGCCACCAAGTTAAGTGATGTTTTCCATAACTAAAACTGTAACTGACTACCTAACTAACGAAATTAACAGTGGAGTGTGAATGAATGTGATGATGTACCTTAATCCAGACAGTCACTGGCTGCTGGTCGCGCGTAGAGATCTCTTGGGCTATCCCGTACCGGGTTTACCCTAGTTAATCCTGAACGAGCTACATAGATCGTCAGGCGGAGTGTGCTACCGTTGGCACCAGGCCCTTGGCCACCTAAATGGACGCCTTTACAAAGGCAAAGTGAAATAGTCCCAGAGTCTTCGGATGATCAGGGCAGTGAGCACCTTGTGTGTACGTGGGACTACTGTCCAAGTGAATATATTTCGGGTTGTCCTAATTGACGCCCGACAGTGCTAACTAAAACAAATAATATGTGAGGGCCCGGGGGGCGAATGTTGTAATACATGATGATGATAAAATACGACGTATAAATTACTAATGCCGTCACATTGTATGATGTGTGATTGTTGTGTATGTTTATAAGTGACTGTTTTGATTGGATGAATGATTATATAATCATGCATGTTGTTACAGTATCTATCATATCTGTAAAATGGTAAAGCATGAAACCAATCTAATATCAAGACGGTTAAAAATGACAAGTGACCAATAGGGTCCAGATCCGGCATACTCAGCGTCTATCGCTGAGACTACACTTATTGTGCAGGTTGTTGATCTTCGTTGAAGCCGAAGTGCGGGGGGAACAGGGTAGATAGGATTACTTCAATTACTGCGTAAGGAATTTATTGTATAACGATACCAGGTTGTAGACGTATGATGGTAATGTTACATTTATCTGGGATTTGAAATAGATGCTCACTTGTCTACTGTTATGGATGTGGACTTAGTATGATGTATAGGGATATCTCGTTATCACAGCGGTTTAGTAGTGATGTGTATTCTAGCTGTTGGATTTAGTTCTGCTTCGTTACTCGTATGGGCGAGTAACGGCAGGTGACACCCGAGTGAGTTTAATGCCGTTGTTTATTTTTCGCTGTAAGACACTTTATTATCTGTTGACGTGAGTGACTTTTACGCGTTAATTTGAGAGGGGTGTTACAAAAGTGGTATCAGAGCGGAGTACCGCTCTGATGACGAGATACTAGGTTAAGACAGTGAGCTTAGGATTTGGGAAACACGGGAAACGTTTGTGAGGTACAAAACATCTTTGTCTTAATGGAATTATGTGTTAGCAGAGCCTTTGGCTTGCAAGTGTTAGCCTTGGGGCACACAAATGAGTTGATTGTATTATGGTGTGTTATTGAGAAGACGAACGGTAATACCGAAATCTAGTGGTGGTGTGTGAGCCAGGGAGCTGGCCAAGGGCATAAAGGCCCGGGAATATTACCCCTGTTATGGTCCAGCTGCGAGCTCAGCCAGGAGGAGACACAAATGTCATGAGTACAACCGCGACAGTCCACTATCATGTGGAAGTTCAATACGAACTACCGGCGACAGTACCCCTCCCGCCACAACCCAATGAGTATAAAACAACTGAGAAATATAATCCCCGAATATAGGGAAAAGGGCTACCAAGCCCAACGGACTGTCTAAACACTCTCGCAGCGAATGAATAATTCCTGCTCCTGTAACATTAATACAACCTCAATGTCATACCTCCATAGACGACCAAGCGCCGTATCAATAGGCACTGCCAGAGGCGAGCACCACTACTACTATAACGTTATGGAAAGGGTCACCCAAGAACATCAGGGCAAACGGACCGGGAGCACCATGAACTCCGCTAGACCGTCGCCCGTAAAGGGACCTTTAACCACCAAACTGTAAAAAGAAATTATCTTGAGAACGTGGAGGAACTTTGTGAGAATACCGTCCTGTTATGTTCCAACTTCAATCCTAAACTTGTGTGCACACAATACCGTGACACTAGGACCCCGTCGTGGCGGTACCTGTAGGGAGACAAAGTCCAAACGTTTACGCTATTGTAAATATAATGTGAGGGAGGACTTGATTATTCTAATGACAATGTGGTCAGGAAAATTTCCCAAATCCAAATACCGTCTTATTCACGAACAATCATTCTAAAGGTACTTAAGCAACCCATGCAACAGTAAGACAAACAAGTCAGAAACCGACAACTCTACTTGCATGGTGCGCTTGCAACCGCAAGCGCTGATTTGAACAATGTATTAATAATTTCGTCTACCCCGCGCACTTGCCACTGCAAGTGCTGCAAACAATTACAACTGCAGTTACCACTGCTATTATCGTTACAACGAATACTGTAAACTGTGTAGACCTATGGTACGACACCATGGCTACCAATAATCACCAAACAATTGTACACCTCTAATATAAACTACAGAACTACAATTGTTGCAATAAAACCACTAAGATACGAGGCCTACAACCTCTGAAGGGACCGACGAGTCCGACTAATGCAATAAAAACGACACACCAGCCCATAACAAATTATAACTACTAAACGAGAATGAATCAAATGACACAGGCTTAGGAGCCAAGATAACATAATTTAGTTATCAAACCATTAAATGGATGAATTGGAAGTGGAAGGTAAAACCTGATTCCCGGGGATCAAAGGAAACCAACCACGAATTGGGGTAGGAAGGATAGTTCAACACTGGTGTTGATCACACCAGAGTCGTATGACTCCTGAGACTCTTCACAAGTTGCCAAAATTAATTATAGTAAGGATAAACAAAACTGCAGTATCCTAGTTACAAACAACTAGCAACAATTTAGCAAAAGATATTAAATAAGGAAACTTGCGATTAACAGTTTACGTTGTATATATTAAATCATACAAATAAAACTATGAAGAGAATACGATCGTATAACGACCGCTACCATATAGTTTCCAAAATATCGTATGCTCAGTACTTATATTATTCACTTAGGTTATAAATTCCATTTCTCATTAAGTACTATAACCCATACTTTTAATAAAAACTATATTATTGCCGAAAGGCATATACATCAAAATTTTATTTCCATCAACTCTAATGTTTTCCATTATTACAATGTTTCCACATATTTAATAAAATGTTATACATATCATATGTTATAACATTTTAACTTTATAATAAAGGTAATTTATAGGTTACTAACTATATTCAGGTATACGCCAACACGTGATGAACACAAGAGAATTAGTAAAACGTATCAGTCCACAGATGGACCAAGAGTGAAAAGAACAATTCTACCGTAATACGGCCATTACCAATACCTTCGCAACAACGAACGCGAATCAACACTGAACGCATGAATAATTACCACCTCTGAGCACCACCTTTACCAAGGAGTGCCATATACTGTTATGTACAATTGCGACTAATCAACATCAAGATTAAGTTTATATGTATTGTCAAGATCATACTGATTATCAGACAAGTTCTAAGTAGAGGAAGGACTACTACGCCATAGGCGTCCCTCCATGTAAAGAAAATGATAAGTATCAATATATGTTAAAGACATGTCGTTTACTACTGTGACGACTGTCAGTGATGAATGAATGTGTAAATTAAATCAATGACAACCACCTAAATCAATATCACAGAACACACAAACCAAACGCTAATAGCGTAAATAAGCAAGTACCTAATGTACAAATAAGGGGCATAAGCTCAGGAGACCTGGGAACACCGACTCCAATTACTTTCCAGGTATATTACTAACATAACAATGTCTAAGTTAATATAATGAAGCCATGGAGCTATAGTACATATCGTAAGCAATGGGAATAACAATCATGATTTACTAACAGGCACCAAACCGCGCACTGGAAATACAAATAATTGCAGTTACAATAACTAGCACTAAACAATAAGTGACAATAAAGACATTGCTTACTAGCCGAATACCAGAAGTATATACCAGCATTCAATGCTAATCACTAATAGTGATAAATGTTTAGTCCTAATGGACAAGCCAAATCTTATGAGAAATAGCATACCTTTGTGGATGCAGTACCATCAATAAGAATAGTGGGAAAGATGAAGAGCCAAGTTGCTCAAGCAATCATGCAATCTACAATACACCCAATTAAACGGAAGAGGGAACGCATATAAATACCCAAGTATGAGAACTTACCCTACGCCGTATCGGGAAGCATAGGTAAGATATGATAATGATTAAACCTGGAGGGAAGAATTAGTATGTACTCAAGGAGATCGAGATATGAGACCTGACGTTGCTAACTCAGCACGAATACTACATGAACTGATTACAAGCCATAAGACGAACCAACGTCTAACGTTTAAACTGGTTAACAACCAAGTGCTACCTCTAGTGTATTACTAAGGAAATGAGTCCAGGGACAAAAATAATGTTCAACCACCTTACACCATACTACTAGACCATAGCACCTACGACAAGATAATCGATAGTGCGGACCAATCAACATCGAACTACAACAAGGACATCCATCGAAAGGGAGATTGACAATAGAATACTTCACAATAGTCGTGTGACGGACGCTACCAGTTTACTAAACGAGACATGGGACGACCGCACTCCGATAGGAGCATGGGCCTGGCAGACTTATTTATAGGTTAGTCAGGTAAGTAGTAATGTATCAGTATAGTACCTCATGCATGTAGACAAGTAGTGTTAGGAACACGAGAAGTAGTCAACTCCGTACTACGGACAGTGATGCAGATTACCTCGAAGATGGACGAGAAGAGCCGCAGTTAACCAACGGGCTAGAGAAACCAAGAACCTACAACACAGAGTAGCAGACGATACACAGTGAAGACAAGGAGACCCTTCGAAGACGACAATGCTGATAACAGGAAAAGGAAACCCACTATATGGACGAATAATACGTAGAACCCTCACAAGGATCATGCAAGTTCTTGTAATCCAGAGGAATCTACCAAATGATGTGAACTTAAACGCGTAACTACGCAATAATGGAAAAACAAAACCTGGTATACTAGCAGATGCTTGAACAAGAAAAAACGTGATAATGACTAAACACACCGTCGAATCGACGGCAATGTGATGCGCGCGGCGGAAGCGACAAACACAAACAGCTATAAATGATAAATACGTGGGCGAACATAGACGAGTAAACTCGCAGAGACTAATGTGTGAAATTGAAAGATGAAGTTGAGAACTCTAATACGAAGCACAAGTATGGATTTCCAGGAAGAACATACCATACGTTGTTAACTAACCGTACACACAGGAAGAAGAATATTATATATCAACGCCGAAACAAGTATCAAAGTAACTACAACAATGTGTTACTCCGAAACAAAACCACCAGGAGACACAGATGACAATCCTTAACTAAGGAGACATGAAGGCTATTGCGTCAAGTACAAAAGGGAACCAAGTACTAATAATAGCCAATGTCATATGACAACTCAAGCTGAAAGTCTATGAGACGAGATACGTGAAAATGCTAGTAATCCTAACGATGGGATATACGACAATACAAGGAATCAACCGAGCATATATCCATGGGTCTACACCTCTGTACGGAGCGAGTGGGCCCATCAGAATGATTCGGGAGAGAGCAGAAACACGTGCCTCACACTTTTATATTTAAGAACCCGAAGGGCTAGAGTCATACCCGTCTCTCTGATAAGAGTAGAGCCTACTCCAAAGGTGAAACACCACATGAGAGTTAGAGAACTCTATGAGAGCCAAGTATCCAGCGCTCCTTGTGGAGCGGATGTTGAATACTTGTGGGGTACGGGGGCGTAACCCTTTTTATGGGGGGTAGAGCCTCTTGGCTGTGCACATGTTTGCACTGAATTCTGTTATTTCGTATGCGGGGCATACAATAGTTTGTGGGTATGCGGGGCATACGATGTTGGTTGTTGGTATGTTTGTGGGTATGCGAGGCACACGATGTTGATTGTTGGTTTGTTTCGTATGCGGAGCATACGTTGTTGTGATGTTGTTTGTGCATTTTTGTTGGTGTTGTGGTACGCGGGGCGTACGTGGTTGATTTGTTTGTGTGAGATGTGCACTTGTATGTATGAATTTTATGAAATACTTAATGGCGTGTTTACACCCAGGTGTAGTACTTTCTTTATGATACTGTAATATATATATTGTTGTACCTTGTAGATTGATTACTTGGGGTATCGCTTAGATACGAAACGAATAATTAGATACGAAATGTGGAATGATGATATGGTATGACACCTCGGGGAGGTTGTCACGGTTGGTAGAACTGATAGGAAATAATGGTGCTGATGGATCGCCTATATCCATATATGTTTGAATTAACGCACAATTGAGCGCTGTGTGCGGTATTAGCACAACACGATGTGTGTAAATGATATATCACATAGATATACATTACGGGATCATATGGGTAGTTGTTAACACACCTATTTGAACAAAGCGACTTCGGGACAAAGTCTTTTAAGGGGGGGTAGATTGAAATACCCCTACTTAATTAAATATGGATTGGACATATAACCAATTAAATTATGGCCTAAATAATAATGTGTACATTATTATGAGCATGTAACGACTTGTGAGAGAACGAACAATTAAATTTTGTACGAGCATATACATGTCCGAAAATATGACGACGTTACATATTAATACGGTCACGTACACATATATGTACATATACATAACGTACAATATTATAACGTTGTGCGTATAACTAAAAACGCGACATGACAATATAGTCGCATGGATACATATAGCTAAACAACAACGACAAATAAAATAGTGTATTCATATATAGGTATAATTAATAACGGGACATAACAAATAACCGCTTATATATATGTATATACAACTAGAAACGCGACATATTAATACAGTCGCACATATAAAGGGGAATAAGTATAAATAAGCTGAAACAAAAAAAGAGAGCAAACATGCTCTAGACGGGATTCAAACCCAAGACCTCTCGTACCATTCCCGAAGCTTTAACAGGATGAGCTGTGCTCGATTTCAGTAATAAATTGCAACGAATTATTACAAGTAGCTTCTTACAATTATATAATGAAATACCCCAAAACTTGATATGTGGTTTAAATATTAAATATGGTAAGTAAAGGCTAAAAAGTGCCTTAGAAACATCAGTGAACAATTTAAACCATAGTAAAATGCAATAAATCACTAAGATACAGTTTGAGCAAAAACATGCTTTAAACTTGGAGTGAACTTGGTTAGGACCAAAGAGCCTACCAAGACTTAATAATATTCAATTATGATTAAATAAGGCAAATTAAGTCCTTAGGAAACCTTGGTAGACAATTAAACCAAACAGAACACAAGAAAATACCTTAAAGTCAATATGAGCAAAAATGTGCTCTAAGCTTGGGATAATTTGTATAAGACCTGATGGTCATACCTATACCTTATAAATATGTTAATGAACATATTAAATCAATTACTAAAGAAAACCAAGCTTGAAAACAAGTTAAAACACAAAATGTGCTTTAAGGAGTCTTAAAGCACATTTTTGAAAAATTGTCTTATAAATGAGTTTTGAATGGCTAAATGTCCATCATTACTCTTTGATTAACATGTGTACTATATAGTATCACATTTGGAAGTCTATATCAATGGGAAATAAAAAATCACAACTATGTGCCTTGTTTTAGTGAATAGTAACTTTATAAGCTAGTTTGTAACATATGTTGTTATAAGTAATTTAATTGGTCAACTAAGACTATCATACCCCTAGACTAATAATGGGGGCCAGTTTTTGTTATGGTGAGTCACCAACATGTAAAAGAAATCAATTAAGGAAAAGAAGGAAAAGTAAGTAAAGGAAGAAAGTTACTTTATAACATAAATATCTTCCAAAAGCAAACTTACCTTCTCATTCTCTTCTTCCTTCTCATTTCACACGGTTCTTCCTCCCTTCATGCTCTCTTCTACGGTTTGCAATAGTACCACACCAAACTCCATCTTTGATCTCTTGTAACTCCTAGCTCCATGGTCCAAATTCAATTTCAAGACCATCATTCTTCTAGTTGGAGCAAGCTCTACACTTCTATCTTTTCAAATCTTCAAAAGCCTCATTTCGGTTCCAAGGAGATTCACCATTGATGGAGTTTGAGTTCATCTTTTCACATATTGTTGTTCTCCTTTGCTTCAAGGTAAGGAAACTCAAAGAAAATGATGTTTCCTTCATGTTTTGTGTTGTCCGAAAATTCACCTCACAATGGTGTGTTTTCACCTTGCTTGTCTTAGCTCCATTTGAATCTTCCAAGGGCTAGGAGGAGTCCTCTCTTGATACTTATTCAAGCTCTCTTTCCATTCCAAGGTAAAACAATCATTTTAATACCTTAAAATAATATATGTAACTAGGGTTTACAATGAGATGAAGCATAATGCTTGAATGCTCATTCTATTATTTGTACATTGTTTAGAAGTTGACAAACAACCAAACACCCTACCGGTTTTACAAGGAAACAAGAAAGAAGTTTGTGAGGAAAAAGAGGTAAACAAGCTATCTCAATGTAGTTTAAGTGCCTTAGGAAAATGAGCTTAATTTGCTTAATAAATACCTAAGGAGCCAAAGGTGAATGACCTAGAAAATGCTCTCAAGGAAACTATTAAGGGGCATATGTGATGTTGAGTGTATTTGCAGGTTAAGGGCAATATACTATGTGGAAATTCAGTGTTTAAGGTTTATGCAATTTAAGGGCCTAAGAGCCATGTTATTTAAGGGCCTAAGTGCCAAGCAATTTAAGTTTATGCACTATATTATGATGTAGTGTAGTTTGAGAATTTAGAGGTGTGTAAAGAACATTCTTTGTGAAGATGAGTGTCTTGGATGGTTAAAGGAGGAAAAACAATATGTTTGTGTGTAAGGAATGTGCATTAAATGATTAAGTGTTTTGGTTGTAAAAGGGTGAAAACCTAGGTGTTTGTGTGTGAGAATACTCTTGGTGGATTTTAGGTGTTCTTGAATGTCTAATGGTGAAAGCTATGTGCTTGGGTATAGAAATGTGCTAGAAGAACCCATGTCAAAATTTAGATAATGTATAAGAAGTTCTAAGTGTTTAAAAAAGAGTTTGGTGAGTTTGGAAGTGTTGAGAATGGTTAAGTGTTCAACTAGTGGAAGAAGCATGCATTATGGTGTATAAAGATGTAAAAAGGGTTTGGCAATGTTCTAGAGGATTTAGAATACAAAAGATGCTTGGGAGATGATGATGTAGTGATGAAGAAACATAATTGGCATAGTGGTTATCATAGGTATGGAACACCACTTAGAAACCTAAGGAGAATATCATAAGCGTTAGGAATTTCGGTATGAAATGAGTAAGCAATTAAGGAGATAGAAAATGAGTTTTATGGATGTTGTATGAGGGTGTGAGTGTACCAAATGATGTTAGGAAACATTATGAGGCTTTAGGAGAAGTTGGTGAAATTGGTTAAGTGCTTAAAGGCTTAGAAAATGAGTGTTTTGCCTTGTCCGAACATCCGTCCGGACATGGACGTTCGGACAGGCCTGTTGCGTAAAAAATTTCAGAGTCTCGACTTGTGTCCGACCTTGGGAAGTCCGGACACAAGTTCGGACGTACCTGCTTCTTCATTTAATTTTCCTCGACCCATGTCCGAACTTCCGAAGTCCGGACACAAGTTCGGACAGGCGTCTGTATTCAGTTTTGAGTCTCGACTTGTGTCCGAACTTGGGAAGTCCGGACACAAGTTCGGACAGTCCACTGTATGGACCAAAAACTTTGTTTTAAGGTGGGAAAAGTTGCCTAAAAATGGTGAACCAAGTAGTGATGTTATAAGAATGTTAAGGACATGTTAAGTAAGTTATAATGACAATTTAGTGGGGGAAAGGTTGTATTAAAATGTAAAAGTAAAACAAGTTAAAAAGTGAAGTTATGTAACTAAGTTAACGGGGAAAAGTTATAAGCATTAGACATTAAATAATCATGCTACCCTGATGATAATAAAAGTACATGTAATGTTATCAGTTGTTCGAGAATTGCTCGAGGAACATAAGTGGACGGGTAAAGTGGACTCCGGTGATAGGTATGGTTTTCTTGCAACCTGTGTCCTACCGGATTACACCGGCTTGTATGCCAACGTGTTTTTCTGTATGTTTGCCACGTTGTAAGATAAAACATGTAATGAGTTTACAGTAATTCATTTATGTGGCGTGTTCAACTCCGATACCACTTAACCTCGGAAGTGTTAACCTTAGTTAACTGAGTCTAGGATCACATGAGAGTTCGGTATTCGGAGTAAACGACCCGAACCATGGGACGTTCTAACCACGGCTATGCGTGTTTTAATTATGTGATATGTGTGTGTGGATGTAGGGATCTCCCTTGTATGTTTAACTCAGTTGTAATACTGTATGGTGTGTAGATGTGATAGACTCCACAGTGGGGTTCTAACTAATATCTAAAAGTAAGTATGTACTAACAGTGGCGAGGAATCCGGTTTGGCCGGTCGCGCGTTGTTTGGGAGTGGGTATCCTTCTTAGCCTTACCCTTCTCTCTGTTATGGTTGTTTCCCTCACGGGTTATGATCTCCCATTAGCTTATTCCAAAGCTTAGCTATTCTGACTTAAGATCGGTTTAGGGGGAAACATGTTTGTGTGGTGTGTTTGGGCCTCCAAACCCGAACCATCTTAACTTAAGTTACTCGTCCGACTATTAGGACGGTAATGAGTGTTGTTGTTGTTGTATAACGAGCTTACCATGAGGGTGACACCATTCTCTAGGCTCACTAGTGAATTAACTATGTTTGGGTCGGTTCCTAAGAGGACCGTTCCCGTTATGTTATGTGATATTGTTGTAGTGCAATTCCTATTGCGATGTTATCATGTGCACGTCGAAACGTGAAAAGTGTTGTTATGTTTTGTTATGTGAGGAATGATATATGTTGTAAGATATGGAGTGTGTGGATCATGGAAATGAATCCCAGTTTGTGATAAGAGGCGTTTAAGGATAACCCGATTTAAGGGTAAGTGTCGTCTATTAAGGAAGTAGCTCCATTAGAGGAGGAACACTCTAGGGATAAATGAATACATGAGTGACTTATCAAGTAAGGATGTATTATCCGTTTGTTGAGCCCATTGAGGCGAAATGTTATGTGTTGTGTGTTTACAGTTGCATGCATGATTTAAATATAATCAATCGCATGCTAAGACGACAATTAGTTGTGCGTGGCCCGGTAGCATGTGGGCTACGGGATAACCATACCAGCAAAGGTGCTGAGCCCCTTGGGGGCCACCCTTTCTCTTCTTTTCCTATTTCAGGTACAAAGAGCAGGAAGCCGTTCGAGAGTAGGACGGGGTAGTCGTTGTACATGGGTAATCTTTTAAGTTGTACATGTACAGTAGGTGTAGTAAGACCGAGATTGTTAGCGGCATCAGTTTGTGAATACTCGGTACAGTTGAAAGGTGTATGTTGTTGTTGTTGTTAATGGAAAGGGATAGTAATGTGTAGTCGCTCGGGAATTTAGCCCATCAGACCGGTACAATGTATATGTATTAGCCTTGTTAGCCACGTGGGTGGTTAATGGCGTGTAACACCAAGAAGTTAAGTAATGTGTTGAAGTTTGTTTTCCGCTGCAGTTTTTGTTAAGTGTGTTTGTTGTTGGATGGGGGTGTTACATATAATATTAACAAATCTAATAAACTACTACCTACTGCTCCAATACTACCCAACTTGTCCGACACCTTTACATGGACAAGTGAACTTCTTTTTCAAGACGTGGGAAACTTCCCAAAGTAGCTAGAAAAGGAGTACCCAAATTCCTACAAACCGATACCTGCTACTACAGGATCGAGACTTTTCTCTTTGCCATTCCAGTACCGAGACAAAAAATTCATCCCATACTGCTCCAAAACCGATGGTTTTGCTCCAACACAGAACCTAGCACTACACCCAGCTACAAAGGCAACCGTGGAGCAGTGACTCCAGTCCTCTTCTTGTTGATCCAGAAGCATGAACATCCCGGTTCCTTCCTTGCTGCTCCACCGGGACCGACGGTATACCCAGCTTCTTCTTCTCCAACCAAAGACGCCAAGCGTTTCTACCATTCCAAAATCGGAAACACCACAACTATTCCTTGCTGTTTCATTCACCGTGAACAATACACATCCTCCATGGCTACTACATCATGAAAGTAGTTTCTCCTCCTCTGCTGCTCCAGTACCGAGAGAGGCACCCATCTCCCATGCTGCCATCCGAGGCCATAGCTCCAGTTCTTCCTCCTTGCTGACTCCAAATAGAGAACGTACTCAACCTGCGGTTTCTGCTACTTGCAATGGGCGAGTACTGTCGACTCACAAAAAAAAAACCCATCCAACTCCTCCAGTCGGAAGTCCTTGCATCTCCAGACTGTTCCTCCACCGAGGAGATGCCCAGTTCCTTGGCTTTCTTCCACGTACAGAGAAAAGAAGAACAGAGAACAACCTCTGCTAATCAGCCACGGTAAGGAATACAACTGTTCTTTCCTTGCATTGCCGATGATGCTCCAAGCTTTTTGAGTCTCTTCTTCCGTTTCCTCACGTAAACAGAGAGAAGAAATGCCATACCTCATGCAGTCACAATGCTCATATAACGAGCTAAACTCTCATCCAACTCAGACCAGAGGTGATCACCCAACCTGGTGAGGAAACAAACCGATACAAACTCTCTGTTACTGGCTTGCTGTTACTTGACAGTGAGTAATATTTCCACTACAATGGCTATTAACTCTTTCCTTCCTCTTCTACATGTATCTTCTTCCATCAGTACCTGCTCCCCTCTTCAATAGAGAACCAAGTTCATAGTTGCTGTTGCAGAACCGGGAGTGTGATGCTCATCTCTGTTGCTGCTGTACCCGGCTGATAACAGAAAGAAAAAAAAGAGAGCTGGCCTTCATGACTCCTTCGAGTAAGAACCAACACAAAACTAGTATAAACCTTCTACTATATACTACCGATCTCCTTTCCAATCTTCCCAGCTTAATAAGCTTCTTCTCCTATCTGTTTTTCTTCACGACCCAACAGAGAAGAACCATCATGGTTCATGCAGTAAAGAACCCAAACAAACAACCGCATTGCTGTACATGTCTTGGTAACGTTTTTCTTTCCCATGTATGCCATTGTTATACCGGTAATACATCCCAATCTCTTGGCTTTAATATGTGGTCTCCTCCATGCAAAAAAAAACAGAGGAAGGACGTTCATGCTCCACGCAGTAGCGGAGTCCATGCAAAGGCCTCTTCTTCACTCATTTTCGGTAAGGAGAAAACCATACCGTACCCTGTTGTCTTACCGCTAATATAAGTTGACGTAAACAACAGTATGACATCCTATTTTGCTTAGGAAAAACCAGGCGTGAATGGCCTTATAAACCAGCAGCAAACCAAGGTAAATACCTTACATTTTTCTAGCTTGAGAACAACCTCTAATGTCTTTGCTGCTCATGGCTAATCCCAACTCTTTCCCTTGCATAAAACTCTGCCAAAATCTTCATGAAACCATGGGAAATAACCAACACGAAGTGTGAACAGAACCGTGACTGAATAATGGCAAGTGAGTAGTCCTATCTTAAACAAGTATATGTGTTAAGCCTATGTGATTAAGTATTAAAAAAAAACTAACTACATGCTGCAAACTAATCAAGCCGAGAGCCTAGAGGGTTGTTTGGTGTGCTTGGAAGCTTGGAAAAGTCATAAACTAGGTAAGAAAATACTTACCTTAAGTTATGATATGCTTTATGAAGTTTCATCACATGAAAATATCAGCCGGGGTGTTATGGAAATTAAATGATTTAATTATGTATTAAAATGTGTAATAACATTTTGGGTTGATTAGTTGGTGTGCTAAAGACCTATAAGGTCAAGAAAGTTTATTATAGGTCAAAAACATGATTTATAAAAATATTAGAATATGAGCGATGTGAACCAAGACCAAACATGGTCTTAAATGACTAAACTATGTATTATAATGTGTTATAACATTTTTAGTTGATAATACAAAGTTTGTATGACATATAATGTCATAGGAAATAATTAAATGATTTTAGGAAACATTAAAGAAAAACTATATATTTAACCGTAAACAATATAGTTTTTATAACATTTATGTGTAATTTTATCCAATGTAAATAATGTAACAAGGCCAAGCATTTTAGGCCATTTAATTTAATTGCTATGTTAAGTTAAAAATGGATTAAATGGATCTAGAACAAGAATAAATATTACCGTAATGATTTGGGGTTTAATTGTAATTTAAATAAATTTTGGGGGCAACTATAAACATTAGCCGAAAATTAGGCTTTAAAACCTTATTTTATGAATTACATAGAAATTCAATAAGTTTGGACAAAAATGTAATTTACGAAAAGTATAGGGGTCAAATTGTAATTATATAAACTTCTGGTCAAACTGAAATTTATTGGGTCAACATAGACCATATTAGGATGTTTGACCAAATTTAATTTCATAAATAATTAATTTATGAACTTATGTTAACATTATAAGTAGAATGTTGAATTATAAAACTTATGGGGTATAAAACGTAAATGCCGAAAAGTAGAGGTGTAGTTTGGTTAATATGGTGATTTATATCCTAAGTATGAAATTTGGGAATTTTTGGAGTTATATAAATGGGTATATTGATAAAAGAGTATAATATATGATTTTTGTGACATATGAAAGTATATAATATAAATTTGGGTCAAAATGTAAATAAGGAAAAAAATAGTGGCTGGGAAAAGAAATATACCAAACAGATATGGGCTGTTCGGTAATATTAAGGAAATAACATATAAAAACTATATGTTATAATAATATAATGTTTGAAGTGATGTAACATAGGATATGTAAAAATATTATAAGATTTGCGGTAAGAGTATAAATATGGGAAGTTAAGGGTTTAAACAAAAAAAAACAAAACCTAAGGGTTCGTTTGTATTTTTCGGAAATATTGAAACTATATAGTATACATACTATATGATTCAAGTGTTATAATAGATGGTAAGTTAAGTATGTCATAAAAATTGTGGTGAAATTGTAATATTTGGAGAGTATGGGATTTGAAAGGAAATGAAATATTAAAGATATGCCTATTCGGCAATAAAAGGGAATATTACAAAACTATAGAGTATATCTTATTACCAAGTTTTGATGTTATAAATAAAGTATTTATAACATGGTATTAAATTATGTGGGGATATTGTAATTAATGAAAATTAAGGGAATAAAGAAGTATAAGTGTATTATATGAATACACTATTTTCGGTACATATATGTAATTATCAACTATATGTTATAAAGTTAAATGACATAAAAAAAATACCACGCTATATGGTATCATGATATAAATGTAACACTAAATAATATCGAGTCCAAAAGTATAGTTTATTAAAACTATCTTACTAGCACACTCATATGTACATTATACATTAAGAACGAGATATAAAATATAATATACAATGACGTAAATACTATGGTCAATGTATGATTTGGGATGGTCTAAATAAATCTTGTATAAGGAATAATATGTGCATAATATAAAGTTCTTATTTCTTTAAGGAAACAAGTATAAGTATACACATGAATATTGGCGCAAGTGACATGCATGTATAATATGGTTTACAGACCATATAATAGTAAATAATAAATGTCAACTTATAAGCATCAATATATACTATAATGTCATAAAGTTATGAATGAATACAAGTTGTTATATTATTGGGGAGTTGTATAATATAGGGTATATTAAGGAATAGTAAAATACTATGTAAAATAAATTAACGTTGCATGGAACGCATGCGACCATAGGTTATAACAATACCTATGCATGCAATGTAACAGTCGAATTAAAAATATGAGAACGGGCAAACTCTGAATCAGGCAAAACGTTTATAAAATACTATGGACTTGGAAATATAATTCCTACGTTTGGAAACGTTAGCCACGACGCTCGAATAAAAACCGACGTCCTTGTAAACCGTATATTAATACATACTACGAGCGAAGAGCTTTAAGGATAATGATACCTTAGCTATTAACAGTAGAAAGGCCGGGGGTGTAAAAACCTGGGTTACTGGCGTTATTCGGAAATATCGAATCGTATTGTCATGTGGATTGACATTTAGCGTTCTTCGTATTGTTAGACCGCCTGTCGGACGTGCGCGCTCGAGAAGCTTAGAGATCCATATTGCGCATCCTTGGTCCACGGTGTACGGTATGTAAAGGGGTTTGATCCGAGTTGTCCTGAGGAATTCCTCGGGCTCGGATTTGTTTGATAAATAACTTGTGTGAATGTATGTATGTGGTTTATGTGTGCGATGTGTAGTTATGTTTACTGCATTATTTATTTATGCACGAATGTCCTACGGGACTAATACTACGTCGACTATAGATCGACTTATACAAAACTACATATGCGAAATGTGTGATTGTGACCACTGTTGCTTGACCTAATACGCTAAGTATTACAAGTATGTAGTTATAACCTAAGTAAAACACTTAGGAACGAGACACGACATTGTCGGTCTCTAGAGCTTTGACTCGAACGTGAATACTACCTAGAATAATTCTAGGCATGCGTAAGACCCATAGGGCAGCCACCAAGTTAAGTGATGTTCTCCATAACTAAAACTGTAACTGACTACCTAACTAACGAAATTAACAGTGGAGTGTGAATGAATGTGATGATGTACCTTAATCCAGACAGTCACTGGCTGCTGGTCGCGCGTAGAGATCTCTTGGGTTATCCCGTATCGGGTTATCCCGTACCGGGTTTACCCTAGTTAATCCTGAACGAGCCTACATAGATCGTCAGGCGGAGTGTGCTACCGTTGGCACCAGGCCCTTGGCCACCTAAATGGACGCCTTTACAAAGGCAAAGTGAAATAGTCCCAGAGTCTTCGGATGATCAGGGCAGTGAGCACCTAGTGTGTACGTGGGACTACTGTCCAAGTGAATATATTTCTGGTTGTCCTAATTGACGCCCGACAGTGCTAACTAAAACAAATAATATGTGAGGGCCCGGGGGGCCGAATGTTGTAATACATGATGATGATAAAATACGACGTATAAATTACTAATGCCGTCACATTGTATGATGTGTGATTGTTGTGTATGTTTATAAGTGACTGTTTTGATTGGATGAATGATTATATAATCATGCATGTTGTTACAGTATCTATCATATCTGTAAAATGGTAAAGCATGAAACCAATCTAATATCAAGACGGTTAAAAATGACAAGTGACCAATAGGGTCCAGATCCGGCATACTCAGCGTCTATCGCTGAGACTACACTTATTGTGCAGGTTGTTGATCTTCATTGAAGCCGAAGTGCGGGAACAGGGTAGATAGGATTACTTCAATTACTGCGTAAGGAATTTATTGTATAACGATACCAGGCTGTAGACGTATGATGGTAATGTTACATTTATCTAGGATTTGAAATAGATGCTCATGTCTACTGTTATGGATGTGGACTTAGTATGATGTATAGGGATATCTCGTTATCACAGCGGTTAGTAGTGATGTGTATTCTAGCTATTGGATTTAGTTCTGCTTCGTTACTCGTATGGGCGAGTAACGGCAAGTGACACCCGAGTGAGTTTAATGTCGTTGTTTATTTTCCGCTGTAAGACGCTTTATTATCTGTTGACGTGAGTGACTTGTACGCGTTAATTTTAGAGGGGTGTTACAAACAATATCTAGGTAATCAACGAACTGAAAAGGGGAGAATTCTAAGCCTTAAATTTCATCCTTTAAGTTATAAAAGACAAATAGAAAGACCACTTGGAATTCCTCAACCTTTCTGCCTTACCAAGGTCAGAATTGAAGTACTTGGAAGAAGAAACAACTTCATTCCTAATTGCAATAAACACAAAATTCCAAGTTGAACTTATATCTTTTATTGTGTAATCTTAGTACGTTTACAAAGAGAACCATTTCTAACCAGAGAAGGCAAAGAATTCTACATCACCATCCACACAATTACAAGGAGAGAATACAAAGAGGGAGAAGGAGATGTCAATAGCCTTAACCCGACAAGGTCTTCTTCTTCTCTTATGTGGATGGATCCGTATACTTCTTTGGACACCAACAATGGAGGGAGGCGTAAATATAGAAGTGAATGGAGTGGATTTGGTATGTTGAAGTGTGTTCAATGATGTAGACTCTCGGCCTATTTATAGGGCTCAATTGTGTCTGTTGCCGGGCGTCGTGCCAGATGAGGAGTAGCCGGCACATGTGGAAAACGTGTCACCTGCTCAACAGTCGAAACCACAAAAATCCACGCGAAACAGTGCATATGCCGGGTAGGAGATACCCGGCATCATACCCGGCACCAGCCTAATCACCAACAGTCAATAACTGCTATCGTTTGGTCAACCGTGGCGACTCTTCACTTATGCCGGATGGAATCTACCCAGCATCATGTCCGGCATGGCCTTTTCTCTGTTCTGTGTTGATGCCGTGCAGGATCAACCCGGCATTGAGTCCGACATCAATATATTTTCCCAGAAAATCGTTCCTTGTATACAAAACACATAAACACATAAGACTGGACTAATAATATACTTTATTACATAATATAGCACACAATAACATATATATAACCTTATTTAGATAAATATAATACTAAATCTAGCACCTAAAATATGATAAGTTTGCGGCTTATCAAGGCCCTACACTTACCTTTGCTAGTCCTTGAGCAAAACAAGATTAGAAAGGAGTAATTACTTATGCACAAAACAGATAAACTTTAGAATGAAAATGAGATAAATATTCTCAACTATATGACTCTTTCACAAGTATCACTTAAACCTCCTTATTCCATTAGAAACATACGAATGGGTACAAAAATAGAATATTTTCAAAACCGATCAAAAACTCTGGGCTATTTTGTATAAGGGATTTTTGTAATCTCTCCTTTTCTGGTTTCCATCATTCAGCTCTACTTTCCAAGAGCTTCTTAATGTGGCCAAGACACTCATCGATGGTTTTTATTGCTCAGCCCTATTTTGCAAGGGTTTCTGAATCAACCATGATTTTTTCTGCATTGAAGAACGAGGAATTTAGGAGAAAAATAAAAGGAAAAACTCTCATTTCTTGCTTTTATTTTGAGGCACTTGTTGCAACCTCAAGGAATATAATGCTTTTCCTTTGGAAGAAGATTTTTTCTTTCTTTTTGTTTCTTTTCTTCTTCTTCTTTCTTTTTTCAAAAAACCCTATTTAAGATTTTTCACCCAAAAGATTTTCACAATTTGAAAAGAGAAGGAAATAGTACCCAAAAGTACATAAAGGAAAGAATTAGGAGAAAGATCATGTACTCATGTTTAAATAAAAAGAATCAAGAAGTTAAAAACAGGAATCTACGAGTCATTAGAAAGCTTACCTCTTAAGAGAACAGGCATTTATTCATTCCTAATCTCATCTCAATCAAAAACATGCAAAAAGCTTAGTAAAACATTGATAAAACTCACAACTTATGCATATTATAAATAAAAACTTATTTTTTTTAAGGGGGGATCCCTGCCCTGCACTTGGCAGGAACACTGTCCCCAGTGTTCGAAAGAAAAAGAAAATAAATAAAGAAAGACTGTAATAAAGAAAATTAAAAGTAATTAAGAAGAAAATGACTCCTCTGTGGTGCAAGAAGACTAGACGTGTGGGGGCTGCCCTACACTTAGCCTTTTGGCTACTTGGCCAAGTGATCAGAGATCTCGATAGAAACGAAGATCGATTTCGCATACTCCCGTTGATCAATTTAGTGTTGGAGACGGGAGTTGACCAAGTGGTCATGGTTGAGCAAAAAGTTGCTGCATTTGCAACTGCATTGACTTATGCTCCATGTGAATGGTCGAGATCTCTTGTAATTTCCACTTCCTCAGGCGTTGTAAAATCTTAGAATTTGGTGTACTAGATGTATGGTCGTGCACTAACCACATTCGCCTGCTGAGGAAGAGATTTCTTGCCATTTGCCTATGGTATTTGATTCCATTTGTGGAGGGAGTGCATTTGTTGGTTCGCCGTTGCCTTAAGGAACGAAGAAGAAATGTCCTCTTTGTCTCCTGATCGCTGTCAGATGAATCTTCATGAAGATTATGCGATCGGAGATGCATTCACCTTATTTACTTAGGAGGAGCAACACACAATATTAATTTAACAATGAAATATAAATATATATATATATAAAATGTTGTGAAACGAAAAGAAAAATAGATCATATTGAATATGCCGGACTGTGTGCCGGGCATGAAGTATCCGGCATTGGACTTCCTCCTTTATGCCAGGTAGAATTATCCGGCAAATAGCCCCGGCAACGACGCCAATTTGCTAACAGGAAAATTGCAGGATAAAACTATAAAAAAGAATAAAATAATAAACTCAACCTACAACTCTACTACGGGTAGCAAATAAAAAAAACCCGGTCAGAGTATAGTGTAAATATATTACGGCCGAGAGAATCGTACCCAAGGGACTTATAGAAAACTAGTCCTAATCCGGGCAAAAGCATATTCTATAACAAGGGGGGAAAGTAAGTGTGTAAGTACAAATTAAGAAACTATCTAAAACCTAATCTAAAATAGTATTTATACTGATCTACCCCAGATTCGAAATGGCAACGTCATAAAAACACAAATGAACACCAAGGGAAAAGAATAAATTCCGAACCAACCAACTTTTGGTACTGCCGGATATTATGCCGGACAATATGTACCCGGCAAAGAATAGAACCTTGAATGTGCCGGACGTGTTGCACCCGGCATGCCATCCGGCATGCTCAAAATGTCAATTTACTCTTCCAGTTCGAAGCCGAACTAAGCACTCCCTAATCATTATCGAAGACTAACAATATCTAGGTAATCAACGAACCGAAAAGGGGAGAATTCTAAGCCTTAAATTCATCATTTAAGTTATAAAAGACAAATAGAAAGACCACTTGGAATTCCTCAACCTTTCTGCCTTACCAAGGTCAGAATTGAAGTACTTGGAAGAAGAAACAACTTCATTCCTAATTGCAATAAACACAAAATTCCAAGTTGAACTTATATCTTTTATTGAGTGATCTTAGTGCGTTTACAAAGAGAACCATTTCTAACCAGAGAAGACAAAGAATTCTACATCACCATCCACACAATTACAAGGAGAGAATACAAAGAGGGAGAAGGAGATGTCAATAGCCTTAACCCGACAAGGTCTTCTTCTTCTCTTACGTGGATGGATCCGTATACTTCTTTGGACACCAACAATGGAGGGAGGCGTAAATATAGAAGTGAATGGAGTGGATTTGGTATGTTGAAGTGTGTTCAATGATGTAGACTCTCGACCTATTTATAGGGCTCAATTGTGTCTGTTGCCGGGCGTCGTGCCAGATGAGGAGTAGCCGGCACATGTGGAAAACGTGTCACCTGCTCAACGGTCGAAACCACAAAAATCCACGCGAAACAGTGCAATGCCGGGTAGGAGATACCCGGCATCATACCCGGCACCAGCCTAATCACCAACAGTCAATAACTGCTATCGTTTGGTCAACCGTGGCGACTCTTCACTTATGCCGGATGGAATCTACCCAGCATCATGTCCGGCATGGCCTTTTCTGTTCTGTGTTGATGCCGTGCAGGATCTACCCTGCATTGAGTCCGACATCAATATATTTTCGCCCAGAAAATCGTTCCTTGTATACAAAACACATAAACACATAAGACTGGACTAATAATATACTTTATTACATAATATAGCACAAATAACATATATATAACCTTATTTAGATAAATATAATACTAAATCTAGCACCTAAAATATGATAAGTTTGCGGCTTATCAAGGCCCTACACTTACCTTTTGCTAGTCCTTGAGCAAAACAAGATTAGAAAGGAGTAATTACTTATGCACAAAATAGATAAACTTTAGAATGAAAATGAGATAAATATTCTCAACTATATGACTCTATTTCACAAGTATCACTTAAACCTCCTTATTCCATTAGAAACATACAAATGGGTACAAAAATAGAATATTTTCAAAACCGATCAAAAACTCTTGGGCTATTTTGTATAAGGGATTTTTGTAATCTCTCCTTTTTCCGGTTTCCATCATTCAGCTCTACTTTCCAAGAGTTTCTTAATGTGGCCAAAGACATCATCGATGGTTTTTATTGCTCAGCCCTATTTTGCAAGGGTTTCTGAATCAACCATGATTTTTTCTGCATTGAAGAACGGGGAATTTAGGAGAAAAATAAAAGGAAAAACTCTCATTTCTTGCTTTTATTTTGAGGCACTTGTTGTGCAACTCAAGGAATATAATGCTTTTCCTTTGGAAGAAGATTTTTTTCTTTCTTTTTGTTTCTTTTTCTTCTTCTTCTTTCTTTTCACAAAAACCCTATTTAAGATTTTTCACCCAAAAGATTTTTCACAATTTGAAAAGAGAAGGAAATAGTACCAAGTACAAAAGTAGAATTAAGGAAAGAATTAGGAGAAAGATCATGTACTCATGTTAAATAAAAAGAATCAAGAAGTTAAAACAGGAAATCTATCGAGTCATTAGAAAGCTTACCTCTTGAGAGAACAGGCATTTATTCATTCCTAATCTCATCTCAATCAAAAACATGCAAAAAGCTTAGTAAAACATTGATAAAACTCACAACTTATGCATATTATAAATAAAAACTTATTTTTTTAAGGGGGGATCCCTGCCCTGCACTTGGCAGGAACACTGTCCCCAGTGTTCGAAAGAAAAAGAAAATAAATAAAGAAAGACTGTAATAAAGAAAATTAAAAGTAATTAAGAAGAAAATGACTCCTCTGTGGTGCAAGAAGACTAGACGCGTGGGGGCTGCCCTACACTTAGCCTTTTGGCTACTTGGCCAAGTGATCAGAGATCTCGATAGAAATGAAGATTGATTTCGCATACTCCCGTTGATCAATTTAGTGTTGGAGACGGGAGTTGACCAAGTGGTCATGGTTGAGCAAAAAGTTGCTGCATTTGCAACTGCATTGACTTATGCTCCATGTGAATGGTCGAGATCTCTTGTAATTTCCACTTCCTCAGGCGTTGTAAAATCTTAGAATTTGGTGTACTAGTGTGTAGATGGTCGTGCACTAACCACATTCGCCTGCTAAGGAAGAGATTTCATGCCATTTGCCTATGGTATTTGATTCCATTTGTGGAGGGAGTGCATTTGTTGGTTTCGCCGTTGCCTTAAGGAACGAAGAAATGTCCTCTTTGTCTCCTGATCGCTGTCAGATGAATCTTCATGAAGATTATGCGATCGGAGATGCATTCACCTTATTTACTTAGGAGGAGCAACACACAATACTAATTTAACAATGAAATATATATATATATAATATATATAAAAAATGTTGTGAAACGAAAGAAAAATAGATCATATTGAATATGCCGGACCGTGTGCCGGGCATGAAGTATCCGGCATTGGACTTCCTCCTTTATGCCAGGTAGAATTACCCGGCAAATAGCCCCGGCAACGGCGCCAATTTGCTAACAGGAAAATGCAGAAGGATAAAACTATAAAAAAGAATAAAATAATAAACTCAACCTACAACTCTACTACGGGTAGCAAATAAAAAAAACCCGGTCAGAGTATAGTGTAAATATATTACGGCTGAGAGAATCGTACCCAAGGGACTTATAGAAAACTAGTCCTAATCCGGGCAAAAGCATATTCTATAACAAGGGGGGAAAGTAAGTGTGTAAGTACAAATTAAGAAACTATCTAAAACCTAATCTAAATAGTATTTATACTGATCTACCCCAGATTCGAAATGGCAACGTCATAAAAACACAAATGAACACCAAGGGAAAAGAATAAATTCCGAACCAACCAACTTTGGTACTGCCGGATATTATGCCGGACAATATGTACCCGGCAAAGACAAGAACCTGAATGTGCCGGACGTGTTGCACCCGGCATGCCATCCGGCATGCTCAAAATGTCAATTTACTCTTCCATTTCGAAGCCGAACTAAGCACTCCCTAATCATTGTCGAAGACTAACAATATCTAGGTAATCAATGAACCAAAAAGGGGAGAACTCTAAGCCTTAAATTCATCCTTTAAGTTATAAAAGACAAATAGAAAGACCACTTGGAATTCCTCAACCTTTCTGCCTTACCAAGGTCAGAATTGAAGTACTTGGAAGAAGAAACAACTTCATTCCTAATTGCAATAAACACAAAATTCCAAGTTGAACTTATATCTTTTATTGAGTGATCTTAGTGCGTTTACAAAGAGAACCATTTCTAACCAGAGAAGACAAAGAATTCTACATCACCATCCACACAATTACAAGGAGAGAATACAAAGAGGGAGAAGGAGATGTCAATAGCCTTAACCCGACAAGGTCTTCTTCTTCTCTTACGTGGATGGATCCGTATACTTCTTTGGACACCAACAATGGAGGGAGGCGTAAATATAGAAGTGAATGGAGTGGATTTGGTATGTTGAAGTGTGTTCAATGATGTAGACTCTCGGCCTATTTATAGGGCTCAATTGTGTCTGTTGCCGGGCGTCGTGCCAGATGAGGAGTAGCCGGCACATGTGGAAAACGTGTCACCTGCTCAACGGTCGAAACCACAAAAATTCACGCGAAACAGTGCATATGCCGGGTAGGAGATACCCGACATCATACCCGGCACCAGCCTAATCACCAACAGTCAATAACTGCTATCGTTTGGTCAACCGTGGCGACTCTTCACTTATGCCGGATGGAATCTACCCAGCATCATGTCCGGCATGGCCTTTTTTCTGTTCTGTGTTGATGATGCCGTGCAGGATCAACCCGGCATTGAGTCCGACATCAATATATTTTCGCCCAGAAAATCGTTCCTTGTATACAAAACACATAAACACATAAGACTGGACTAATAATAATATACTTTATTACATAATATAGCACAAATAACATATATATAACCTTATTTAGATAAATATAATACAAAATCTAGCACCTAAAATATGATAAGTTTGCAGCTTATCAAGGCCCTACACTTACCTTTTGCTAGTCCTTGAGCAAAACAAGATTAGAAAGGAGTAATTACTTATGCACAAAACAGATAAACTTTAGAATGAAAATGAGATAAATATTCTCAATTATATGACTCTATTTCACAAGTATCACTTAAACCTCCTTATTCCATTAGAAACATACGAATGGGTACAAAATAGAAATTTTCAAAACCGATCAAAAACTCTTGGGCTATTTGTATAAGGGATTTTTGTAATCTCTCCTTTTTCCAGTTTCCATCATTCAGCTCTACTTTCCAAGAGTTTCTTAATGTGGCCAAGACACTCATCGATGGTTTTATTGCTCAGCCCTATTTTGCAAGGGTTTCTGAATCAACCATGATTTTTTTCTGCATTGAAGAACGGGGAATTTAGGAGAAAAATAAAAGGAAAAACTCTCATTTCTTGCTTTTATTTGAGGCACTTGTTGCAACCTCAAGGAATATAATGCTTTTCCTTTGGAAGAAGATTTTTTTCTTTCTTTTTGTTTCTTTTTCTTCTTCTTCTTTCTTTTTTCACAAAAACCCTATTTAAGATTTTTCACCCAAAAGATTTTTCACAATTTGAAAAGAGAAGGAATAGTACCCAAAAGTACATAAAGGAAAGAATTAGGAGAAAGATCATGTACTCATGTTTAATAAAAAGAATCAAGAAGTTAAAAACATGAATCTACGAGTCATTAGAAAGCTTACCTCTTGAGAGAACAGGCATTTATTCATTCCTAATCTCATCTCAATCAAAAACATGCAAAAAGCTTAGTAAAACATTGATAAAACTCACAACTTATGCATATTATAAATAAAAACTTATTTTTTTAAGGGGGATCCCTACCCTGCACTTGGCAGGAACACTGTCCCCAGTGTTCGAAAGAAAAAGAAAAAAATAAAGAAAGACTGTAATAAAGAAAATTAAAAGTTATTAAGAAGAAAATGACTCCTCTGTGGTGCAAGAAGACTAGACGCGTGGGGGCTGCCCTACACTTAGCCTTTTGGCTACTTGGCCAAGTGATCAGAGATCTCGATAGAAACGAAGATCGATTTCGCATACTCCCGTTGATCAATTTAGTGTGGAGACGGGAGTTGACCAAGTGGTCATGGTTGAGCAAAAAGTTGCTGCATTTGCAACTGCATTGACTTATGCTCCATGTGAATGGTCGAGATCTCTTGTAATTTCCACTTCCTCAGGCGTTGAAAAATCTTAGAATTTGGTGTACTAGATGTATGGTCGTGCACTAACCACATTCGCCTGCTGAGGAAGAGATTTCTTGCCATTTGCCTATGGTATTTGATTCCATTGTGGAGGGAGTGCATTTGTTGGTTTCGCCGTTGCCTTAAGGAATGAAGAAATGTCCTCTTTGTCTCCTGATCGCTGTCAGATGAATCTTCATGAAGATTATGCGATCGGAGATGCATTCACCTTATTTACTTAGGAGGAGCGACACACAATATTAATTTAACAATGAAATATAAATATATATATATATAAAAATGTTGTGAAATGAAAAGAAAAATAGATCATATTGAATATGCCGGACCGTGTGTCGGGCATGAAGTATCCGGCATTGGACTTCCTCCTTTATGCCGGGTAGAATTTACCCGGCAAATAGCCCCGGCAACGGCGCCAATTTGCTAACAGGAAAATTGCAGGATAAACTATAAAAAAGAATAAAATAATAAACTCAACCTACAACTCTACTACGGGTAGCAAATAAAAAAAACCCAGTCAGAGTATAGTGTAAATATATTACGGCCGAGAGAATCGTACCCAAGGGACTTATAGAAAACTAGTCCTAATCCGGGCAAAAGCATATTCTATAACAAGGGGGGAAAGTAAGTGTGTAAGTACAAATTAAGAAACTATCTAAAACCTAATCTAAAATAGTATTTATACTGATCTACCCCAGATTCGAAATGGCAACGTCATAAAAACACAAATGAACACCAAGGGAAAAGAATAAATTCCGAACCAACCAACTTTTGGTACTGCCGGATATTATGCCGGACAATATGTACCCGGCAAAGACAAGAACTTGAATGTGCCGGACGTGTTGCACCCGGCATGCCATCGGCATGCTCAAAATGTCAATTTACTCTTCCAGTTCGAAGCCGAACTAAGCACTCCCTAATCATTATCGAAGACTAACAATATCTAGGTAATCAACGAACCGAAAAGGGGAGAATTCTAAGCCTTAAATTTCATCCTTTAAGTTATAAAAGACAAATAGAAAGACCACTTGGAATTCCTCAACCTTCTGCCTTACCAAGGTCAGAATTGAAGTACTTGGAAGAAGAAACAACTTCATTCCTAATTGCAATAAACACAAAATTCCAAGTTGAACTTATATCTTTTATTGAGTGATCTTAGTGCGTTTACAAAGAGAACCATTCTAACAGAGAAGACAAAGAATTCTACATCACCATCCACACAATTACAAGGAGAGAATACAAAGAGGGAGAAGGAGATGTCAATAGCCTTAACCCGACAAGGTCTTCTTCTTCTCTTGCGTGGATGGATCCGTAGACTTCTTTGGACAACAACAATGGAGGGAGGCAGAAAATAGAAGTGAATGGAGTGGATTTGCTATATTGAAGTGTGTTAAATGATGTAGACTCTCGGCCTATTTATAGGGCTCAATTGTGTGTTGTCGGGCGTCGTGCCGGATGAGGAGTAGCCGGCACATGTGGAAAACGTGTCAACTGCTCAACGGTCGAAACCGCAAAAATCCGCTGAAACAGTGCATATGCCGGGTAAGAAGATACCGACATCATACCCGGCACCAGCCTAATCACCAACAGTCAAAACTGCTATCGCTTGGTCAACCGTGGCGACTCTTCACTTATGCCGGATGGAATCTACCCAGCATCGTGTCCGGCATGGCCTTTTTATGTTCTGTGTTGATGCCGTGCAGGATCAACCCGGCATTGAGTCCGACATCAACATATTTTCGCCCAAAAAATCGTTCCTTGTATACTAACACATAAGACTGAACTAATAATATACTTATTACATAATATAGCACAAATAACATATATATAACCTTATTTAGATAATATAATACTAAATCTAGCACCTAAAATATGATAAGTTGCGGCTTATCAGCAGGCTACTACTGTAAGTTTGTGGAGGGCTTCTCCAAGATTGTTTCTCAGTTGACTCAACTCGTCTGCTCAGAAAGGAAGTTAAGTTCGAGTGGAGTGAAGCTTGTGAGCTGTGTTTTCAGTAGCTCAAGAAGAGGCTGACGTCAGCGTCTATTTTGACCCTTCCAGTGGGTACCGACGGTTTAGAGGGTTTTGTGTTTTGTGGGGCATAAGGGGCTTGGTTATGTGTTGATGCAGCATGGGAAGGTGGTTGCATATAGCTCGCGTTAGCTAAAGCCATATGAGAAGAACTATCCGACCCACGACCTGGAGTTAGCAGATGTTATGTTCTCCTTGAAGATTCGAAGGCACTGTTTATATGGTGCGTCGTACAAGGTATATATGGACCACAAGAGCCTCAAGTATCAGTTTACTCAGAAGGAGCTGAACTTGAGGCAGAGGAAGGAAGTGGCTTGAGCATCATACAAGAAAAATCAGATTTAGCTACCACTGTATATCAGTAGCTAAATCATCAGTTTTGGTAGCTAAACACAACGGGCTACCGCATTTTATGATTTAGCTACTGCTATAGTGGTAGCAAAGGTCCTAGTGGCTAAATTAAAAATAGCTACAGTTTTGGAATGCGGTGGTAGCTTTCGCTTTGGCCTCGCTACTACTTTCCCGATAGCTAGATATTGCTACCGTTTTAGAATGTAGTAGCCAAATGGCTACTAGTGTAACAGTAGCAAAATTGCTTCAAGTATAACAGTTGCGAAATCATTACTAGTACATCAGTAACAAAATCTACTAGTGTAGCAGTAACAAAATCGCTACTAGTTCAATAGTAGCGAATCGATACTATTATAGCAGTAGCAAAAAAGCTACTAGTATAGCAATAACAAAATTGATACTGCTCTCTCTACTACTCTGAACAATGGGCACCACCACCATTCAATCCCACAAGAGTGGGAGCCCATGTGCCCAAGTAACTTGACTATTCTTTAAATCGAAGACTATGTTATGTGTACACATCTAGGATCGAACCTGACAATGTAAATAGACCTCCATACCAATGACATATTAATCAAAATAGTTGTTAATAAAATGTGCATTAGAGCAGAAATCGATCCCCTGAAAGTTTGGATGAATATAGAATGTCTTAACCTGTGCCATGATAGTTGTCACATATACACTAGAAACTAATTATATATTGAATGTTTGATATGAAAATATAAATGGAAGTTTTGCCGAGACTGATCATGAAATACAGGGTATAATTAAATTAATAAAATAGATATACGGTCAATTAGCTACATGATATTTAATTTATATAATATAACAAATTAATTTAATGCGACCAAAATAGTAAAACTAATAAAAATTTAAATATATTGTTGGCTTAAAATTATAAAAAATATACATATATATCTTTTAAAAATATTTGAAATGTCAGAAATTATACAAAAAGATAATATATTATGTAAAGTTACTTATTTAATTAAGTCTTATTATATAGTGTTACAAATACTAATATAATATACATCATTATATGAAAATTAAAACTTCTAAATAATATATTTTGTTTTTGTAAATTTGTGTAATATAATGTAACACCCCCGAATAAACATCCCTAGATTAATTGAAGCGCCCGACGATAGTGTAAACTAGCTTGTAGCGGAATAACCTCCATCCGGGTGTCACAGACGCCAACCACCCACGTGGTTGACTCCACCACAATACTAACTCCAAGTTACGGTCTGAATGACTGGAAACAGCCCTCTATCAAAACCCATATACAACATATAGTACAATTCCCAAGTTCCGAGTGTCTACAACAAATTTACCAAATCATAGACTAAGAATTACATCTTGAGTTTTATAACAACCTGTATATTACACATGCCACTACAAACTTAAAAGTCATGCCCTGATGGACTACCCCCATGGTAGTCATCCCGCCTACGCTCCGTTATTGTCTGGCACAAGACCTGAAAAAAAATTGGGTGTAAAGGACTCAGCAAACTACGCTGAGTATGAACGTGTGAAGCCCGCATGTTACCGGGCCACATGACTACTTGGTCGAATATTATTAAGTCAATTTACATGCTATAATAAAGCAGTAAAGCACTCATCAGCACATCATGATACCATACACACTCATCGGTAGCATAGCAGTATCAGAAAGCAACCAAGCACAACTTGCAAGTAGCATAGCAATGTCAACACGCAACCCAGCACAATAAGCTGCTAATGTAGCAACAACAATCAAGTACGTAATACAACGTGTGCGCAGGTATATTATATCGTCGATCCTCACTATGGGATCATTCAAGAGATTACGTATTGTTTTCTTGTTCTCATTACACATGTTTTTCCTTTCTTCTCTTGCACCGAGTCCGGGGGATGTAGGTTAGATCCTGAGACTTTATTATGTAGGTGCTATTCATTCCGTGTTTCTTAAATGATCACATTTGTGAATTTTCTTATTTGCTTGGTCTCGTTACACATGTTTTCCTCTATTCTCTGGCACCGAGTCAGGGGATATAGATTAGATCCCGAGACATCATTATGTAGGTGCTAATCATTCCTTGTTTCTTCAAGGGTTACTTGTGAATTCTTTTATCACCGCACGTTGGAGGACGTCTCCTCCATAGCTAGTCCCCCATTCCTAACACCCAGGGTCGAGAAAGCGGAGTCACCTCTAGACTCTAGGATAAGCTCCACCAATTTGTTACTCCCCCATTCCCGACACCCAGGGTCGAGAAAGCGGAGTCATCTCTAGACTCCAGGATGTGCTGAGAAAGTGGGGTCACCCAGGGACTCCCAAAACATATTCCACCATAGACGGTCGAAGGATCTGATGCAGATACCAACTCCCGAACATCCATACCGCGCGGCCCGAGCTGTTGTCTTCCCGGGTTGTTCTCATGTTTCACAGTTGGTACTTTTTGTTTCATTATCATTATAATCTCGACACCATAGTGGGTGTCATTAGCGGTCCTCTAAAGTTAGAGAGGAGTTGTCTCTTTGTATAGTTCTTTTGTTTTGTCTTCGTAGTTCGTCATGTCCCACCAAAGGAGACTTGCTCTTCATTATCATTAATGAATAGACACCATAGTGGGTGTCATGGTAGTCCTCAATGGTTAAGAGAGGAGTTCCCCTTATAGAGTTTTCTTGGTTTTCATAATTCGTAGTAGTTCGTCTCAAGTTCCATAAACGAGAAAGGGACTAAACTACTGTGTGCGTGCAAGTAATATGCCACAAGGATATATAACAAGGATATAAGCAAGCCACAAAAGCAATCCAATTTCATGCTATAGTCTTATAGTCATTGTCAAACAAAGCACACAGCACGCAAGCCGTGTAACACGGCAACATACGAACCACACATGTCCATACCTTATTCAGAAGTACGAGTCGTCTCAAACTCGGAGTTCCCGGTCAGAGTTCGCTACGGCCCTAGCGTTAATTTAAAAACAATGTGTCAGTTTATTATTTTATGTGATGACACCTTATATCGTATGTTATTCCCTAGGTATGTTGTTATATACTTGGTTTATATTGACTCTTAGAACTTCACATGCATTAATTCTAGGCTTAACTTACTCCTAGAATATTCATATCTTTGTTTTACATGTTAACTAAGTCCTGTTTCCTTAGTAAATGGTTTAGAGCGTTTTAGGTGCTATTTATGTAACAAGTTTATGTAAAACTTGTCTAGTATGTATCCCCTACTACAAACAAACTCAGTTTTACTAACACACACTAAGTGTTAGTAAAAATGAATTATGTGTCGGTAAAAACGCTAAGACCTATTCCATCATATATTTTTTATGTTAGTATAGATGGTGTCGCTATAGGGTTTTAGTATTACTTTTTTATGTGTTAGTAAAACTTATGGTCATATACTAACAAATAATTGTATGTTGCTAAAGACAATGTGTACATCCTTTAGTCTATACCAACACTTATATAATGTGTTTGTAAAAGATTTAGTAACAAATTTTATTGTAAGTGAAGATCATCTATACTAACATATACAAAATATGTTACCAAAAACAAGACACAAAATAAAAAAAATAATGGATTTGCTACTAAAAGTAGCAACCCACATGAAACATCCATCTTATTTCCAAGACCTGAATTACAATTGTCCCATATAATGGCTCAAATGCCTATATGATACCAGTTCATGTGATATTTTCTAATCTAAATGTACTTCAAATGCTCACTGAAATCTGCTAGAAATCAGCAGATTGTAATCCAAATGTACGTAACCAATTATTCAATTCTAAAGACAGCATTGTCATCAAAAGCTTATTGCAAACGTAAAATTTAGTAAAGTTCTATATTCACCAAGGAGGACATGAGTGAATTCTGCACAGTTTTCCTCATCAATGGCTTGCTGTACTGTTTGTATCAGTTGAAATCTGCATAAAAGTTTAAGCAAATAAATGAGAATGAGAGGCAATAGTGATGGAAATAATACAGACTGTAGACAAAGCATCGCACTAACAGCATCATGAAAAGTTTATAGAATTTGACCAACATTCTAGGCAGGAGATGAACATACAGTTTGCTATCCTAACTGGTGTACAAAGGAACATACATTTAATTTTGATGGTTGAGGAGATTTCTCTTCCAAGAAAAACAGAAGATTAACTTATTTAACCGTAACCTAATTGCCAACAATGTATATATTATAATCAATATACTAGTGCTTCAGTTTAATTTTGATGCTGTAGTCTCCTCGTCATGATATGATTCTCATATAACGCCCGTGAACTACTTTTACTAGCATTGCATTTTGCTCCTCTGCAAAAGTTAGCTAGCTAGCTAGCTTGGTGGTGGTGATCCTTTCTTATCTTTCTGTTTTGTTTGTTCTATATCGATCATAGTACTAGTCGATTAGTAGGAAAGGAAACTGACTCCACACGTACTCCCAACAAACAAAGAGACACAGAGAGGTGACTTACATCAATATGCATTGTTACATTATATTGATTGAGCTACTTCCTTCAATTCTCACATCATATAAAAAGAGATGTTTGGTTGCTATCAGAAAGTGCAAAACATCATTCATCATCATCAGTTGTGTGTTTCTACAGAGAGCACACACACAACACAACAATATTATTTCATCTCATCATTGATCATATCAGAGCGCAGTCATCATTTGATTACTTCATTAGCCACATCATTAGCGCAGTCATCTCATCATTGATCATATCAGAGCACACATACAGAATTAGGTGTGAGTGTTTAGTCAATTGTGAGGAACTAAACACTACCATGGAAACAACACAAACAGAAAAACATATTTCAAATGATAGGCATACAGATTTCAAATGATAGGCAGACAAACAGATTTCAAATGACATGTAAACAGAATGTTCAGAGTCAAATGACACTTACTTGCATGTTGAGTTGGGAGACCACCCTAGCCAAATCAGCATTTGACACATGCTCTTTCATAATCCCCAGCAAGCTACTCAAGACAGAATGTGTGTTTGTAAGACTAGCTTCAAGTTGATCAATTTTTGCTTGAAGAAGAGGGACTTGTAGACTAGAAGAAGAAGTTGAGTTTCCTTTTGCCTTTGGAATCTTTCCAATACAACGAATGTAGCCTCGTCGTTCAGGGCCTTTAACTTTGGAGAAGATGTCTTGGCTCCAATCTTTGTCCATTAAAGATTGTTGATCGTCGGATGAGTTCATTACATCTTTCAAGTTATCCTAAAGAGCATGCTTAATGAGTTAATATATTCAGTTTGAAATTATAAATATTAGAAAAAAATTTGGATGCACAATTACCACAACACTAGCAGCTTTAGAATTCACAATTCTTCCATTCCTTCGAGTTCTACTCCTTATGTAGAGTTCAGCACGTGATAGTCGATTACCATTGTTCTTCTTTGCCTACACTTGCAAACATCTCACTCCTCGTAACTTAAACAACCCAATCCAGAAAAATGCACAACACACAAAAACATAAAGGATATGAGAGACCAAACCAAATTATTACCTCTTCATGACTGAATCTAGCAAAAGATTTGGTTCCAATGCAATGTGGCTCATCTGACTTTGTGCGGTTCACTCTCTTTTGCTCACACATCATCTACATGAATTGAAAAAGTAGAATAAGTAATAAAACTGAAGTAAAGATTCACCTAGCATGTTACTAAAATTTTAACAAATGTAAATATAACCTGATATTCAGGTTTGGACCAAAGATTTACAAGGGCTCTGAATTGTTGCTTGTCAACTCTGTCATCAGATAGCATTTCCACAACTTCATCAACTGTTTTACTAGAATCAAAGAACTTCGATTTCAGCTCAGCTTTCCAAGACCTCCACTTCATTCCCATATTAGATATGACCCAATCCTTAGTATCTTCTGTTTCAGTGGGACAAAATGTAAATTTTTCCTGAAAAAGCAAACATAATTATTAAAGATAAAGAACAATTTTATATTGAACATATTATTACACATAAGTAAGAGAAGTTTTAGTAGAACATAATTACCTTTACTATACTCCACAAGTCTTCTTTAACTGACTTAGAAATTTCTCTCCAATCTGAATAGTTTATCGAAACATGATACGGCATTCTAACAAGGGTGCCTAGGAATCTGGTTAGTGTGCACCCTTCCTCACCAATTGGCAGGTTATTCTCATCCAAGCAAACCTCAATTCTTTCATCACTTTCTAAATCCCACACATTTGGCATTAGTGTGGGACCTCTAACATTTCTCGCAGATCCTTGTTCTATAGATGACAATATATTAAACCATTAGCAATGTGTTTATATCGAAGAAAAGTGAATAAAAACAAAGAAATAGGAAAAGATACTAGAGAGAAACAAAGCTAATAACCTGGTTCATTATCAGCTGTAGTATAAGAGGATTCGGCTTCAGTATTGCCATTTGAATTAGTACTAGCAGCACCAGTTTCTGATAATCCATTTTGAATGTTGGATGCTTCTTCTCCAGCAGCCTGCCCCTCTTGTCCGTAGATTCAAAATGCAAGCAGAAAGAAGCAGAATGCAGTTTAATGGCCAGAGGAAAAAGGTATTGCCAATCCTGATAAGATAAAAGGAGCATAGCAGGGAGAGAGGGAAACTGAGGGAGAGATAGGAGAAAGAACAGAGAGACAAATGGGATTAAGCTTTCTTGCTCCGCGCTCCAGTACTGGGCTGATTATTTCTACTATCACCTAAGCAGTTTTACAACTGTTACAATATAACTAATAACAAGTACCACTCCACCGTCTAATAAGTAATACCCTTTTACAATATAAAGCTATACTTAATGAATATAAGCATGTAAATTTACAGGAGCGTTCCTTTGCCTACTACTCCTACACTGCAACAGGTATAAGCTTCATCATTAGGCCATTGCTCTGGCATCACTACCAGTTGCTAATATATTAATTACACCCCACAACTGCTGTGTACTCTCCCGGTCCCCTCTATGTTTTTTTTTATATAAGTTATGGCTTCATTTATGCAGCAACAGAAAATGTTTTACAAAGTAAAGTCAGTACCCTAACCAGCCCTCGTAAACCTCTCATTTTAATCTCTAATCTCCACTTAATTATACAGATGTTTCCCAGCAGTTAATACACTCATGTTGACATATAAGTTATATTCAGTAGCTTACACGGTAGTAGTAGGTAGCAGTAATATGTTTCTGTATTTTTATCAGTAGTTAGTATATATAGTCTTCTGGTTTAGTTTAAGCTGTAAGTCCTGTTTTCATTTTTTGTTCCTATGTTTTGCTCTCTGTCAATTCCTCTTCCCTGTAAAGACTTCAAGATCTGTAAACATTGGTTTCTCTTTCGTTCTCGATAGTAAAAGGAAGTATCTGATTCATTGTAACCATCATATTCATCTTCAATACCTCATCCTTAAAACTTTTTGAAATTTACCGATGAAATGGAATAAGCAAGCCGCTCCTTAATAAACATCAGAAAAATAAATGAGATCTACATATCATGTGCCCAGGCCTAAATTCATCGCGCCTTTATCAGCAGGTTTGTCCTAGCACTCAGTCAGTATCTATGTAGTGACGTCTATAGCAGAAACTTGGGATATGCATTTCTAAGATGAAGGCCAACATCTATACCTATATAGTAAGACTGCAACATATTAAACCTTAGTTCGGATAGGCATTTCTAAGATGAAGAGCGATGAATTTACTCCCCGACCCTTACCTAAGTCTAGTACTATTGCCTACTGAATTGCGTGTGAGACAAATCGAATTGACAAACACCAGGGGAAGTAAAAAAGCAAGGAGAGGAGAGATGGGGGATCCTCGTGCTCGTCAGACCTCCTCCTAAACTAAACTAAAGAGTAGAAAAAAAAGTTGGGAGAGATGCAATGATGAGATCTTGTGATAAATTGCGTATGAACTCTGGGGGTAAGAAACTCCCAGATGATTAGTAATTCAACGGTTCGTATTCACTGAGCATCTTCTCCCTTCAATTTCTCTTCTCGTACATTTTGAAGCTTCGAGATCCGAGCAACGATTTTGAACATAAATCGAAGGGATACGACGGAAATTAGTGAAGGAGAGTTGTTTAGATGAGATAACAGTGTAGAATTTTGCACCTGATTTCAGCAGATCAAAGATGGAGGAGACTTGGAGATGAGCACGCCTACTAGAGAGAGTTCGCTCGAAGATGGAGGAGACTTGGAGATGAGCACGCCTACTAGAGAGAGTTCGTTGGAGCAACAAGATCGGTGAAGCGTCGTTCTAGCAGCAAGAGCGTCGTTTCTACATGTCGTTCAAGATGAGAGGGAGAAGTGGGAGTGAGCAGAACGACGAGAATGAGAAGCGCGAGTGAAGTTTGAGTTCCAGAAAAAATAGGGTTTTGCTTTTAGCAACAAATTTTTTTTCCTTTTTTGAAAATGTTTTTAGCAACAGATGAGTTATAAGATTTACTAATATATTCTTTTTATGAGTTAGTAAAACTAAGACATATATTAACAAATAATTATTAGTATCAGTATAGTTATGTGTTATACTTATATATATGTGTATTTGTTGGAATAACTCTTGAATTTTTACTAACACTACTTTATATGTTGTTAAATAAGATTAATAGTAACATTATAACAAGTGTTGGTAAAGATGCATGTTAGTAAAAATCACTTAGTTTGTAGTCCTTAGGTAAACAGGTGAGCAATGTCTTAACTCTTGTATTTTGACTTCAGTTTTCCCCAAAGTGTTAACATGTTTAGTTAGATAAGTTTGCAAGGCTTTAAGCTCCTAACTCTCTCAACCCAACCCCTTATACACCCTATGTCACTTGGTTGCACAGCAACCATTGTTTCAGGGAAACTGTAAAGCTAAAACAGAACATCCTCACATGGCTTTACTTATTCCTTTATCTGTTATGACTTATCCCGTACTCCCAATTTATCACAAGATACTCACTTACTTATTTATGTGTTCTTGCTGTGTTTTACACCCAAAACCACCTAGATATCCCCTATTCGGAACCTCAAGCACAACAACAAAACAACAAAAACTGAAACACCAACTAAACTTATCTTCAGTTTACTCTATGTTTAAGTCTCCAACCCGATGTCCAACTCTCCCAGAGTATTTTACCAGTTTAGCTAGATATATTAGAAATGTTCTGGGTTCATTATTAAACCAACATCCCTCACTCACTACCCCTGGAACCAGCCTTACTGAAACGTAAGTTTCAAAAACTGAAACAAAACTGGTTTACCCTCTTTGACTTCTCATATCAGTATGCCAATCCGTTCCCTAATCCTCCTCAAAGTGTTCATCGACCTAACTAGATAAAATACAAAGTTTCGAGTTTATTTTCACTCTAGTGACAGGCCCGTATGACCCTTGTACTTGTTTACACCAGAGCAACATACCAATGAAAAACCTGAGAACACAGAAACTAAGACTGGTGCGCTAGAATTTTTTTTCCTTCCTTTTTCTGATTTGTTTTTCATTCCCAGATCTAGTTGTCTTCTCATTCCCTCCTCAAGTTATGTACCTTCTTAATATGATTTTACTTCAATCTAGCCCAGCACCACCGGGACCACATCTCCCAAACAGAACATCAATCCTCATTGAACTGAAAAGTAACTGACCAAAACTTCCTTCTATTATATATTTTTCTTCTGTTGGTTCATGAGTTCGGTCTCAATTTATCACAAAGCACTTATTTATTTAGTTAAGTGTTTATCCTAGCTTTACTCTCAAAACAGACCCAAGGCGGCCAGTTACAACTACTGAAAACAAAAAAAACATTATGCAGAACCCGCATTGTTGCAGAACGCAGAAAATACAACTGATACAACTTATTCCTTCACCCTTCTTTGTGTGATACTTGTTTAGTTTCAGTTTTAGTTCAATTAAGCAGCCTATAACCTTCCTAGAGTGTATACCAACTTAAGTAGGGGTATTAGGAATATCTCGAGAACATTGGCCACTCTTCCTAGCCATCTGTGCACAGTTATACAGGAGTTCACTTTTTCAGAAATACTAGGAACTGACATGCCAAAATCTGGGGTTCTTTCTTCCTTTCTTTTCTGTTTGCTTACAAATTTATCTCTCAAATCTCTCCCAAAGTGTCTACATCTTACGTGAAGTGTTTAATCAGATTTTTAACCTCTGAAAAATTCATTATACACAACCGGTAATAATCTGCTTAGATAAGATATTAATACCGTTTTAACTATAAAACAGACCCAAGACTATGAGGATTATTACTCTAAAGTTCCTTTAGCAGCCCTGGAAGCTGCTGAACAGGAGCTACATTTCTGCCCCTTTCTACTTCTAGTTTCTGCTTTAGTGTGTTGACTTACAACTCCTCCCAACTTGTACCCACTTAGTAAATGTTTCATCAGTACTTTAAACTTAAGAACAACCCAAAGCAGGCTTATTAATACACTGAGACGTGATATACTGAACCAAAACTGGAACCTGAAACTGGAAAATCTGAAATCACAATTTACTGATCAAGTTCTATAGTTTGTTTCTCTTTTTTTTTCCAGGTTCCTTAATTTCTTAGCTAGTTGTATTACTATGATTCTATCCTCAAGGTAACCCACAACACATTAGCTATACCCCTGAGAAGTTGATAAGCAGTAATACTAAATTTCTAAAAACTGAACTCACGCATAAAAAAGAAACCAGAAAGTGTGGACTGTTCTATTCCTCTCCCATGTTTTTCTTTCTGTTCACGAATCAGATTCTGGTTTTTTTCCCAGGTGTGTATAAGTTCATTAGGTGGGTTAGATATGTATTAGCCTCATCATCATACCAATAGAATCCCAACCACCCTCTTGGATTACAATTATACGGAAAATAAAAATCTCAGAAACTGGGACTGTTTATCAGGTACACTTGACAGTTTTTCCTTGTTTTCAGATCATGAAACTAGGTTAGAAATAACTCACCGCTCAAGTAGCTTAGCATATTTCCCTTGGTTGCTCTTTGGCACTGTGAAGATACATATTATCATACTATTGTTTACCAGTGTTATATTTTCTCTATTCAATAAGGGTGTTATATGTTATCAGTTGTAGTTTCTTAAACGCTGCGCTTCTATGCCAGTGGTTTCTTTTCTTTCTGTTAGCTACTATAAGTAGCTCTATTTTCTCAGATCTGAATCATAATAAGAAATACGCAGCTCCATTCATCGTTTCATTCTGTTATCTTTTCCTGCTCTCTTCTGTCGTTCTCTGCATATCTTCACATGGTATCAGAGCAATGCGTGAGGATAGACAGTTGAATTGATCAGAATAAACTCATAAGGTGGAGCCGAAATCGATAACTTCTGCTAGATCGTTTGAAATGGAATCCGAAACTCCTACTAAAACTTTGGAGCAGTTGCTGGAGTCTTTGACGGGATCGAGAACGAAGGAAGTAGAGCCTTCAGATCCTCTATATGTGCATACCTCAGATCATCCAGGTATGATTATTGCTGCCAAATTTGACGGTGGAATCGGTTTTCAAACGTGGAAGCGAACAGTACTGATGGCATTGATAGCTAAAAATAAGATAGGCATGATAGACGGTACGATTGAGATGCCTACAGACGACGAGGTTAGACTTCAAGCTTGGAAACGCTGTAACGGTTTAGTCATGTCGTGGATTTTGAATGCACTGGATAAAAGTCTCTGTGAAAGTCTAGTTTATAGCACCACGGCGAAACAAGTATGGGATGGATTACTGGCTAGGTTCGATCAGATAGACGGGACGCGAAGGTTCAATTTGAAAAAGGATCTTTGTGACCTAGATCAAGGAACTGATAGCGTGAATGTTTATTTCACGAAGTTTAAGAAAATCTGGGATGAGTTAAGCTCTGTTATTGATCTGGTTTGTTGCGATTGTAGTAAATCAGAAAAGATGAAGAAAACACTCGAAGAGGATAAGATGATAGATTTTCTCATGGGATTAAATGAGATGTATATCAATACTAGAGGAAACATCTTGATGATGAAGCCCCTTCCGTCTATGGAGACTGCTTACTCTCTGATTCTTGCGGAGGAGAGACAAAGAGAAAGTAACAAGAAAAGGAGAGGGGAAGGTGAGAATAGCAGTTTCGTTAATGTAGCAGACAGCTATGGTCCACAGCAACAAATCCGTTGGCAGCAGAATAAAGGAAAAAGAATTAGAGAAACCTGCACTTTTTGTGGAAAACAGGACACCGTGAAGAAAATTGTTTTGCTAAGAATGGTTATCCTAACGGTGGAAGTTTGGTAAAAACAAAAAGAGCAGTGCTAATTCTGTTAACAGTGACAAGGTGGATATGAAAGTTGATCCTTCAAGTCGTGAACAATCTGGTCTGACTTCCAGTTTGCCGCGAGAACAGATAGACTTCTTGATCAATTACTTGCAGAAAATGAATGTTGCGCAGGAAGAGACTCATTCTTGTAATTTGCAGGTACTGATTTGCTTTATAACCATGACTCAGAATGTTTTAGTGTAAAACATAAAGGAAATCAGAGTGGTAAGTGGATTGTTGATACTGGTGCCACTGATCATCTTAGTGGCAACAGAAGTCTGTTCAGAAGAGAAACATTGCTTGGAAAAAATCACAGTGTGTCAATGCCAGATGGAAGGACTCAGTTAATTGAAACAAGAGGAGACATTGTGCTGGGACAGCATCTGGTCTTGAAAGATGCTCTTTTCGTTCCAAGCTTTGAACACAATTTGCTATCTGTTACAAAGTTCACTGATCAGTACCGATGTAGATTGATTTTTGATGATTGCTGGTGTATGTTGCAGGACCAACAATTGAATACTGAAGTTAGAATAGCTCAGCAGATCAATGGTCTTTACATTCTGCGTACAGAGTTGCTGGAGATTTTTCTGCAACAGAAAAAGAAGATTGAAGAAAAACAAGATAGTTGCAATGTTATTACTGTAAATAATGGTCTGTATTGGCACAACAGACTGGGTCATGCATCCTTTACTAAGCTTAAGGAATTAGGTTTAGTTAAAGATGATGATAGTTCTGTTATTTCAGTCTACGATTCTTGTAATAAGGGTAAAGGCCACAGATTGCCCTTTCCCATCTCTCATACCAGAAGCAGTGACTGTTTTGATTTGATTCACGTTGACACATGGGGACCTTGTAGTGAGAAAACTTATGATGGCTATTCATATTTTTTAAGTATTGTGGATGACAGAAGCAGATGTTTGTGGGTGACACTCATGAAGAACAAATCTGAAGCCACAAAACTCATACAGTCCTTTGTTTTAATGGTTGAAACGCAGTTTGCAAAGAGAGTAAAAGTAATAAGATCGGATAATGCGTTTGAATTAGGGACTTCCAAGGAGAATGTTGAATTTTTTGCAAGCAAGGGAATTCTACATCAACGTTCCTGTCCTCATACCCCTCAACAGAATGGTATTGTTGAGAGGAAACATCGTCATATTCTTGAGACTGCAAGGCAGTTTACTTTCACTCAGGAGTTCCCCTCAAGTTCTGGGGTGATAGTGTTCTCTTTGCCACCTACATTATTAACAGAATACCATCGGCTGTCCTCAATAAACAAACTCCATTTGAAATTCTTTATCACACTTCTCCTTCTTATGATATGCTAAGGACTTTTGGTTGCCTGGCATATGCTGCTAATGTGAAAAGTCCTAAACAAAAGTTTGAACCTCGATCTTTTAAGTGTGTTTATCTCGGTCCTAGTTCTGTGAGTAAAGGACACAAACTTTGGAGATTGGAAGACAGCAAGATTATTCACAGTCGTGATGTAATCTTCTATGAAGGTGTTTTTCCCTTCAAAGAAAATTCTTTCGATACACACAGTGCAGACACTACAGCAGATTTTTTGTTCCCGTTGTGTTCTCAGATTTCTGATGATGATTATGCACCTAGAAGATTTCTGTTTCCAGGACATAGCAATCATGATCCTGTTAATCAACCAGAGAGAGGAATAATTCCAACAGACACTTCTTCTCTTTCTCCTGATGAGTCAGATAACAATATCAGTACTGTTTCATCTACTGAGTTACCTCTGGAGGTTGCTCCAACACAACCCACTGTGCCACATTCGCCAGTTGCTCCTACTTCTTCTGATATGCTTCAGCCAATAGCAGGAAGTGATGTGCGCAGATCTTCAAGACATCACAAACCTCCTTCTTATTTGGAGGATTTTTTTGTTGGCAAGACAGCTTTTAATATGCCAGAGGATGATGCGTTTACTAGAATCCTTTCTGCTTGATTGTCTGTTAATACAGATCCGTCTATTAGTTAGTCTAAGCTACCGGTTTCTTCTTTGACAGACATCACAGGAGGATCATCTGCATACAGCACTGCTTATACTGCTAGTTGCCTTGCGGATAATCCAGCTCCTTTTACTCCAGAACCACGTACCTTTACAGAAGCAGTACAGTATCCTCATTGGCGCAAAGCCATGACAGATGAGCTCACTGCTTTAGAAAGAAATGGCACCTGGGAACTTACAGATTTACCTAAAGGAAAAAAGGCTATAAGCTCTAAATGGGTTTATAAGACTAAGTTGAAGGCCGATGGGACTTTAGAGCGCTACAAAGCTCGTCTTGTAGTCCGCGGGTTCACACAAAAACAGGGGATCGATTACACGGAGACTTTTTCCCCTGTAGTGAAAATGAAAACTGTCTGGACACTTCTAGCAGTGGCAGTAAAACGGCATTGGAACATCAAACAACTTGATGTTAACAATGCCTTCTTACATGGCGAATTGAATGAGGACATTTATATGACTTTGCCAGAGGGCATGGTCTGTGATGGTCAGAAAGTATGCAAGCTCCGTCGATCCTTATACGGGCTTAAACAGGCGTCACGTCAATGGTACGCTAGACTTACTACATTCCTTCATTCGCAAGGGTATGTAAGTTCTAACAACGATACTTCTTTGTTTACCAGAAGGGTTAATAATCTGGTTGTCCATGTCGGGGTATATGTTGACGACCTGCTTGTATGTGGGGATGACACATCAGAAATTACTCGTCTCAAGCACTGTCTCGATAGTCAGTTCAGGATCAAGGATTTGGGCGTCTTGCATTTTTTCTTGGGGTTGGAATTCACTTTCTGTCCATCTGGCCTAATTGTTACCCAGCGCAAGTTTGTCAAAGAACTTCTGGAAGAATTTGACTCAGGGAATTCCAGGTCTGTGGCTAGCCCTCTCGATGTCAATATAAAATTACGGCCTTCTGATGGTAATCCTTTACCAGACCCAGAACTCTATCGTCGGCTAGTGGGTAAACTAAATTACCTAACGAATACTCGTCCTGATTTGAGTTTCACGGTTCAGCTGTTATCTCAGTTTCTCAAAGAACCTCATGATACTCATCTGTTTGCCGCACAACACGTATTGCGTTATCTTCGTGGCACATGGGCAATGGGATTCTTCTGAATAATCGGGATGATTTCAGCTTGCGAGCCTATTGTGATTCGGACTGGGCTTCTTGTCCTTCTACCCGTCGCTCTGTTAGTGGATTTTTTATTCAGTTTGGCGGGTCTCCGATTGCTTGGAAAGCTAAGAAGCAACCTTGCGTTTCTTTGTCTTCAGCTGAGGCTGAGTACCGTGCTATGCGGAAGGTCACCTCTGAATTGGCATGGCTGAGCAGGTTGTTGTCTGAGTTAGGAGTGGATTCTATTACACCGATTCCTTTACATTGCGATAATCAGTCTGCTGTTTTCATTGCCACCAATCCAGTGGCTCATGAACGCACCAAACATGTGGAAATCGATTGTCATTATGTTCGGGAACGGTTGCAACAAGGACTTATCTCTGTCCGTCACATCCTAGTTCTCTCCAGTTGGCTGATATGTTTACTAAAACATTGACTGGGAAGAATTATCATCGACAGTTCTCTCGTATGGGAATTTCCTCTCCTACTTAGTTCAAGACGCACTTCTGTTCTTACAGATGCACGTCTTGCGGGGGGTGTGAAGATACATATTATCATACTATCGTTTATCTGCGTTATATTTTCTCTATTCAATAAGGGTGTTATATGTTATCAGTTGTAGTTTCTTAAACGCTGCGCTTCTATGCCAGTGGTTTCTTTCCTTTCTGTTAGCTACTATAAGTAGCTCTATTTTCTCAGATCTGAATCATAATAAGAAATACGAAGCTCCATTCATCGTTTCATTCTGTTATCTTTTCCTGCTCTCTTCTGTCGTTCTCTGCATATCTTCACAGGCACAAAACAAGACTTCCAGCACTTTGGTCACCCGACAACAACTGAGGAAAATTACCCAGAAGTTAGGCTCTGATAAACCAGAGAAAAGAACGTGGGCTGGAGCAAAAACTGAATTTCCTTGTGATTAAATGTTACAGGATTTGACTGTGATTAGTAGTGATGCCATACACTATCCACACCAGGGGCAAAAACATTGCAGAGCTTGTAGTAGTGAATCAGGTTTTGGAATCTACCTTGGGTGGAAATTCATACCAACTTATTGTGGTCTGTGGAGGGATTTCTTGTCGACTTTCTCTTGACAGAAGAGCAATGGGCTTCAGGATTTCCAATGCCCCACTCCTTACCTAGCATGGATGGCTCTTTACGTGAGGCAGGGAGAAGAGTTAGAGAAATTAATGCATGGACCATCGGCCAAAACAGACAGAAGAGGGAATATATTTTACTTGAGCTTCACCTGTTGGTTTCTTTCCAAGAGTTCGAACTGCAACTCGAGCAGATAGACAGGAGAGGGCCCACAAAGGGTTGAGGTTCACTAATAAAAAAAAGTGCAGGAGTAATGTGTCAGTTTTCACTTCAAACTGAGACAACAGAAGCAAGACTGGTTGTGACCTACCTGGGACCGATATTCACAGCAGGAAACTGACCCTTTATCAGTTCTTGTATTTGGAGGAGAATGCTACAGGTTAACAAGGGACCTCTGCCATGCGAAAGAAATGGAGTTACTCTTTCTTTTTGACTGAGAACAAAAGAAATCGAGGAAACAGAAAGGAAGTGAAATCCAATAGTACTTACTTTGTGCATCAGTAATCAGAGGGAGTGAAGATTGTTCCTGCCCATGCAGAGCAACGCAAGGCAGGAGAGTGAAGGAAGAAATTTGTGGTTTTATGAATCAGATGGCACCAGGTACGGGAGACTAAGACAGGGCTAACTCAGTGATTAGTGGGGGCAAGTTCCCATGGAAATTTTGTGAGAGTTTGAATCAGAACAGGTTTTGATGCGTGGGAGTTTGTAGCAGGGGCAGACTGGGGTTGTTGGCAGTATGATAAAGTAAAAGGGAATGTTGGAGTTTGAACTGCAGTCCTCGAAATTCAGCAATGGCTTGCTGTCTGGTGCACTGTTGTTTCCCTTAATTATTTCTATTGGAACCTAGAACGGGCCAGACAACGCTTGTGACCGTTTGGGGGAGTTCAAACTTTGAGATGCAGCCATAACTTCCTGTCTAATTCCCCAACTCAACAACCGCTAGCAACATGGTTGTTTCTGTTTAATTTTTTTGATTTCAGACAGAATCAAAGGGACTCGATGGTCTGTGGTTTATTTTCTTTCCTTCTTGATTCCGGTGAGAGCGTAGCAAGGGAGATAGTGCTCCGCATTACTCAGAACTTTTGCTGCTCAGTTAACAAGACAATGGCGCCAGGCTTATTTGAGGATCTAGCGCAGATTCTTGTGAAGTTAATGGGGTTCATGCCTCTGATTTTGCATCAGAAACCGGTAATGACCACCCTTTCCAGATTAATATATTCGTTAGTTTATCTCACATTGCAGGGATGAAACGGGTGAGAGTATTGGAGTTTGCTTACTAAGTTTCAGAGGTGGGAAGTTGTTTTCGGACAGCACAAGACCATAATGGTCTATATATTTTTTTTTAAACACGCCAAGCTACTGCACCGGTGGTGGAGTGTAGCTGTTTGATCTTCTATGCACAGCAACCAATAGCAGCCTGTTAGTTGCTGTTGTTTTTTTTTTTCTTTTTGTAGTCACATAGTAGTCTCAGTACTTGTTTTAAATTGTTAGTATTAATTACTGAATTTGAGCATAGCTCAACCGGTTAAGACGTTTAGTATGGGTACGAGAGGTACGGGGTTCGAACCTCAGCGGGAGCGTATTCATTTGCTCCTTTTTCTTTTTCCCTCTTTTTTTTGTATAAGCTATATACATGTTTATTTACATATATATAAGCGACTATATAATATGTCGCGTTATTAATTTTATACGGCGCTAGTCATTTATACGTACATGTATGTTTATATACGCCCCCTTTCTATTTCGTCGCGTTTTAGTTATATGTGACTATGCGACATTATTATTTATCATATACGACGTTGTAATGTTGTAACGTTTATATGTATTTTTATAAACATACATATATAAGTACGTGACTGTATTAATACATAACGTTACATGTATATACCAAATTTAATTGTTCGTAATTTATTATATGTCCGGCTTATGAAACGCGACTGGATAATCTCCTCGCGTTTATGATTTTATGTGTTTAAATATTCAGGGGTGTTTCAACTTACCCCCCTTAAAAGAGACTTCGTCCCGAAGTCTTACTTCCTTAACTTATATTTTCCACTCCTGGTAATCTTAGGGATCCAGTCCCGCATTCATTATCGATACCCAAAAGATTAAGTCCATAATTATAAAGCTCGGTGCTTCTAAGCACCGTGCCACATCAGTGGCTTCACACAAGTTCTCATAGTAGACCAAGAAGCTAGCAATGTGTATAACATGCTAAAGTGCAAACCAAGGCACACGACATTCATTCATACATAGCGTACATAACATTTTCACACACAATCCAAACACACAAACCTACCAACCAACCACGAGTGGTTGTAGGAATACATCATACTAAATCAACACACACACAAAACAAAACGCGCTCCCCCCCCCCCCCTTAAAAGAGGGGTACGCCCCCGTACCCTACACTAAGCCGAAACATCGATGAAACAATCACAAGAACTTACTGCAAGTTATTATTTCCCTTGCAAGCGGTTTAGATCAGTAAAGTCGTGCCTCACATTACTAACCCTTAACCCCGTTTCCCAAATTTAGGTTTTCCTATTCTCGGTACTTCTCTGTTCCAGTCATTAGAGCGTAAGAGCACTTTTGTAACACCCCTCATAACAAATACGTAATAGTCGCTCACGTGAACAGGAAATAAAGGCGTCTCACAGCGGAAGGAATTACAGTAATAGGACTCACATGGGTGTTACTTGCCACCACTCGCCCATACGAGTGGTGTAGCAGTACAACATCTTAACAAATTAAACTTAAAAATACAATGCGGGGTGACAACGAGATACCACTACATGTCTATCTAAGTATCAAAAGCACAACTACTGTGAGCATCTAAACATAATCCAAATCTTACAACGTCCTAACTACCCAGCCCCGCACTTCGGCTTCGACGTGTTCAGCAACCTGCACAATAAGTGTAGTCTCAGCGATAGACGCTGAGTATGCCGGATCTGGACCCTATTGGTCACTTGTCATTTTTTAACCGTCTTGATATTAGATTGATTTCATGCTTTACCATTTTACAGGTATAATAGGTACTGTAACAACATGCATGATTATATAATCATTCATCCAATCCAAACAGTCATATATGGATATACACATTACTGTCATACATCATACAATACAATGGCATTGAGAACTCATTCATCGTATGTTAACATCATCACGTAGTACATCACTCGGCCCTCCGGGCCTTCACATAACGTTTGTTTTGGTTACACTGTCGGGCGTCAATTAGGACAACCCGAAATATACTCACTTGGACAGTAGTCCCACGTACACACAAAGGTGCTCACTGCCCTGATCATCCGAAGACTCTGGGACTTATTCACTTTGCCTTTGTAAAGGCGTCCATTTAGGTGGCCAAGGGCCTGGTGCCAATGGTAGCACACTCCGCCTGATGATCTATGTAGGCTCGTTCAGGATTAACTAGGGTAAACCCGATACGGGATAACCCAAGAGATCTCTACGCGCGACCAGCAGCCAGTGACTGTCTGGATTAAGGTACATCATCACATTCATTCACATTCCACTGTTAGCTTTGTTAGTTAGATAGTCAGTTACAGTTTTAGTTATGGAGAACATCACTTAATTTGTTGGCTGCCCTCTGGATCTTACGCATGCCTAGAATTATTCTAGGTAGTATTCACGTTCGAGTCAAAGCTCTAGAGACCGACGTTGTCGTGTCCCGTTCCTAAGTGTTTACTTAGGTTATAACTACATACTTGTAATACTAGCGTATTAGGTCAAGCAACAGTGGTCACAATCACACATTTCGCATATGTAGTTTTGTATAAGTCGATCTATAGTCGACGTAGTGTTAGTCCCGTAGGACGTTCGTGCATAGATAATTAATGCAGTAAACATAACTACACATCACACACATAAATCACATACATACATTCACACAAGTTATTTATCAAACAAATCCGAGCCCGAGGAATTCCTCAGGACAACCCGGATCAAATCCCTTTACATACCGTACACCGTGGACCAAGGCTGCGCAATATGGATCTCTAAGCTTCTCGAGCGTGCACGTCCGACAGGCGGTCTAACAATACGAAGAACGCTAAATGTCAATCCACATGACAATACGATTCGGTATTTTCGAATAACGCCAGTAACCCCGGTAATACAACTGTTATGAGTTAAGGTATCATTATACTTAAGACTCTTTACTCGTAGTATGTATTAATATACGGTTTACGAGGACGTTGGTTTTTATTCGAACGTCGTGGCTAACGTTTTTAAACGTAGGAATTATATTTCCTATCCCATATTATTTTATAAACGTTACGCCTGATACAAAATTGTTCGTTCTCGTATCATTACTCCAACTGTTTCATCGCATGTACGGGTATTGTTATTACCTTCAGTTGCATGTATGGTTACATTTTATAATCCATGGTTGTTTGTATTCCATGCGACGTTAGTTTATATTGTACGTTAGATCGTTATTCTTCGGTATACCTTATATTACTCAACTTCTAATTTATGTAGCAACTTGCATTCATTTAAAACTTTATGACGGTATGGTATACAGTTACACTTACACGTTAACATTTATCCTTAACCACTATACGGTTTGTAAACGTATCATATACGCATATTATTCGCGCCAGCATTTATATATGTATAAAATTTAGTTTCTAATGAAGTATGAACTTTATATTATGTATATATATATATATATTATTCCTTATGCAGGGTTTATTTAACCATTCCAAAATCTTATATTAACCATAGCACTTTGTGTCATTGTATACCATAGTTTATATTTTCATTTCGATATACATAATGTGTATATATATATATATATGTACACTAGCATGTTAGTCTTTTTACCAACTATGCTTTTACCACATAACATTATTTAGTGTTACACTTATGTCCTGATATCACATTGTATGATATTTTATACGTCATTAGCTTATAGCATATAGTTTTAGTACTTATATTTATATACCGAAAATGACATATACTTACAATACACTATTACCTCTTTATTTACATAATTCTCATTATTACAAAATAGTCACACAACTTATACCATCTATTATAACATTTGAATCATATAGTATGTATACTATATAGTTTCAATATTTCCGAAGAATACAACAAACCCCTTAGGTTCTGTTTTTTTTCTTTTTGCTCCAACCCTTAACTTCCCATATTTATACCTTTACCACAAATCTTATTATATTTTTACATATCATATGTTATACCATTCCAAACATTATATTATTTATAACATATAGTTTTTATATGTTATTTCTTAATATTACCGAACAGCCCATAGTTGTTTGGTATATTTCTTTTCTTATTTACATTTTGACCCAATTTATATTATATACTTTCATATGTCACAAAAATCATATATTATACTCTTCTATCAATATACCCATTTATATAACTCCCAAAAATTCCCAAATTTCATACTTAGGATAAAAATCACCATATTAACCAAACTACACCTCTACTTTTGGCATTTACGTTTTATACCCCATAAGTTTTATAAATTCAACATTTCACTTATAATGTTAATATGAGTTCATAAATTAATTATTTATGACATTAAATTGGTCAAGGCTTTTATCTTGGTCAATGTTGACCCAATATACACTAGTTTGACCATAGGTTTATGTATTTGCGGTTTTGACCACACTTTCTCAAAATTGCCATTTGACCCCCATGTTTTAAAAACTCAATAAAATTCATAGGATATCTCTTTTAACATATAGTTTTCGATTCTATTTATTTTCAGTCTCTAAAATTTGTTTAAATTGCAATACAACCCCAAACTATTTCAGTAGTATATATTTTGTTCTAAATTCATTTTAAAACCATTTTTAACTTAACATAGCAATTAAATTAAATGGCCTAAAATGCTTGGCCTTATTACATTAATTTTCATTGGATAAAATTACACATAAATGTTATAAAAACTATATTGTTTACGGTTAGATATATAGTTTTTTTTCTTTAATGTTTCCTAAAATCATTTAATTATTTCCTATGACATTATATGTCATCTAAGCTTTGTATTATCAACTAAAAATGTTATAACACATTATAATACATAGTTTAGTCATTTAAGACCATGTTTGGTCTCGGTTCACATCACTCATATTCTAATTTTTATAAATCATGTTTTGACCCATAATAAACTTCCTTGACCTTATAGGTCTTTAGCACACCAAACTAGTCAACTCAAAAATGTTATTTAACATTTTAATACACAACCATATCATTTCACCCCCATCAAACCCACGGCTGCTACATTAGTGTAACATAATGCCATAAAACTTTATCATAATATAAGATAAGGTGTCTCACCTAGCTTTTGAGTTTCAAACCACCAAAGCTTCTCCAAACTACCTTACACCTCTCGGCCTAAATTTCCACATAGAATTTATTCAGTTTTTGAAGTGTTAATAACATAACCTTAACTTATACACCTTAGGAGGTATTAACACTTACTTGTGTATATATTTCTTTTTATTTGGACTGGTTTTCTTCATGGTTTGAGCATGGGGTTTCCAAGAGATTTCCAGCAGCATTTCATGCGCAAGAAATACATATATCAGCCATGTAAAACAGGGTCATTATAGATTGGATTTAAGCTTGGAATATACATGTTATTACCTTGGTGTGAAGCAGACTTATAAGGTTCATTACGCCTGTTTTTTTGTAAGTAAACAGGAAGTGTTAGGCCAGTGTTTACACTAGTAGTAGTACATGATCTCGGTAGTTTAAGGGAGAAAACAGAGAGGGACTAGGCAAGTTTTTTTCTTACCGTGAAGGGTGAAGATGGAGCTTTAACCTTGATCTCCTCCTTCACCAAGCGCTAGACATTCTTCCTCTGTTTGAACGTGGAAGTAGCAGCGAACAGACTGGGGAACTCCACTGGTCATTGCGTGAAGAAAACAATGGGAAGAAAGCTCATGGCAGGTTGGGTTATTCCCTCTGGTTTAGGACGTGCAGAAAGACAAGCAGATAGCTCAGAACATGCTAAACATAACCGCTACATTAAGGAGGCACGACCGTGGTGGAACTCACCGAAATGATGGGGAAAAGAGGTTCACACTTGGTCTTTTCCTCCTCGAGCCTGGGTGTTCCCCTCTGTTTTGATACACGAAGACACAGGAAGAAGGAGCTCCAGTAGGGTAGATGCTCTTCTCTGTTTGCACGTGAAGAAATCATCAAAGAGACTCATATGGGCCAGGAATATTGGAAGTACTTTACCGATGGAATAAGGAATGTTCATGGGGAAAACGAAACTCACCAAGCCAGTACCACAAGGGAGATCACTTGGGTTGGTCCCTTCACAAACTGGGTGTCTCCTGGTTCTTTTACGTGAAAGAAAAACAGAGAAAGAGCTCACGACTTACTAGAGATATTACCGGTAATGAGATGAAGTTAACGACCATGGAAATGGAGGTGCACTCACGGTCAACTATCCGCAGAAAAGAGAGTTTTGCACCAGTTCAGTTCCTTCACAATGTTGGGTAGCCACCTCTGGTTCTGTACGTGGGAAATCAATAGGAGAAGCTCATGTGAAGCTGGGGACCTCTTCTGTTTTGGTCGCGAAGAAAAGCAGGAGAAAACTCAAATCAGCTGAGTATTCCTCTCTGTGTGTTTGAACGTGAAAGAGACAAAAGAAAAGCTTATAAGGAGTTGGGGAAATCTGCAAAGGAACATCGGTAATAAGAAGGGAAGGGAACTGCTATATTTACCTTGGACAGGTTATGAAGGCTAACTGCCTTCTCCTTCTGTTTTTTTTTTAGCCGATGACCTCCCAACTTCATACATTAACACGGTTTGTATGCTACAGCAGTTAGTTGCAGCCAAGGAAGATCCAGGGATGGTTCACGGTTTGGAACCGCAAGAGGAGACTGGCTGTTTATGCTTCTGGATCAGCTAAGAGGAACTGGAACTATAGCAGTGGTAGCAGCATGACGTCTCTCGGTACTGGAATAGCAAGGGGAACGAAGCCTGGTATTAGAGATGGAGAGTCTTTACCGCAATGGATGGAATGAAGATCTAACTTGGAGCTTTTCCTTTACTGCATACTGGTTGCTCTCCTCTGACTCTGTCATGAAGAACAGGAAGAAGGAGCTCTGTAGAGTGGTAATATTATTGACAATGCATAAGCGGCATGTCTGGTTACTTGGGAAGATTGGAGATCACTCCCTTTCCTCTTCTGTTACACGCCGAGGAGACGTTCAGCCGTGGAGGAAGGTAGCAGCATGGTACTCCTCTCGGTACTGGAGTGGCACGCGAGAGGAGAGCTCCGAGATGCTGCTGTTGTTGGAAGAAGAAAAAGGCTCGCTTTGAAAACAGAAAGGAACTCGGTGATAATGAAACAGGTATGGGTTTGGAAAGTTTCCTATGTTCAATGCACTCATATGTTTACTGTCGGTCAAGTTGGGTAGGGGTAGATAGTAGTAGTTGTTTGTTTATTTGTTTTTTTTTGCCAAGGTAGTACGGTAAGTAGTAGTACGTAGAAGAAAAAGGAAGAATGGTTTGCTTATTATATGATATATATATATCTATATAAGTCATCAGACTTATGTATATTATATGCTTTCGGTGGTTTCTGCAGGTACTGCACGCGGACAGGAGTGCTCAACTAAGCAAACGACGATGATCAGACAAAACAGAGGGATGAGGTGATTTGTTTAATTATAGTAAAAGTGTAACACTTACTTTAATAAAGTGTATGTGATGAGTCACAACTGATTGCAAACAGGGGACGGTAACTAGTTGGTAAGGGAGGCTTATACTGGCCGACATATAACACCCCAAGTCAAGAAGACATTTGACCAAGGACATGACTAAGGAATCAAATGTTTATTATTATTTTTGGCATCATTGGGTTATTGTTCCCAAAACAATGCACATATTTTTGGCTTTTTGAAGAACTTTGAGTTAAGCGTTTTAATGTGGCACATTATGTCACATTAGTATCATTAAGGGTATTCAAGACCCTACAATTAAATAGGATTCATTTTTGGGGACAATCTCACAAAAATGTGTTTTAAGGAAGTTTGGTGTATATTTTGCATTCTAGTGCGTTTCTGAGCTCGGTTTCCCTTGGAAACGGTTTTAATGTGTTCATTTATGTGTTATAAAGCTCAGGTTAAAATTTTAGGTCAAACGGAAGTCGTTTGGATTTTTATTCACCCCAAAAGGTTAAAGGGTGTAATTCTTGCTTTCTGTTAAACATCGTTGTGTTTAATTTAGTTTGAGGCATGTTTAGGCCTTAATTTAATTGAATATATTTAATCAATTAGGGGTATTTCAATCTACCCCCCTTGAAAAGACTTCGTCCCGAAGTCACTTTATAGATAGGTGTATTAAAACTCATATACTCCCACAATGTATATCTATGTGATATATCATTTACACACATCGTGTTGTGCTAATACCGCACATAGCCCTCAATTGTGGCGTTAATTCAAACATATATGGATATAGGCGATCCATCAGCACCATCATTTCCTATCAGTTCTACCAACCGTGACAACCTCCCCGAGGTGTCATACCATATTATCATTCCACATTTCGTATCTAATTATTCGTTTCGTATCTAAGCGATACTCTAAGTAATCAATCTAAAAGGTACAACAATATATATACCCCAGTATCATAAAGGAAGTGCTACACCTGGGTGTAAACATGCCATTAAGTATTTCATAAAATTCATACATACGAATGCACATCTCACACAACAAATCAACCACGTACGCCCCGCGTACCAAACAACACCAACAAAATGAACAAACAACATCACAAACAACGTCCAACAATCGACATCGTGTGCCTCGCATACCCACAAACATACCAACAACCAACATCGTATGCCCCGCATACCCACAAACTATTGTATGTCCCACATACGAAATAACAGAATACCCACAAACTATTGTATGCCCCGCATACGAAATAACAGAATTTAGTGCAAACATGTGCACAGCCAAGAGGCTCTACCCCCCTTAAAAAGGGTTACGCCCCCGTACCCCACAAGTATTCAACAGCGCTCCACAAGGGCTGGATACTTGGCTCTCATAGAGTTCTCTAACTCTCATGTGGTGTTTTCACCTTTGGAGTAGATTATTCTCATGTCAGAGAGACGGGTATGACTCTAGCCCCTTCGGGCTCTTAAATATAAAAGGGTGAGGCACGTATTGGTGCTCTCTCCCAAGCTCGTTCTAATGGGCCCACTCGCTCTGTATGAGGTGCAGACCCATGAACATAGGCTCAATTTCCCTCTTTTCATTACTGTGTATCCTCTTATTTGGATCACTAGCATACATTCGTGTGTCTTCTCCCACTGATATTCAGTTTGAGGTATAATGACATTGGCTCTTGTTAGTACTTGGTGCTCTTTGCACTTGTCTTTGTAATACCAAGACGTACCCGCCTACATGTCCACGTAGATGATGATTGTCATCCGTGTCTCCTGGTGGTTTTGTTCCAGAGTAATACACTGTTGTAGATCTTTGATACACACTCTTGTTGATATCCATTGCATCTTTCTGTATTTCTACTAGATTAATAACTGCACAAGTGCAATACCAAAACACTCAGTCCTACAGAGTGCAGAGGCGTAAACTCTCAGCAGCTAATATCTAAAGAGTCAAACAGATAAGATGAGCGAATCATCATGTGAGTGGTACATTCCAAGTCCATTATTCCTTCTTAAGGTATCTGCTAGCATTTAGCTTGTCTCTCATCATTGCGTAGTCACGCGTTTATGTTTACATCATCTGGTAGATTTCCTCTGGATTGCAAGAACTTGCATAATCCTAGTGAGGGTTCTACGTATATTCGTCCATAAAGTGGGTTTCCTTTTCCTGTTGTCAGCGTCGTCGTCTTCGAAGGGTCTCCTTGTCTTCACTGTGTATCGTCTGCTACTTTGTGTTGTAGGTTCTTGGTTTCTCTAGCCCGTTGGTTAACTGCGGCTCTTCTCGTCCATCTTCGAGGTAATCTGCATCACTGTCCATAGTACGGAGTTGACTACTTCTCGTGTTCCTAACACTACTTGTCTACATGCATGGGGTACCATACTGATACATTACTACTTACCTGACTAACTTATAAATAAGTCTGTCAGGCCCACATGCTCCTATCGGAGTGCGGTCGTCCCATGTCTCGTACTGGTAGCGTCCGTCACACGACTATTGTGAAGTATTCTATTGTCAATCTCCCTTTCGATGGATGTCCTTGTTGTAGTTCGATGTTGATTGGTCCGCAATGTTGGTTATCTTGTCGTAGGTGCTAATGTTCTAGTAGTATGGTGGTAAGGTGGTTGGAACATTATTTTTTTTTTTCCCTGGACTCATGTCCTTAGTAACATACTATTGGTAGTACTTGGTTGCTAACCAGTTAAACGTTAAACGTTGGTTCGTCTGTATGGTTGCAATCGGTTTATGTAATATTGGTGCTGAGGTAGCAATGTCAGTTCTCCCCTTTCGATCTCCATGAGTACATACATAATTATTTCCTCCAGGTTTAATCATTATCATATCTTATCTATGCTTCCCGATACGGCGTAGGGTAAGTTCTCATACTTGGGTATTCACATTTGTTCCCTCTCCCGTTTAATTGGGTGTATTGTAGATTGCATGATTGCTTGAGCATCTTGGCTCTTCATCTTTCCAACTTTTCTCATTGATGGTACTGCATCCACAAGGGTATGCTATTTCTCATAAGATTAGGTTTGTCCATTAGGACTAAACATTTATCACTATTAGTGATTAACATTACATGTGGTATATACTCCTGGTATTCAGCTAGGAAGTAATGTCTTTGTTGTTACTTATTGCTTAGTGCTAGTTACTTGTAACTGCAGTTATTTATTTTTCAAGTGCGCGGTTTGGCGCCTGCTAGTTAATCATTATTGTTATTCACGTTGCTTGCGGTGTGTACCGTATCCCTCTTACTTTGTTATATTAATTTAGACCTTGTTATTTTAGTAATATACCTCGAAAGGTAATCGGAGTCGGTGTTCCCGGTCTCCTAGGCTTATGCCCTTTTATTTGTACATTAGGTACTTGTTTACTTGCGCTATTTAGCGTTCGGTTTGAGTGTTTGCCATTGTTTTAATTTGATCATTCGTTCAACACTGACAGTCGTCACAACAGTGAACGACATGTTTTTAATATATCCATACTTATCATTTTCACATGGTCGGACGCCAATGGCGGTAGCCATTCTTCCACTTAGGACTTGTTTCATATTCGCTATGATATTGATAATACATATAGAACTTAACCTTGACGTTGATCACTTTTAATTGTACATAACCATACGTGGCACTCCTTGGTAAAGGTAGTGCTCAGAGGTAGTAATTATTCATGTGTTCAGTGTTGATTCGCGCTCATTATTATGAAGGTACTGGTAATGTCCGTATTACGGTAGAATTGTTCTTTTCACTCTTGGTCCATCTGTGGACTGATACGTTTTACCAACTCTCTTGTGTTCATCACAGGTTGGCGTATACGTACATATAGTTAGTGAACTATAAGTTTCATTTATTACAAGGTTACAATGTTATAACGTATGATATGTATAACATTTTATTAAATATGTGGCAATACTGCAATAATGGAAAAGTATTAGGAGTTGATGGAAATAGGAATTTTGATGTATAAGCCTTTTGGAATAATATAGTTTTTTAAAGGTATGGGTTATAATATTTAATGAGAGGATGGAGTTTATAAACTAAGGTTAATATAAAATAGACCTTAGGAATTATAAATATATGTCCTGAAATGTGACAAGATATTAAGATAAAGTTCTTAATATAGTTGCATAATATAATGCATCAAATCGAATAATCATCTAACATTAAGATGATGATGAAAATGTGACATAAGATATAAGAGAATAAATCATGAGATATAAATGTAAGTGAATAAATATAAATACTGCGCATATGATATAGTTGGAAACTGTATGGCAGCGATCGTTATACGATCGTATTCTCTTCATAGTTTTATTTGTATGATTTAATATATATACAACGTAACTGTTAATCGCAAGTTTCCTTTGCTAGTTGTTTGTAACTAGGATACTGTAGTTTTGTTTATCCTTACTATAATTAATTTTGGCAACTTGTGAAGAGCTTCAGGTGTCATACGACTCTGGTGTGATCAGCACCAGTGTTGCACTAACCTTTCACCCCAATTTGTGGTTGGTTTTCCCTTGATACCCGGGAATCAAGTTTTACCTTCCACTTCCAATTCAGCCATTAAATGGTTTGATAACTAAATTACGTTATCTTGGCTCCTAAGCCTGTGTCATTTAACTCGTTCTCGTTTAGTAGTTACAATTTGTTATGGGCTGGTGTGCCATTTTTATTGCATTAGTCGGACTCGTCAGGTCCTTCAGAGGTTGTAGGCCTCATATTTTGGTGGTTTATTGCAACAATTGTAGTTATGTAGTTTATACTAGAGGTGTACAATTGTTTGGTGATTTTTGGTAGCCATGGTGTCGTACCATACGTCTACACAGTCTACAGTATTCGTTGTAACGATCATAGCAGTGGTAACTACAGTTGTAATTGTTCGCAGCACTTGCAGTGGCAAGTGCGCGGGGTAGACGAAATTATTAGTACATTGTTCAAATTAGCGCTTGCAGTTGCAAGCGCACCATGCAAGTAGAGTTGTCGGTTTCCGACTTGTTTGTCTTACTGTTGCATGGGTTGCTTAAGTACCTTTAGCATGATTGCTCGTGAATAAGACGGTATTTGGATTTGGGAAATTTTCCTGACCACACTGTCACTAGAATAATCAAGTCCTCTCTCACATTATATTTACAATAGTGTAAACGTTTGGACTTTGTCTCCCTACAGGTACCGCCACGACAGGGTCGCACACAGGTTTAGGATTGAAGTTTGAACATAACAGGACGGTATTCTCACAAGGTTCCTCCACGTTCTCAAGATAATTTCTTTTCACAGTTTGGTGGTTGAAGGTCCCATTACGGGCGACGGTCTCGCGGAGTTCATGGTGCTCCCGGTCCGCTTGCCCTGATGTTCTTGGGTGATCCTTTCCACGACGTTGTAGTAGTAGTGGCGCTCGCCTCTGGCAGTGCCTATTGATACGGCGCTTGGTCGTCAATGGAGGTATGACATTGAGGTTGTATTAATGTTACAGGAGCAGGAATTATTCATTCGCTGCTAGAGTGTTCAGACAGTCCGTTGGGCTTGGTAGCCCTTTTTCCTATATTCGGATTATGTTTCTTAGTTGAATTAAACTCAATGGGTTGTGGCGGGAGGGGTATTGTCGGCGGTAGATCGTACTGGACTTCCACATGAAAGTGGACTGTCGCCAATGTACTCATGACGTTTGTGTCTCCTCCTGCTGAGCTCTCAGCTGGACCTTAACAGGGGTAATATTCCCGGGCCTTTATGCCCTTGGTCAGCTTCCTGGCTCACACCACCACTAGACTTCAGTATTACCGTTCGTCTTCTCAACAACGCACCATATCACAATCAACTCGTTTGTGTGCCTCAAGGCTAACACTTGCAGGCCAAAGGCTCTGCCAACACATAATTTCATTAAGACACAGACGTTTCGTACCTCACAAATGTTTCCCAAGTTTCCCAAATCCTAAGCTCACTGTTTTAACCTAGTCATTGTCAAACAAAGCACACAGCACACAAGCCGTGTAACACGGCAACATACGAACCACACATGTACATACCTTATTCAAAAGCACGAGTTGTCTTACACTCGAAGTCTCGGTCGGAGTTCGCTACGGTCCTAGAGTTGATTAAAACAATGTGTCAGTTCATTATTTTATGTGACGACACTTTATATCGTATGTTATTCCCTAGGTATGTCGTTACATGGTTAGGTTATATTGACTCTTAGAACTCCATGTGCATTAGTTCTAGGCTTAGCTTACTCCTAGGATATTTCATATCTTTATTTACATGTTAACTAAGCCCTTTTTCCTTAGGTAATGTTTTAGGGCGTTTTAAGAGGTAATTATGTAACAAGTTCGTATAACATAGATATGACTTATCTAATGGGTATTCTTTCCTTAGATAAATAGGTGAGTAATATTTTAACCGTTGTCTAATGAGAATATAGATCATAGCATACCCCTAAAATTTATTTATACAGAAGTTCCAAGGTTCATGAAACCGCAACATAAGTTTAGTGCTTAATCTTACTTAACCTCTCCTTTGGTATGTTAAACCATGTGTATTTTCCCCAAGAGTTTCTACACACACAATCAGATGGGTTAGGTCTGTTTTAGGTTCGTTATTAAGCCAGCATCATACTCATAATGCTTCTGTAAACCAGTTATACAGAAGCAAGGGTTGCAGGAACCGAAAACATAAAATCTGTTTACAACCTCCTTTAACTCCATGTTGAAGTCTCCTAAGCTGGTTTTTAACTTCCCTCATGTGTATTCTTCTCTACTCAAGTATATTAGCTATGTTTTAACTCATAATTAAACCCAAACAACCTTGACAATACCCCTGGAACTTCTCTACACAGAAAACAAAGTCTGAAACCCGAAATAATGAAACTGAAGCAAATTCTTTTCTGTGGGTTTTTCTTTCTGTATAATAACTTGTCTCCCATCTTCCTCCAGGGTTAACATACTTGGTTAGGTGAATTAGCAAGCCACAACAACCCACCTATACCTACTGTGACGATTATACAGAAGCATAGTTTATAGGAAGACTGAAACCGTAAAACCTGAAACTGAACTGAAATTTACAACTGTGCATTACTTTTCTTTCTGTTTTTCATCAGTTGATTGGTTTCCAAATTCTCCAATGATTTTGCCACTTAATTCACCTCTGCAATAATGTTTCTAATTCATACCTAAGACACCACTATATTCCTAATGCCTCAGAAAAATCTGTTACACAGAAACAGAAACTTCTCACAATTCTGAAAGTTGATAACCTGATGCACCCACTCACTTAGATTTCTTTCTGTTCTTTACTCAAATTTCAACTCTCTCAACCTGTTCACTCATTTAATTAGGTGGTCTATCCAGACTTTGACCCAAACACATCCAAGACAACAAGGGTTTACTCTTTCGGTAAACCTGTTACACAGAAACAAAGAGGACAGAAACTGAAAAACTGGTATGTTTCTTTTAGTTGTTTTTGTTTCTGTTATCCAACCTATCTCTTTTCTTCCCAACTTGTTCAGTGACTCTTTATGTGTTTAATGCAGTCTTAAGCCCTCGAGCAAAACACTACAACTCCCTGTAACAGAGTTATATAGGAAACATTTTTTTTCAAAAGCAAAACCAGAACTATCACAAATCTGAAAACAGCAACTGTATGTTTCTTCTGCATTACTCCTTTTGTTTTGTTAATCTAACTTCAGTTTCCTCTAGATTGTATCACTACTCAGTTAGTTATCTCAATACAATTTTAACCCCTTACACAGACCCAAGGCAACTAGCAACAACTGCTGAAATGCTCCTCAACTGAAATGAGAAGAAACTGAAACCTATAATATGAAACTAATAACTCTCTTCGATTTCTTTCAGGTTATACACGTAGTTGATTTTTTTCTAGTTTCTCCTTAACTATCTAATTACTCAATTGACTGTTTAGTCAAGGTTTTACACTCATTGATAACCCAAAACCATATTGCTAATGTTACTGACAGCTTAACTTTCCTGGAAACAAGAAATTTCCGAAACTGATCAAACCTGAAAACTGAAACCTTGAACTCATTGAATTGAAACATATACTGAACTTCTGTTCTTCTGTTTACTCACCAGTTGTGCTCCTCGTTTCCCCTAGGTGGTCTAGATATTTGGTTGAGTAATTTAGGGTAGTTTTAATCCTAGAACTATCTAGGCAATCCCTTTACCCCCACTGATGTAATTAATATCCTGTAACAGAAAAGGAATGACAAAACTGAAGAAAAGAAAAACCTGATAAATTTTTCTTTCGGTCTGTTCACTAATCTGGTGTTTCAGTTTTTTTTTCCAAGTTACTCACCTTCTTAGCTAGGTGTCAACATATGATTTCATCCTCCAAATGTACCCACAAAATCATTGTAAATCTCACCGAGAGTCCTAACCCTGAAGGGCCTGAACTGGAAGAAAACTGAAACTTGGAACACTAAAAATCTGTCGCCTTCTAGCTTTCTCATCTGTTTAATAGTTTCCTCCACTTACCTACACATGGCCTTATGAGTTAGCAAGGTTTTGGCTTTATTTTCCAGCCCATAAAATTTTTATCATGCCTCTGAGAAGTTGTTATACAGAGAGGCCAAAGTTTGCAGAGACTGAAATCTGAGCTGCTATGTTCTCCTCTGTTGTTTTCTATTTCTCTTTTAACTTCAGCCCTGATGTACTAACTGATTTCCACTTCGGCCTAGGAGTATTAGTTGTGTTTTAATTTCATTGTTAACCCAACACCCCCCTCTATAACACTCCTGGACAGTTAGTAAACTGAAAACAAAAGTTGCAGATTTCAAATACTTAACAACCGTACTTGACAGATGGGTTTTGTTTCTCTTTTTCTTTTAATCAGGGCATCAGTTTAGGAATAGCTCACCTCTTTGACTTAGCTGTTTTCCCTTGCTTGGTTCTTGGCACAATTGAGACTCTCAGGCTCTTGAACACTTGACTTCAAACGGAGGGATGCCTCAGATGTTATCCTTTGGAAAACCAAAAAGGAGGACAGGTGGTGAACTGGAGTAAACTGCGCTTTGTTTTTATGTTTCAGGAAGGGTGTTGAGTAGCTTCTACTCAGGATAGCTTCAATAACACCTAGGAGACTGCATGCGTGGCTGATGCATGACAGGAACAAGAGAGAACTGGGTTGAGTAATTCCTCAACTGACTTGACAACAGAACATGGAAGAATCACGGGCCTGAGTGTTTACCTGCAACTGCAATTCAACCAGTGTGCTGGTTCTCCACCAGTTTTTCTTTTCTTGGAACGCACTGCCGCAGAGAATTGAAGAGCTTGAGTTACTGATCAAGGAGTAAAGGTTTCAGAAATAGGGATAACTCAGACAGCAAGAAGAGGATCGGGAATGATAGAGTAGGATCATAGGGCAGAAAGGAAAACAAGAATGAGGAGGAACTGTGGTAACAGTTTTACCTTGCTGTCTTTCTTGATGCAGCTATGGCAGGGATTTCTCCAGGACTTGCACGAGAGTTGCAAGTGAGGAGTTAAAGAGAGCAGCTGAGTATGGTTTAGTAGTCATCTCAGTCAACAGAGGGGACAACACTAGAGGTGGGTAGAGTAAGCAATTCAGAGACTGCAATTTCCAAGAGGGGACTGTTAATTCTCTGGTCTATTTTTTTTTTGAAGCTGAAGTCGACAATAGTATATGGTTGATGACTGTTTCTTTTTGGGACTTCCAAGCCCGAGATCAACGGGTGTGCTCAAGTGCCTATTATACTAATGGCATCCATAGCTAGAGCACGAGAGTCTCAATAAAGGAGTTTGTGGGAAATAAAAAAAAACTACTGACGCATGAGATGTTTGCAACAGGAATCGAAAACAACAAGGGAGGATGTGTGACTGGAGTTAAGTTGCTGACAACATCACTCAGTAAAGAGCATGCGTGGGAGTTAGGAAATCTCGGAAACTGAGGCCACCAAAGGATTGCACGCATCAGGAAGAGCATCAGAGCAAGAAATAATGTGGTATGTTACTGAAATTTTTTTTGATGCGAGTGTTATAGAGAATAGACGCAGAGGGTGGGTAATTGGAATGGTGGTGATTCGCTAATGAAGTATCTGTACTAGTTTTAAATCGTTGGTATTTGTTACTGAAATTGAGCACATCTCAACCAGTTAAGCACTTGGGCAAAGTACGGGAGGTCTTGGGTTCGAGCCTCAGCGGGAGCATCTTTGCTCCTTTTTCTTTCTTTTTTTTATGCATCCCACAGGTACGTTCCTAAACTGAAGCATGAAACATTACAGAATCTGAAACATGCAACTAGCATATCCTCTTCTAGTATTTTTTTTGTTCACAATTTGCTTTCCAATTCATTTACACCTAGCCTGACGTGTTAGTAAGTTCTTAGACTGGTCACTTAAGCCCAAGCACTACCATATCATCTCTGGAAATTGAGTATACAGAAAACAGCAGTTACAGTTGGGTAGCTTACTACCTTGAGTTTTTTTTTGTTCTGAAACTGATTCTTCCTGATCGAGCCTTGGCACAATGTAGAAGTTCTCAGCATCCTTGATCACTTGACAACAACTGAGAAAGATTGCCTAGAAATTAGGCTATGATAAATCAGAGAAGAGACATGGACTGAAACAGCCTGAGAACAGCTTGGAGAGCTTTACCTCCAGGTTGGATTTTAGTTAGGAGTCGAAGTCTTAATCCAAGAGGACCTTCGAATAAGACTCAGGTGGCTGCATGTGAAGTTACTCATGGAGGGAAAACACGAGGGTTGTATGTTTCCTACTTCCTGGTCCGCTAGTTGGGTTTGCAAATTACCGAGGGTGAAAAGAACAGAGGCATGGAGCCGTATGTTCCTCACTCAGCACTAGAAGAGAATAAAAAGGGTGTATATGCGTATGCTTGTTAGCAGGTTGGTGTCTGTGACAGCAGTTTCAGTGCTTTATCGTCCATGGAGGAACAGACATAAGGAGATGATGAAGACTGATTTTAAAGCGTGGATGTTCTTGTTGGCTAGTTTCAGTTTCTAATGAAGGAAAAATCAGAAAGGGGAAGAAGAGGCGTAGCATATCTCTGCTCCTGTTCGCTGGGTAAGGTTTGTGAAATAAAATGGCGAGGACAAGAGTGCAGATTATTTTTTTGTTACTGACCCATACAAGGGAATCGAGATCAGGGGATGGGAGTTTGGGAGTTCAACTTCCAAGAGCAACACTGTCTGCTGCGGTTTCCTCAGCACGTGGTTGTTGGTGTTGTAGACACCAAATATTCTCAACCCATAAAGCAAAATTCAAACAAATAGAAAAAAATAAGGGAGTCCGCCTTTCTTATCAAGTCTTATTCATGCGCATACCAAAATGAAACTGCCATTCTGTGACGATTTTTTCAAAACGATTTTCAACGCATCCGTGTTCATACCCGCCCCTTTTCGTTATTTGCTTATTTTACTATTTTATTTTTGATTTATTTCATGTTAGTCAGTTCTATTTATTCACTTATTTATTTGCCTATTCATTTTATTTTAATTCATGCTATTTCATCACTTGTTTATTTTATTTCATTTCATTGATACTTTTACTCGCATTTTTTATATTAGTACTTATTTTTATTTTTATCATTATTATTTCTAGAATAATTTTCATCATTTTATGTACATTCTCACGACTATATTCCATGTTAGTATATTTGTTTTGTCGCTAATTCGATTAAACTCTCTCTCTCACCTCATTTTATTTTGTCACTTGTTTTTATATCTTATTTACTGCTATTTGTACATACTCTACGTTTCCGTTCAAAACACTAGCATTTTCAAAGGGAGATCCCAATTCGAGTTAAAACTCTAATATATTTGACACGTTTGTATATTGATTTTGTCATCAGCATAGCAGGTTAGTCCAAATGCGGAAGAGACTACAAGTCCAAGTTTTGAATCCGAATTGGGTGTGTTAATTGGTAGCTTTTGTTTTTCCTGTTTTGTTTCCATTACACCGAGCTGGGCTTTTGGGACATAACAAACACCAAATCATTACCAACCGAAGGCCCAGCCCTTGCTGCCATTCCATGTTCACAAAAGTCCCGACCCATTTCTCGTTAGCCACCACTCACCTTCTATTATAAAGCAAATAGTATTCCCAAAACCCTAGGTGCAGCGATCTATCATTCCTCACATTTTTGATAGGCTAACATTCTTATTCTCTCTACAAAATTAAAACCAGGAAACATTTCTTCCAAACCGCCATCAACACCATAGCTCTGCAGATTTCCACAACCGAAAATCCATCACCAACAACACTTTCATTCTCCCGTTATTTTTGCTAGAACATTCCGACTGAAGTCACTGGGACTTCAAAATACCCCAAAAAAAAAATCAATCCGAAGAAGTGTCTCTTCCTCCGTTCATTAGAACCACAACAAAATTCCACTGTCTTCCACAACAGAAAACCTTCGGATCTCCTCCATTATCAATCGAAAACCGCGTCAAAAAATTTCTTCTTATTCGACCATGTTTCTTCTTATCCGCAACAGATTTTGATCACGCCTCACCAGATGATTCCTAAGGAGGATGGCTCAAGAGGGAGAATATGATTTCGCTGGGAATCCTTTTAAAAAAAATGAATGAATCCGATAAAAAGTGGAGGGTTGCCTCTGTCGGGATATGCCTGATGCTTAGTGTCGTGCCCTCTACTCTCACCCTTACTTCCATTTTTTTTTTCTTTTTGTTCCTAACTTTTCTGTTATTTTGCTATTAGTGTTTTCCCTTTTTGCCTATGTTCGATTGCTTTCATGCGCTCAATTGAATGCCAAGCCTCTGTGGGTTTTGGAATTCAAAGGGTCACACATTGACAATGCTGGTGTTGGCTCATCATTTCAGCCAAATGCCAACCCCTGCCTCCCGCTCTTTTTGATGTTGCCATTTTAGTATATGTTGAAACACCCCTGTATTTTAGCTTCCTCTGTTTTTTTTACTTGACCGTCTTCAACTCAAGTTTACTGTTCAGGAAAGAAAGCCTTCGAGAGTAATTTGATCTCGAGCCATTTGGTGTGTATACGACAGATATGTTATTCTCCCTGTGCGAATGCGTTTTTTATTTTTTCTGTCTCATCTAGCCAACTTAGGCCTCTGGGTATTGTATGTGGATCATCTTCATCTTGTACTGGGACTTAACTCCTGGCGTTCATTTCTTACTGTGACTAATCATAATCTTTGTTTGTGTTTTCAGAAAGACAGTGCTGCTTTCTCATCAGCATGGTAGTGGTATTACCCTCTCATTCCCGCTGCATTTAAGAATGGATGGCGAGAGAATACCATAGTCTATGACATGGGTGCTCTGCGATTTTGATTTTAAGATGAGTGGATTTTGGACATACAACTGCACGCATGGGGACCGCCTGAAAAGGATTTCCATTCTTGCAAATTAATCTACCTCATTCGTAGCAGGCTTGGCTTCTATCTGATTTAGTTATTTGATTTCTGCTTTGATTGTTTTGTTGCTAATGAGGGATAGTTGACCGTTTAACATAAGCAAAAGAAAAAGGGATCATCATCTTGATTTAGGCTTTGTTGTTATTTTTTAGCGTAGTTCAGCATATTTGGTGTAAATGTATAGATGATTGTGTTTACCTTTTTGTCTAGCTTTCATCAATTTACCCAACATGATAGGAATAAGTTTAAGAAATGAAGTCACATGGTCTTCCGTGAATTATTTACTTTGTTCTATTTCACTGACTTATAATCGATATGACTTGTAAAATGCCATGGTATCTTATTTGTTTAATTCGTTTATTCACCTCCATGCGTTCATGTATATAAACGTCTAACTTGTTTTAATATTGAGCCGTTTAACTAAACCCTAGTTATTAGACTTTAGGTCCAAACCATTAGGATAGAGGGTGTCCCTTGGCACTTAGTGGGTCATGTGTCCTTCTTGGTCAAGATGACATCCTAAACCTTAAAACACACATCTAAAAAATATGTATGTATATAATATATATATGTAAATAATGAACTCCTTTGTCCAAACCCAAAATTCTTCCAAACACTCTCTTTCCATCCTAGATCCAAAATTGTCTCTCAGTTTTCAATGTTTTTATTGTTGTACATAAAAACATACCATTAACCTCCACATGTTTTCTTTTTAAAACTTGGTTCAAAATCCTAAAATAAAAAATGGACAAGTCCAAATACCTAGCCCAAATCTAAATCCAAAAGCCCACAAATCATTCTTGACCCATCACCTAGCTCAGCCCATGAATCATGACCCGGCCCATTACCATGCCCAACAACCTGGCCTAATCCACTCTGGCCCAAGTTAGCCCAATCCAGCCTAGCTCGCTCTGGCCCAAATCGGTCCAATCTAAACAAGGCCCACAAGCCCATCCGGCCCAAAATCCTATAGGCCCAAAAACCTGTTATGGCCCAACAAGTCCAAAATCAGTCGAAAGCTCAAAACATCCCTGTAAATCATTTCAGCTTATCAAAGCAGTCCATCTTTACTTCCAAAAATCAGCCCAATGGTGAAGCCCACTTCGGCCCAAACCCATGTCAACCCGAGGCCCAATTCGGCCTAAAAAGCCCTTCAGGTCCAAAAAATTCAACTTTGACTTGATCCAACTTTAACCAATCCGAATTTTGACCTCGGTCCAATTTTGACCAATCCGAACTTTGATCGTGACCCAACTTTAACCTGGTCCAACTTTGACCAGCTCAAGTTTGACCTTGAAACAACTTTGACTCGATCCCACTTTGACTCGGTCTAACTTTGACCCGTCCCATTTTCCAACCCAAATTTAAATCAAATCCAAATTCAATTCAAACCCAATTCAATTCAAACCCAATTCATTCAGCCAGATTCAATTCAAACCCAATTCCATTCAATTCAAATCTCAAATCAGCCCAATTCAATTCAATTTTCAAATCGAATTCAATTCCATTTCAATGCCAAATAAATTCCAGTTCAAATCTACTACAATTCCATTCCAATTTCTTCTACACTTTAAATGTCTTATAGACCCGAGCGTCTCACAGACTTTGTCATTCCAATGATTCGAATGTCTTGCAGATCTGAGCGTCTCACAGACCCGAGCGTCTCATAGACCCGAGCATCTCACAGACATAGACATCTCAAGGTTTCAAACGTCTCATAGACCCGAGCGTCTCACAGACTAACATTCCAAACCCAAAACTTCTTCAAACTCCGAACCCTTCTAAACCTAAACACCTCAAATATTTTCAAACTCCATAAACATCAAAACTTCCAAAAACTATAACCGTGAACTACGTAAGGTCTGATCTCAAAAGGGAGTTGAGTACGTAGGCAACCCACACAGGGTGCGACCCCACATCAATCAAAATGCCATTTTCACTCGGTCATCTCACCTCCAAACAACCCCGTATTGTCTCACAGACCCGAGCGTCTCACAGACTTTGTTATCTCAATGATTCGAATATCTCACAGACCAGAGCATCTCACAGACCCGAGAGTCTCACAGATCCGAATGTCTCACAGACTTCGACATCTCAAGGTTTCAAACGTCTCATAGACCCGAGCTTCTCACAGACTAAAACATCCCATACTTCAGACATCCCAGGAGGATTCAAGCATCTCCTAATAACCGTGAACTACGTAAGGTCTGATCTCAACAAGGAGTTGAGTACGTAGGCAGCCCACATAGGGTGCGACCTCATTCCAATCAAAAACCCCTTTTCCCACTCTAAGGCGGTATTCATGGCTGTCAAACATTCAAATCCCCCTGACTCCCACAAATCCTCGACTTCTTCAACTCTCAAAGTCAGACTCGTAATCTTTCATCCTATACTCTTTCGAATTCATCCATTCTCCTTCTTGGCGCTTGCTTGGCAGAAAAGCTTGCCTCATCCACTCTCTTCCTCAGCCCCCACTCAATCCTATCCTTTGGCTTTAATTGAATCTCTCTAATAAGGTTTTGAAAGAAGGCAATCCCGACAATTGGAGACCGAGGTTTCCTCGGGCACCAATCCGAAGTCGTGGTCATTGCCACTTCTAAGGGGTGTAACCCAGTGCGAACCCACAATAGAATCTCTGCAAATGACTAGATAAGTCCTATCCATAGGCAACAAATTCAGAGTCAATCCACGATTCTTAGAACCCTTCATCCCTTCCTTCCAGTTATCATAGGTCAAACTAGGTGGCGACTCTAGTCAATTCCGCCTTATAGAGGCATAAGTCCGCGTGGAGCCCATTGAGAGCGGGTGTAGTGCTCATTGGCATTCCCCTTAAGCTTTCTGGGAAAGACGGACGATGTAGTAGGTATTTGAGGGATGCGAAGAAAACGGGTTTTCACCCTCCACAGAATGGCATTTTAGGATCTAGGCTTTTCAGTCAAGAACCATATTTAGATAGACCCCCCCCCCCCTCATACCGAAAAATCACCCTCCACAGAATGGCGACTCTGCTGGGGAAAACTTGAGTAAGTTTTTCTCTAACTCAAGGAAGAATGAACTCCATTCAAAATTGTCGGGACTTCCCCACTTCTTTCAAAACCTTCAAAAGATTCATTTCAAAGCCTCTAGGACCATTCTACTCCACACTTAGAGTGTGTATCTGATGAGGACAGCTAGGACATATTAGATCCTCAACAAACATGACAACAATTGGGTTAATAATTAGCTCACGATTAGAAAGAGACACTTAGGATTGAATGAAGCTAACTTCCCTTTAGGTTAATAAACAACCAAATTGGAATTATCACCTTCAAGACAAACATTTAGTAAATAGGTTGGTGCTAACTTCTCTACTGTACTTATATGTTGTATGATTGTGGGGTGCATTGGTTGGGTAGCTTAGGACATGCATTCCTCTGTGTCACCCGCTATATTCACGAGTCACGGGATGCCGATCGGTCCACGATTGATTCCCTATGAGTCGGGTCATTCATTTGAATGGTATACCCACAGGGCGAGATGGTCATCGACCTATGCCTTGATACTCATGATCCAAATATATCCTCCATTATCCGAGTCTAAGCCAGCATATAGTGAACCATGAGCCTTCAGTGTCCAGCTGCCTGATCCGGTGTCTAGGACGGGTTTTACGGAGAGTCACCCCCTTGTATGTCGCCTGTCTGACCACCCTTCTACCTTACCCTGAAGATTGCATGGGCTCAGTTCTCCATTGTTCCTCTGCACCACGGGTGTCTCTAAAGCCCAATGTCATGCTACACGTCCATAGAGGATCCTGTATTTACCGGATACCCATACATGGCACAACGTAGTCAGTGAATAATTTGGACTTTAGACACACCTGACCGTGCAGATGATGAGAGACCCGTTCCCATGCAGTACTTCCCTGAGTTTCCCGAAAAGTGAGTATGTTGTGATGATCCCCGGCCGTGGCTCGTGTGACTGTATCACTTCGGGTATCCTGACCTTTCGAACTTAAGCACTCCGGACTTTCTTGATGACGTGCCCCACGAGGCGTAATAGAGATAAATCCCGAGAGATGAACAGTGAAGGGACGACGGTTCCCCCGGTGGTATGGAAGTATTGATTGACCTGGAAGGTGATTATCCCAACATTAACACTTATAGCTCCACATAAAATCAGCCACGATTTTCATTTTGCTCTTACATATACTTGTGATCACGTTTTAAAAATTAGCAAAAATCAGGAAGCGAATCATGTCGAACACTCTAATGAAATATCTTCAAAGTCGTTCATCTCTAATGATTTCAAAATTGTTATTTCATAAGCAGTTTTATGAATCGGTTTCAATCAAAGTCTTCCAAAAAATAAGCTTTGTCAAACAGTTTGCAAAGAACAGATTTCAAAAATATACTACTTACAAATGATTTTCAATCAATTTTTCTCACAAACATTATTCAAAAAACTATTTTCAAAAACAGATTTCAAAAACCTACTTTTTGCAAACGAATTTCAATCTACTTCTTTCACCGATATTATCTCACACTTGTTCTTGAAAACAGTTTTCAAGTTGATTTTCACAAACGTATTTCAAAATAAATGATTTAGTCCCCATGTTGTGTCCTGCTATTTTTGAAGTTCAACCCACCTTCAAGAGCAGCGGTCATTACCGTGGAGCGTACTAGTCATTTCCTGTTTTCACGAAAGTGGTGGATTTTCGTAAAGATTTTGTGCTCGGTCACTCACCTTTCCTTTCTCAAAAAATGTCCCTCATTTTCCTCGTCAGAGCAGGAGGAGCACATGAAGATCGACAACAACGGTTCAAATAAAAAATCAAAGGAGCACCAACTCGAGTCGAGCAACATGAAGACTAGAAACGACTGTTTGAGTGTGAAGCTGGTGAGGATCAGAAGAGCACCAACCCGTTTTTCTGGATGTAGCGCCACTTTGTCGCTCGAGCTCAAAGACGAGGGAGCAGCTAATCAAGGACCGACGACGAGCGAACGGTCAATCAGAAGCCCGCACATGAGCAAGTAATCAGTCAGAAGCTTGAAGACGAAGGAGAAGCATTCGGGAGAAGTTTTTAAGCTCAAACTCCCCCATTTAATGACTTTTAGAATTGATGTATAGGCTTTCCCTAGCATTCTTTTCTCTCTTGTCAATTTCTGAATAGACTTTGTGTATAGGTTGTACATTTCCTTTGAATTTATTTAGAACATTGTGTATAGGGTTTCCCCACTCCCTATTTTATTTGCGAATGACCGAGCATCAAAATTCTTACTACAAAATCCACCATTTCAAAAACACGTATTTTCAAAACCGTTTTTCTAAAACGTAGCTTCTTTTGGAAATGAGCTAATAAAGCAACCAACAAACAAAAGCATGCACCACATTCATGGCAAAAAGAAAAAAGAAGAAGAGTCACATGCATTCTCATTCAGTGCAAATTCATTAATCATGCTTGAATCAAGCTCATCTAAGAAAAAATGCATAATCACATGTTGCATTCCTAACAGACCACACACAAGCATTCCGCTCATTTTTTTTCAAGCATGCTAACATTTGTCAGATTCTTTTTTCTATTATGGTGATCGTATTTGCAGGTGATTAAATGTTCTTACCCACGAGTGAAAGCGTGATCTTCGAGGTGGTAGCAAGGAATACCAGGGATTCAAGCCTTTTTCCCATTCAGCATACCATGTACATAGAGACCACAACAACAAAAAAGCATACAAAAAAAAATCCCAAAAAAAAAACGTGCATCCAAAAATCCAAAAAATTGTACATCCAAAAATCCAAAAAATCATACATCCGAAAATCCAAAAAATCATACAAAAAAAAATCCAAAAAAATCATACCTTCAAAAATCCCAGAAAATGCAGCCCATGTCATATCAGTGGGTCACCATGCGGGAGTTGTCACTCCCTAAAAGTCCCAAGATCCCGGAGCCAATCACCAACCTGACCTCACTCGAGAATTACGTCTTTGACAACAATCACCACAACTCGACCACCTTTAGAGCCAGTTGTGACGGGACGAGCTTCATGGACCATCAACTAGAATTGACTCAAGCGAGACAAGGTGTAACCTTACCATTCATGCATTGCATCCAAAAAGAAAAAAAAACATTCTAGCAAAATTTGTACTCAGTAATTTTCTTCATCAACATCACCACATGCATCATATAGTAATTCCATATTACCACAACATATGGCATTGTACATAGTTACATTTGCATATTCTCGTATCGAAACGACATCTTCGAAAAAATCTTGACTGATTGTTTGAACATAGTGCTTGAATCACTAAACTCTCCACCCTTCAATTTACACTTGGGTTTAAATCAAAATCAGCACCACAAACAAAGTGAGTAGCATGCGAAGAGCGGCATTTTCCTTTGAATTCTGAACGAGGATACTGGGCAATCCCCTGAGCGATGAGGGAAAGTTGAGAGAGCCAATCAAGGTAAAACCATGAGTGACATGTGCATTCCTTCAGCACATGGAGAGGCATAATTCAAAGTGAGACCAATGTTGATAAACGAGATACGAACTGTGATTCATGCAAAGATCCGAGAAGTAGTAAGAAGACAATCACTGACTAATGAGAATGACGAGGCACTTAGGAATAAAAATCTTCACAAAACCAAAAAGCTTTGACTACCCTGTACATAATCCCTTAGTGAGCCCCGCTAAGCCTTTCACGATAAACCTTTTTTCTGTGAACTCCACAACATGCCACCTGACATATACATACTTACCCTTGCAATAGAGGAGCTCGAAGGAGCCGGAGCCATGGTCTCTCCCCACCATCTTCCACAAAAACAACAAATGAAAGGTTCAACGAAATTAGTGAGTCAATGCAACTCCAAAGCCAAACACCAAAAAAGAACACCGAAAATGTTCAAAAAGATCGTTGAGTCAATGCAACTCCAAAGATGAAAGTCAAAATACAAAGTAAAGACTGCTCGAGAAAGTTGATGAGCCAAATGCAATTTCAAAAACACAAAAATGAGAAGAAAGCTCAAATCGTACGCCAGAAGAGGCAAGAAGGAAAAATCCAAACCAAAAGGACCAATGATGTCCCGAAGAAACTGATAAGGGGTTATCAAAACCCGTCTAATCTTTCCACCCATGGCAAAGGCGAAACATGTCCTCTATTGCACAAAAGCTCCACAATTCCTAAACAAATCCTCTAGTCCCATGTGACATACATCATACCCCTCAGCCCCGTTACAACCTAATAAAGACCTCTGACTCATAAGTTAATGAGCATTAACTGAAAGTACCGGATCTGAAACATGAATCATAAGCTTCGTACTTGTTATCAACATGTCCCGTCATACCAAAGGGACCGTTAGCGAATGAGTGTGACCTAATCTCACAAGGTCTTTAGAGTGCGAGTGACTCTTCGACTAAACCACCAAATCATAATCAGCCTACCCCATTGCAGGTGAGGAATTTGTGAGGATCGGAAAGTCCAGAACCTCAAAAGGAATTCTAAGGAAAATACTGCTCCGACCATCGAGAGTATCAACACACCATTTAGCACACACGGCCATACTCACGAGAGATTGACCCACATCCCTCCATGAGAGGGAAGCGATTCACATATTTCAGTTCAACAGTCACTCAAGATCGAACCAAAGATGTCTTATACTCGTAAACATCATAGTAATAGAGATAGAGCCATACCTTCTCTCCAAAAAAAAAGCATATGCATTGTGCATCTCTTCTAGTAGTTAGCATTTGCATGCATCATAACCACTTCATTTTCAACATCCGACTAGTAAGAACTCTACCTAGTCTCGCTGAAAGCCGACTTCAGTTGCATTTGTTGAAGCGTAACTTTTGATGTCAACTAGAGCCATCCCGGACCATCATCAAGCTATATCTAGCCCCTTCGGAGCCATCCCGGGTCATCACCAAGCTACATCGAACCATTCAAAAGCTACCCGAAGCCACATGAAGACCATCCCGGTGCCATGCACTGCCATACTGAATCCTTATCGACACCGCTTCTAAAGCCAATACGAAGCCATGTGAAGATTTTCCCGGAGCCATCCACTGTCATGCTCGAGCCTCATTGGCACCAATCCCAAAGCCAAGCTAGAGCCATACGGGAGCCATCATCCGACATTGAAACCATCCTCAAACATTGAGGCCATCCCAGAGACCACCCCTAGGGCTACACAGGAGTCATTTCCTCACTAATGCCTTGCCTACAGACTATCGAACTACGCATGGTCTGATCTCAATATGAAATTGAGTACGTAGGCAGCCCGCCCAGGGTGCGACCACATCAAAGGTGAAAACTTCCCTTTTCCTCTTCCTTTGGCGTCATCGAAGTGAACCAACCAAAGCATCGTCATGCTCAATCGGCACAAGTCATCCCGGAGCCATCCATGGAAATCCTGGAACCTTAATGAGAACTACAAATAAAGTCGTGCAACCTTGTTTCGTCATTCACCCATAAAAGACCATTCACCCACTACAAAGTCCACAAAAAAAAAGAAGAAAAATCCCATCAAACAATAAAGCCATCTTCGGAGCCATCCAACCACCCTCAAAATCTCAAGGCAAATCAAAGCCCACAAACTTCCACAAAATCACAAACCATATCAAACCCGCTAACCACCCCGGGATTATTGGCCTCACCGGAGCCATCGGTGCATGCTGGAGCCATCGCACGTCTACCGGAGCCATCAACACATATGCTACAACCATCTCAGATCCTTGAAGAAATAACGGAGCCACACTTGAGCCATCTTGAAAGTTATATAGCAACTCCGAAGCCACCAACTCCTAGCAGACGATCCACATCTACAAACAGGGAGTTTAATTCAATTAATACATTGGTTAATCGCCTCACATCACATATCATGTGCATATACCCACAAAATTTGTTCATTATCTGACGCATCTTCACACCCGCTAGACAGCTATTACGCTACTAGTGCGGTCGAATTTTTTGTTTTACACCTGCTAGACAGCTATTGCGCTACTAGTATGGTCGCCTTTCGTTTTACACCTGCTAGATAGCTATTGCGCTACTAGTACGGTCTCCTTTCATTTTACACCCGCTAGGCAGCTATTACGCTACTAGTGTGGTCCCGCCGTTTTCCTCCACTAGGCAACTATTACGCTACTAGTGCGAGATCGTTCATTTCATAACCCGCTAGGCATCTATTACGCTACTAGTGCGGTCCTAACCTTTTCCTCCACTAGGCAGCTATTACGCTACTAGTGCGAGATCGTTCATTTCATAACCCGCTAGGCAGCTATTACGCTACTAGTGCGGTCCGAACCTTTTTCCTCCACTAGGCAGCTATTACGCCACTAGTGCGAGATCGTTCATTTCATAACCCTCTAGGCAGCTATTACGCTACTAGTGCGGTCCCACCCTTTTTCCTCCACTAGACAGCTATTACGCTACTAGTGCGAGATCGTTCATTTCATAACCCGCTAGGCAGCTATTACGCTACTAGTGGTCCCGCCGTTTTCCTCCACTAGGCAGCTATTACGCTACTAGTGTGAGATCGTTCATTTCATAACCCGCTAGGCAGCTATTACACTACTAGTGCGGTCCTAACCTTTTTCCTCCACTAGGCAGCTATTACGCTACTAGTGCGTGATCGTTCATTTCATAACCCGCTAGGCAGCTATTACGCTACTAGTGCGGTCCGAACCTTTTTCTCCACTAGGCAGCATACGCTACTAGTGCGAGATCGTTCATTTCATAACCCTCTAGGCAGCTATTACGCTACTAGTGCGGTCCCACCCTTTTTCCTCCACTAGACAGCTATTACGCTACTAGTGCGAGATCGTTCATTTCATAACCCGCTAGGCAGCTATTACGCTACTAGTGCGGTCTGAACCTTTTTCCTCCACTAGGCAGCTATTACGCTACTAGTGCGAGATCGTTCATTTCATAACCCTCTAGGCAGCTATTACGCTACTAGTGCGGTCCCACCGTTTTTCCTCCACTAGGCAGCTATTACGCTACTAGTGTGTGATCGTTCATTTCACAACCCACTAGGCAGCTATTACGCTACTAGTACGGTACTCAATCAAAGTATTATAGGCTCGTCATAAGTCCTATAACTAGATGTCAAGAGATCTAGTTGAGGCACTCCTAAGTCCTCGTACTTTCAATCGCATTCTAGGCCCGTCATAAGCCCTAGGACTGGATATCAAGAGGTCCAGTTGAGGCTCTCCTAAGTCCTCGTGCACCCCAAGGCGATCTATTGTTAGCATTCTGGACTCGTCATAAGTCCTAGGACTGGATGTCAAGAGGTCCAGTTGAGGTTCGTAATAAGTCCTCGTGCATTCAACTATCATGTCATTTCCCGTCGCATTCATGGTCACATTCTAATGCACCACAAAGTGATAGTGAGAATTTTTGGCGCCCTCTCAACCTTGATCCAATTCTGCAAATGCTTGCAAAATTGAATCAAGGGGAGCCATCTGTAGACACCAAAAATTCTCACCCCATAAAGCAAAATTCAAACAAATAGAAAAAAATAAGGGAGTCGCCGCCTTTCTTATCAAGTCTTATTCATGCGCATACCAAAATGAAACTGCCATTCTGTGACGATTTTTTCAAAACGATTTTCAACGCATCCGTGTTCATACCCGCCCCTTTTCGTTATTTGCTTATTTTACTATTTTATTTTTGATTTATTTCATGTTAGTCAGTTCTATTTATTCACTTATTTATTTGCCTATTCATTTTATTTTAATTCATGCTATTTCATCACTTGTTTATTTTATTTCATTTCATTGATACTTTTACTCGCATTTTTTATATTAGTACTTATTTTTATTTTTATCATTATTATTTCTAGAATAATTTTCATCATTTTATGTACATTCTCACGACTATATTCCATGTTAGTATATCTTGTTTTGTAGCTAATTCGATTAAACTCTCTCTCTCTCTTACCTCATTTTATTTTGTCACTTGTTTTTTATATCTTATTTACTGCTATTTGTACATACTCTACGTTTCCGTTCAAAACACTAGCATTTTCAAAGGGAGATCCCAATTCGAGTTAAAACTCTAATATTATTTGACACGTTTGTATATTGATTTTTGTCATCAGCATAGCAGGTTAGTCCAAATGCGGAAGAGACTACAAGTCCAAGGTTTTGAATCCGAATTGGGTGTGTTAATTGGTAGCTTTTGTTTTTCCTGTTTTGTTTCCATTACACCGAGCTGGGCTTTTGGGACATAACAAACACCAAATCATTACCAACCGAAGGCCCAGCCCTTGCTGCCATTCCATGTTCACAAAAGTCCCGACCCATTTCTCGTTAGCCACCACTCACCTTCTATTACAAAGCAAATAGTATTCCCAAAACCCTAGGTGCAGCGATCTATCATTCCTCACATTTTTGATAGGCTAACATTCTTATTCTCTCTACAAAATTAAAACCAGGAAACATTTCTTCCAAACCGCCATCAACACCATAGCTCTGCAGATTTCCACAACCGAAAATCCATCACCAACAACACTTTCATTCTCCCGTTATTTTTGCTAGAACATTCCGACTGAAGTCACTGGGACTTCAAAATACCCCAAAAAAAAAATCAATCCGAAGAAGTGTCTCTTCCTCCGTTCATTAGAACCACAACAAAATTCCACTGTCTTCCACAACAGAAAACCTTCGGATCTCCTCCATTATCAATCGAAAACCGCGTCAAAAAATTTCTTCTTATTCGACCATGTTTCTTCTTATCCGCAACAGATTTTGATCACGCCTCGCCAGATGATTCCTAAGGAGGATGGCTCAAGAGGGAGAATATGATTTCGCTGGGAATCCTTCTAAAAAAAATGAATGAATCCGATAAAAAGTGGAGGGTTGCCTCTGTCGGGATATGCCTGATGCTTAGTGTCGTGCCCTCTACTCTCACCCTTACTTCCATTTTTTTTTTCTTTTTGTTCCTAACTTTTCTGTTATTTTGCTATTAGTGTTTTCCCTTTTTGCCTATGTTCGATTGCTTTCATGCGCTCAATTGAATGCCAAGCCTCTGTGGGTTTTGGAATTCAAAGGGTCACACATTGACAATGCTGGTGTTGGCTCATCATTTCAGCCAAATGCCAACCCCTGCCTCCCGCTCTTCTTTTTGATGTTGCCATTTTAGTATATGTTGAAACACCCCTGTATTTTAGCTTCCTCTGTTTTTTTTACTTGACCGTCTTCAACTCAAGTTTACTGTTCAGGAAAGAAAGCCTTCGAGAGTAATTTGATCTCGAGCCATTTGGTGTGTATACGACAGATATGTTATTCTCCCTGTGCGAATGCGTTTTTTATTTTTTCTGTCTCATCTAGCCAACTTAGGCCTCTGGGTATTGTATGTGGATCATCTTCATCTTGTACTGGGACTTAACTCCTGGCGTTCATTTCTTACTGTGACTAATCATAATCTTTGTTTGTGTTTTCAGAAAGACAGTGCTGCTTTCTCATCAGCATGGTAGTGGTATTACCCTCTCATTCCCGCTGCATTTAAGAATGGATGGCGAGAGAATACCATAGTCTATGACGTGGGTGCTCTGCGATTTTGATTTTAAGATGAGTGGATTTTGGACATACAACTGCACGCATGGGGACCGCCTGAAAAGGATTTCCATTCTTGCAAATTAATCTACCTCATTCGTAGCAGGCTTGGCTTCTATCTGATTTAGTTATTTGATTTCTGCTTTGATTGTTTTGTTGCTAATGAGGGATAGTTGACGTTTAACATAAGCAAAAGAAAAAGGGATCATCATCTTGATTTAGGCTTTGTTGTTATTTTTTAGCGTAGTTCAGCATATTTGGTGTAAATGTATAGATGATTGTGTTTACCTTTTTGTCTAGCTTTCATCAATTTACCCAACATGATAGGAATAAGTTTAAGAAATGAAGTCACATGGTCTTCCGTGAATTATTTACTTTGTTCTATTTCACTGACTTATAATCGATATGACTTGTAAAATGCCATGGTATCTTATTTGTTTAATTCGTTTATTCACCTCCATGCGTTCATGTATATAAACGTCTAACTTGTTTTAATATTGAGCCGTTTAACTAAACCCTAGTTATTAGACTTTAGGTCCAAACCATTAGGATAGAGGGTGTCCCTTGGCACTTAGTGGGTCATGTGTCCTTCTTGGTCAAGATGACATCCTAAACCTTAAAACACACATCTAAAAAATATGTATGTATATATATATATATGTAAATAATGAACTCCTTTGTCCAAACCCAAAATTCTTCCAAACACTCTCTTTCCATCCTAGATCCAAAATTGTCTCTCAGTTTTCAATGTTTTTATTGTTGTACATAAAAACATACCATTAACCTCCACATGTTTTCTTTTTAAAACTTGGTTCAAAATCCTAAAATAAAAAAATGGACAAGTCCAAATACCTAGCCCAAATCTAAATCCAAAAGCCCACAAATCATTCTTGACCCATCACCTAGCTCAGCCCATGAATCATGACCCGGCCCATTACCATGCCCAACAACCTGGCCTAATCCACTCTGGCCCAAGTTAGCCCAATCCAGCCTAGCTCGCTCTGGCCCAAATCGGTCCAATCTAAACAAGGCCCACAAGCCCATCCGGCCCAAAATCCTATAGGCCCAAAAACCTGTTATGGCCCAACAAGTCCAAAATCAGTCGAAAGCTCAAAACATCCCTGTAAATCATTTCAGCTTATCAAAGCAGTCCATCTTTACTTCCAAAAATCAGCCCAATGGTGAAGCCCACTTCGGCCCAAACCCATGTCAACCCGAGGCCCAATTCGGCCTAAAAAGCCCTTCAGGTCCAAAAAATTCAACTTTGACTTGATCCAACTTTAACCAATCCGAATTTTGACCTCGGTCCAATTTTGACCAATCCGAACTTTGATCGTGACCCAACTTTAACCTGGTCCAACTTTGACCAGCCAAGTTTGACCTTGAAACAACTTTGACTCGATCCCACTTTGACTCGGTCTAACTTTGACCCGTCCCATTTTCCAACCCAAATTTAAATCAAATCCAAATTCAATTCAAACCCAATTAATTCAAACCCAATTCATTCAGCCAGATTCAATTCAAACCCAATTCCATTCAATTCAAATCTCAAATCAGCCCAATTCAATTCAATTTTCAAATCGAATTCAATTCCATTTCAATGCCAAATAAATTCCAGTTCAAATCTACTACAATTCCATTCCAATTTTTCTACACTTTAAATGTCTTATAGACCCGAGCGTCTCACAGACTTTGTCATTCCAATGATTCGAATGTCTTGCAGATCTGAGCGTCTCACAGACCCGAGCGTCTCATAGACCCGAGCATCTCACAGACATAGACATCTCAAGGTTTCAAACGTCTCATAGACCCGAGCGTCTCACAGACTAACATTCCAAACCCAAAACTTCTTCAAACTCCGAACCCTTCTAAACCTCAAACACCTCAAATATTTTCAAACTCCATAAACATCAAAACTTCCAAAAACTATAACCGTGAACTACGTAAGGTCTGATCTCAAAAGGGAGTTGAGTACGTAGGCAACCCACACAGGGTGCGACCCCACATCAATCAAAATGCCATTTTCACTCGGTCATCTCACCTCCAAACAACCCCGTATTGTCTCACAGACCCGAGCGTCTCACAGACTTTGTTATCTCAATGATTCGAATATCTCACAGACCAGAGCATCTCACAGACCCGAGAGTCTCACAGATCCGAATGTCTCACAGACTTCGACATCTCAAGGTTTCAAACGTCTCATAGACCCGAGCTTCTCACAGACTAAAACATCCCATACTTCAGACATCCCAGGAGGATTCAAGCATCTCCTAATAACCGTGAACTACGTAAGGTCTGATCTCAACAAGGAGTTGAGTACGTAGGCAGCCCACATAGGGTGCGACCTCATTCCAATCAAAAACCCCTTTTCCCACTCTAAGGCGGTATTCATGGCTGTCAAACATTCAAATCCCCTCTGACTCCCACAAATCCTCGACTTCTTCAACTCTCAAAGTCAGACTCGTAATCTTTCATCCTATACTCTTTCGAATTCATCCATTCTCCTTCTTGGCGCTTGCTTGGCAGAAAAGCTTGCCTCATCCACTCTCTTCCTCAGCCCCCACTCAATCCTATCCTTTGGCTTTAATTGAATCTCTCTAATAAGGTTTTGAAAGAAGGCAATCCCGACAATTGGAGACCGAGGTTTCCTCGGGCACCAATCCGAAGTCGTGGTCATTGCCACTTCTAAGGGGTGTAACCCAGTGTGAACCCACAATAGAATCTCTGCAAATGACTAGATAAGTCCTATCCATAGGCAACAAATTCAGAGTCAATCCATGATTCTTAGAACCCTTCATCCCTTCCTTCCTAGTTATCATAGGTCAAACTAGGTGGCGACTCTAGTCAATTCCGCCTTATAGAGGCATAAGTCCGCGTGGAGCCCATTGAGAGCGGGTGTAGTGCTCATTGGCATTCCCCTTAAGCTTTCTGGGAAAGACGGACGATGTAGTAGGTATTTGAGGGATGCGAAGAACAACGGGTTTTCACCCTCCACAGAATGGCATTTTAGGATCTAGGCTTTTCAGTCAAGAACCATATTTAGATAGACCCCCCCCCCCCCCCTCATACCGAAAAATCACCCTCCACAGGTGTTTATGTGTTACTTTGGCAGTGTAAATGACAACAGTGATGGGGCTCTCATCTGGTCGGGCATATTTTTTTTGAAACTTTCACTCAACGACATTAGTACAGGAGGGGACGCGGGGCACATGGTATTTTTATAAATTTTAATAAATGTATAATATTGTATAATCTTGACTATTTTAAATTGTTATAATTTTACTATTTTTCAAAATCCTATTAATTTGTGTGTTGTTTTGTAAATTAAAAACATTAATATATAGTATATTTATGTATGTTTTATTATAATTTTGTATACTTTTAACATTTTATAAATTTATAAATAGTTATGTATTTTGAATTATATACGTATCATACATTTAAATTATAAGAGAATTATAATTTTGTTATCGGTTAAAAATATTAGCTATCATTTCTTATAATGTAGCACAATATTAACCATAATCTCATTAACATCATTAGTCGGTAGCAATTTCATAATTAAAGATAGTAACAATTTTTATGCTTGCTAAAAATATTCGCTACCGACGCCCAAACAGTAGCAGAACGACAACCGTGATGAGTGTTAGTAGCAATTTCTTTAACTTAGCTTATCTATTTGGTAGTAGCAACTTTTAGTAGCAATTTAGCTACTAGTTATAATATTTTTCACTACTTCTACTTTAATAGTAGCGCAATAGCTACCATGATTGAATTAGCCACATCCAGCAGTAGTCATTCCGTAATTTAGCTACCAACATTAGTAGCTAAATTGTTCTTACAAAAAGAACCAAGATGAAATCAAAAATAGCTACTACTAATGGTAGCAGTTTTTTTAGGCGATAGCGATTTGGCTACTGTTTAAAAAATCTAGCTACCATTGTCTTTGTTGTAGCAAAATAGACACCACTATGTTAGTACCATTAAAAATCAGTAGCAATTTCCGAAAGTAGCTACCAATATATGTGCGGTAGCAAATCATCGGTAGCTAAATATGTTTTTTCTTGTAGTGTATTACACGACTATGATCTTGAGATACTCTACCATCCAGGTAGAGCTAATGTGGTAGCTGATACTCTTAGCCAGAGAGGTCCATCTGGAGTTGCTTGTGCACATTTTGGTACACAGAGATCTTTGTTGGTGCTACAATGATTGGGTATCTAGGTTGTAGTCTAAAGAGTTCTAGGATGTTAGCTGTTTTGCAGCTACAGCCCACCTTGATTGACCGGATTAAGGTCAGTCAGAAGCTAGATGATGAGTTGTCTAAGATCAGAGAGAGGATTGCTTCTGGTCAGGATTTTAAGTTCAGAGTGTTCGATGATAATTGTCTGCGTTTTAGAGATAGAGTTTGTGTGCTTGTTGATGATGCTTTGAGGTGTGAGATTATGTAGGAGGCTCATGGTGCCCCGTACTCGGTACACCTGGGTGGTGTTAAGATGTACCGGGACTTTCGAGAGACGTTCTGGTGAAGCAATATTAAGAGGAATAATTCTGAGTTTGTCTCCAGATGTCAGACCTGTCAGCAGGTCAAGGCAAAGCACCAAAGACCTGCTGAACTTCTTCAACCTCGTCTAGTTCCGAAGTGGAAATGAGAGAGCATCGGTATGGATATCGTGATGGGTCTTCCCCGGACTTCAAGGGTTTTTGACGTTGTATGGGTGATCGTGGACAAGCTCACGAAGAGTGCTCATTTTCTACCAGTTAGGAAGACTTTCAGTTTGGACCGACTTGCTCAGTTGTATATGGAGGAGATCGTGTGCTTCATGGAGTTCCCTTGTCTATTGTGTCAGACAACGATCCGAGATTTGTGTCCCATTTTTGGTGGAGCTTGCATCAAGCCTTAGGGACGAAGTTATTTTCAGTTCAGCCTATCATCCGCAGTCAGACGGTCAGATTGAGAGGACTATCCAGGTTTTTGAGGATATGCTTAGAGTGTATGTGCTCGACTTTGGAGGCAGTGGGGATCAGCATGTGGTGTTGATCGAGTTCACCTAGAACAACAGCTTCCAGTCTAGTATCTGTATGGCGCTGTTTGAGGCTCTGTACGGTAGGAGGAACAAATCTCCCATCTGTTGGGACGATCTGAAGAAGAGAGCTCTAGTAGGTTCGGATTTGGTTCAGGATGCAGTGGGTAAGATTCAGATCATAAGAGAGTTGTTGCTCGTTGCGCAGAGTCGTTAGAAGAGCTATGGTGATCAGAGGTGGCGACCGTTAGAGTTTCAGGTGGGAGACCATGTGTTCTTAAAGGTTTCTCCTGTCAGAGGAGTTGTGAGATTTGGGAAGAGTGGGAAGCTCAACCCTCGTTTCGTTGGTCCCTTTAAGGTGCTATAGAGGATTGGATCAGTTGCTTATTGCTTGGCACTGTCGCTAGCGTTAGTAGGAGTTCATAGTGTCTTCCACGTATCTATGCTGAGGAAGTACGTCCATGATCTGTCTCATGTGATCGAGTTTGGCCCACTTCAGTTGAGAGAGGACTTCACCTATGAAGTTGTTCGCACTAAGATTTTGGCTCATGATGTGCGGAGACTCCGAAGCAAGGCCTTGCCCATGGCCAAGATCCTATGGGCAGGTCAGTCTGAGAAAGAGGCAACTTGGGAGCTGGAGAGTGAGGTGCGGTCTAAGTTTTCCACCCTCTTCAAGCAGTAAGGTATGTTGAATTTCGAGGACGAAATTCCTTATAAGGGGGGAGGTGATGTTATAGCCCAAAGTTAATTTTGTTACATTGCGTTTTAAGTTGAACTTATTATGTTATTAAGACGCCGATTTCATTTGAGTTAAAGAGGACGACGAGGTGGTCTTTTCCTCTTTTATTTTTGATCAATCCTTTTTCTCTCTTGTGAGTGCTTTTAATTGCCAGATTCTACACTTTTACTATCGTCACTGCTGTGATTGGGTTCTCCTCTGTAGTGTCTCCATCGTTAGAATTCAGAGGTTGATTTTCTACGTCGGTCTGTGGTTTGGTGGTTGATTCTTCCCCAGATTTTGAGTCTTCTCTGCGAATTGATCGTGGTAGGTGGTGAATGGATTTAACTTGTGTGTTCAACCATGGGGAGTTTAGGAATCCGGATTTGAGTTAATATGTTTAATGCGTCTTTGCATCTGCTTCTCCCTTGTTTGTGCCTCTAAAATTGTCTACTAAAACCCCCATGGATGTTGGGTTTTCATTGGGAATTGATTGTGTAAAAACTGTGTGGTTTTGGAAAGGTTTTCTGCAACTTCCGTAATGCTTTTCGTTGTGTCTGAACGCTTATCTGAACATTCATGTTCAAACAGACCCCTTCCGCGCTTCTATTTTCTTTGATTTTGACTGTGTCTAAACTTCCGTCCGAACATGTAAGTTCAGACAGGGTGCGAGGATGAGTCTGACATATGAGTCTCGGACTGCATCCGAACTTGTATGCCCGGACACAAGTTCGGACACCTCTTGTTCCTTTTGTTTGTTTTAACTCTCGGCATGTGTCCAAACATTGATGTTCGGACGCCACCTCGAGTCATTTTCATAACTTGTCCGGACGTAGGCCCGAACGTCCTTTACCTTTCACCTCGACCTATGTCCGAACATTGATATTCGGACACATGTTCAGACATTTGGTTTTTCTTCTGTTTTGAGTCTCGACTTGTGTCTGAACATGCATGTTTGGACACATGTTCGGGCAGACTTCAATTTACGTTTTATGTGCTTGTTTGAGCTCTGTGTTGACTTCCGTTTGCGGGGTTGTACTCCCCTAGTTATAATTAAGCATTCTAACCTCTTTGATGTGTCATTTATGCACTTATGCTTTATCAATTAAGCTTCTATTTTAGGACCTAATCTTCTTTGTGTATGAGCCGTGGATGGTTGGGTCTAGCGATCCCGTAGCGCATTGCGTAGGACGTCCTTCTGTTATTTGCTCACGGGTGTCTCCCCTATTCTGTTCACGAGTGGTTTACCTCGTTCTGTTTGCGGATTCCTTTCTGTTCTGTTTGTATGCATTGAGCACTAGTGTCTCGTTCTGTTTTGTGACTTCTGCAAGTTCTGTTTGTACTCTTTGAACTCATTTTGGGTTGTGTTAAGTTTGGCTTCTTCTGCTGTTTATTTCAACTGGTGGAAATTGTGTTTTCCTTCTGTTTGGACTTGTGGATTATGATTATGTTTTCAATCGTTTTGAGCATGCTTATTGACACTAGTAGAAAAAATGTTTTTAACCACAGTTATTTTGCCTATATACCACGGTTAGGAACCATGGTTTATGCTCGCGTCGTATATTCACAAATATCGATATACGACGGTTCGTAACCGTCGTTTAAAAGTGGTACTATATACCACGGTTTCCTATGACTGTCGTTTAAGACCATTTTCGGACGCGGTCTCACTGATTTTATACGACGGTTAAGGTCTGAACCGTGGTATAAAGTACCTTTTATACGACGGTTAAGGTCTGAACCGTGGTATAAAGTACCTTTTATACGACAGTTAGCGCCTGAACCGTGGTATAAAGTGCTTTTATATGACGGTTATTCCTACAACTGTGGTATATAATGTATAAAATCAACAAATAAACCACGGTTATACATATAACCGTGGTTTATAGTCTATGAACTTTTTTCCAAATCACCGGCGATTTAGATGCGCCGCCTTCACAGATCTCAACAGAGCACAGACACGAGAGAAGAGGCCAGAACATGTATGTTCCTTGTTTGCGATTTAGGTAGTATGTTCCTTGTTCGCGGTGGGTTGCAAAATTACCGTGAAAGAGAATGGATGAGGCGTAGACCATGTTCCTTGTTCGCCGGTTAGGGTTGCGAAAATTACAGTGAGTGGAAATGAGGAAGGCGCAGAGCATGTGTTCCTTGTTCGCAAGTGTAAGCTACAAGAGAATGAGAGAGAATGAAGAAGAGTTGCAAGAGAAAACAAGAGAATGAGAGCATGTGTTCCTTGTTCGCATGTGTTCGCGCGGTGTGGGTTGCAAAAAATTACAGTGAAAACAAGAGAATTACCGTGAAAACAAGAGATGAGAGAAGTCGGAGCATGTTCCTTGTTTTCCAATATGGGTTGCAAAATTACCGTGAGGTTGAAGAGAATGAAGAAGAGTTGCAGAGCGTCTTTTTGGGTTCCAAAATTACCGTGAGAGAATTTATATAAGAGAATAGAGAGAAAGAGCCGCGTTAATTTGGGCCGAAAATTGAAATTCCCGCTTAGACTATATACCACGGTTCACCCAAAAACCGTGGTTTAATATAGTAAGATGTGCAATATAAATGACGGTTGCCGAGGAACCGTCGTATATAAGGTACTTATATACGACGGTTGCCGAGGAACCGTCGTATATAAGTACCTTATATATGACGGTTCTCCAATAACCGTGGTATATTCACTATGGCGTGTACCTTATATGACGGTTGCCCTGAAAACCGTGGTATATAAGTAACTTATATACGACGGTTCTTTAAAAACCGTGGTATATTCACTCTGGTGTGTACCTTAAATGACGGTTTCCCTGAAAACCGTGGTTTATAAACTTTAAACCACGGTTTTTCATTTAACCGTGGTTTAAACGCCATCATTAAAAATCTTTTTTCTACTAGTGTGATGAAGTTTTTCATCTACCAAGTGTGTGGTTGCTCCCCCCCTTCTATCCACTAACACTTGCAGATTGATCAGCGAAGACCTCTTCTATTTTCTAGAGACTTTAGCTTATTGCATTTTGATAACAATCAGTAGCTTTTGATCTTTGTAGCCTTTGGGCCTTTTGACATAACTTCTGTATTGAGCCATAGGCTGTTGACTTATGTTTGGTATTTGGAATTATGCTTTGGGGGTTGTAAACACTCCTTACTTTCTATGTTTATATAAGTATTATTTCGACTTATTGTAGATCGTTAGTTAAAGCCTTGCGTATCTTAGGTAGTAAGTGCACGGCGTGTAACGACCTTAGAACTTGGCCGTGTTTGGGGTCGTTACAACCCCCACACGTGTCACATGCATTCTCATCTAGTATGCCATTCATGCGAAGGATCTATTTTTTAGGAGTCCATTTTCTGCAATCATCTAATGAAATACCTTTGTTCTTTCCAGGATCTAAGCTTTCCATAAGTTCATCCAACTGTCCTCAAAGGTTGGGATTTAGTTCTTATAGGTTTCATACGTCCAGGTCACTATAAACTTTCCATTCATAGATAGACCCCAGTGGTCGGAACCTCCTCTTTTCACAATACATCTCCTTTCGACTTTATCCAGGATCTGACTTGGCAGGAGTTAGTTGCATTCTTCCGAGTTCCAATTGTCTCTCCAATTCCAAAAATCTCTCACGCAACTTAAGGTGTTCACTTTGCTGGTACTGTCAACATAGTTGATCAACGTTTCACTCATTGCCCACTTATCCTCAAGTCCTTGCAGTATAGTTGTTTATAAATGTCTTACGAACACATAAAGAAAAAAAAGAAAGAAAGATAAAAGCATATGTGGAGGAGAGAGAGTTAGTGAGAGTTCCTTAGCTAAGGAAGGTGTTCTATTGACACAAAACAAGGGATGTGAAGAAGTAAATAAAGTAACATTTTTTTATATAGTGGAATCCACTCTAGCTATTGTGGATGCTCTTATCTTGCTCTCTTGCTCTCTTTTCCCAGTTTGTGGACAGTGACCACGTGTGGATATCAGGTTTCCAAAATCTGTATAAGTCACCGCCATGTTGAGTTTGCTTATTAATATATGTACTGTTGTGAATGAGACAGAACAGAGAGATAAAACGATGATAGGGATTTTCATTCACTTTACAATTGAGTATAATGGTCTCTATTTATATAGAGTAAGGGATAACCTGAAAGGGGTAATATGGAAATTCACTATATATATAACACTCCCCCTTGAATGTCTGATATTGATTGCCTCGTTAAAAACCTTGCTTGGAAAAACTCAGTGGGATAAAAACCAAGACTAAGGAAAAAAGAGTGCAATCATAAGTTCTCCCCCTGAACTAAACGTGACTTCAAATCTCTGAATCTACATAACCTAATCTTGCGGATTAACTTTTCAAAAGTTGAAGTTGGAAGTGACTTGGAGAATATATCTGCCAAATTCTTGCTTGAACGGATTTGTTGTATATCAATTTCTCCATTCTTCTGAAGCTCATGGGTGTAGAAAAACTTGGGAGATATGTGCTTCGGTCTATCTCCTTTGATGTACCCGTCTCTCATCTGGGCTATACAGGCAACATTGGCTTCATATAATGTCGTGGGAATTTTCTGATCAAAAGGTAGGTCACACATCTCTTGTACATGTTGGATCATGGACCTCAACCAAACACATTCTCGGCTGGCTTCGTGCATTGCTAGAATTTCTGCATGATTAGAGGAGGTGGCGACACTCGTTTGCTTTATAGACTTCCATGATATGGCCGTACCTCCATGAGTAAATACATAACCTGTTTGTGACCTTGCCTTGTGGGGATCAGATAGGTAGCCAGCATCAGCGTAACCTACTAGACCAGATTTAGGTGTCTTTGGAAAGAATAACCCCATATCCATTGTACCTCGAAGATAACGAAGTACATGTTTAACACCATTCCAATGTCTTTTGGTTGGAGCAACACTATATCTTGCTAATAGATTTACTGAGAATGCTATATCAGGTCGAGTATGACTCGCCAAGTACATTAATGCTCCAATGGCACTTAGATATGGGACTTCAGGACCAAGTAACTTTTCTTCACTTTCCCGGGGTCTAAATGGGTCCTTGTTTACATCTAGGGACCTAACAACCATTGGGGAGCTCAACGGATGAGCATGATCCATATAAAATCTTTTCAACACCTTTGTAATATATTGAGTATGGCGTAGGAATATCCCACTTGGTGAATGCTCGAGTTGCAGTCCTAAGCAGAACTTTGTCTTACCAAGATCTTTCATTTCAAATTATGACTTTAAACATTCAACAGCTTGTTGAAGTTCTGCAGATGTTCCAATTATGTTGAGGTCATCAATATAGACTACAATTATGACAATCCCAGATCCAATTTTCCTTATGAATATACAGGGACAAATCAAGTCATTCTTATAGCCTTTCTTAAGCAAGAAGTCGCTAAGGCGATTATACCACATACGGCCTGAATGCTTTAGTCCATAGAGGGATTTATTCAATTTAATAGAGAACTTTTCTCTAGAGCTTGATTTAAATGCTTCAGGCAATTTAAATCCCTCTGGTAGCCTCATATAAATGTCGCTATCAAGCGATCCATATAGATAGGTTGTAACCACATCCATTAAACGAAACTCAAGATTTTCTTGGACTGCCAAACTAATCAAGTATCTAAAACTTGTGGCAACCATAACTAGGGAATAAGTTTCTTCATAGTCAATACCAGGTCTTTGACTAAAACCTTGTGCAACTAGACGAGCTTTATATCTCACAATTTCATTTTGCTCGTTTCTTTTTCGCACAAACACCCATTTATAACCAACTGGTTTTATCTTACTGGGTGTGTGGACCACTGGTCCAAAAACCTCACGTTTTTGAAGTGAGTTTAATTCTGATTCAATAACATCTTTCCATTTTGGCCAATCATTTCTTTGTTTGCATTCTTCAACATACTTTGGTTCATGATCCTCTTCATTATTCATAACTTGTAGCGCTACATTATATGCAAAAATTTCATCGACGTCAATTTCATGTCGGTTCCATCGTATTCCAGTCATGACATAGTTGATCGAGATCTCTTCATTATCAATATTCGTTTCAGGTACCAGATTTTTCTCTATTTCAGTAACTGTCATGTCTATGGACTCTTCAAGAGTTTCACCTTTCTCACTTGGGCCATCTTTAATGCATGCTCCCTTTCGTTTTCGAGGGTTTTTATCTTTGGAACCGACTGGTCTACCACGTTTTATACGTGTGTTAGACTCATTTGCAACCTGTCCTCCATGGACATCAATTCTAGCGGGAGCATTTTTAGCTGGCACATACGACTGTGTCACCTGATTTAGGTCAGTAAATGCATCAGGCAATTGGTTTGCCAGCTTTTGGAGATTAATAATATCTTGAACGTCTTGTTCACATTGCTTAGTGCGAGGATCGTAATGTAGTAATGATGGTTCGTTCCATGTAATCTCCTTTACCAATTGCTTATTTTCTCCCCCTAATGATAGGAAATGTGACTCATCAAAATGACAGTCAGCAAATCTAGCTGTAAACAAGTCCCCAGTTGTTGGCTCGAGATATCTAATAATTGAGGCAGATTCAAGCCCAACATATATTCCCATTCTTCTTTGAGGCCCCATTTTGGTTCTTTGCGGTGGAGGTATAGGAACATATACCGCACAACCGAAAATCCTTAGGTGAGAGATATTGGGTTCTTGACCCGTAACCATTTGTAATGGTGACAACTTATTAAAGCTTGTTGGCCTGATGCGAATCAAGGTAGCTGCATGTAATATAGCATGTCCCCACGCAGATACTGGGAGTTTTGATCTCATTAGTAACGGTCTTGCAATTAATTGCAGACGTTTGGTCAAAGATTCTGCCAAACCATTTTGGGAATGCACATGAGCTACTGGATGTTCAATGGTTATTCCAATGGACATGTAATAGTCATTGAAGGCCTTGGAGGTAAATTCACCAGCATTATCCATGCGTATGGATTTGATTTGATTATCAGGAAAATTGGCTCGCAATCGAATTAACTGAGCCAATAATCTTGCAAATGTCATATTACGGGTTGATAATAAGCTAACATGTGACCATCTGGTTGATGCATCTATCAAAACCAGAAAATATCTAAATGGTCCACATGGTGGATGTATAGGTCCACATATATCACCCTGAATCCTTTCGAGAAAAGCAATCGGCTTTATCTCAAGTTTAACTGGTGATGGCCTTATAATTAGTTTTCCATGAGAACAAGCAATACACGGAAAACTATTTAGTAGAAGAAACTTTTTGTTTTTCAACATATGACCACATGAATATTCCATAATTCTTCGCATCATGATGGAACCGGGATGGCCTAACCGGTCATGCCAAGTTTTGAAATCATCAAAATATTTTATTTTTTCAACAACATGTATTTCTGTTGTATTAATATACGCATGGTACAACCCAGAGGAAATAGCAACTAGCTTTTCCAATATTTGTCTCTTTCCAGCTATCACTTTTGTGATGCCAATATATTCAACATTTCCATCATTCCCCGTCTCAATGTGATACCCATTTCGGCGTATATCAATGAAACTCAACAGGTTTCTTTGAGACGTGCTGGAAAATAATGCATTTTCAATGCATATTTTTGTTCCCTTAGGTAGAGTAATGGTTGCTTTTCCAGAACCCTTCAACAATACTCGTACTACCTGATATGGTAGTAACCTTTGGCGCATAATTTTGTAAATACGAAAACTATTTCTTACTCTTAAGAATTGTGTGCGTTACAGCACTATCAATAAGACATATGTCTTCACCATCCATCAATGAAATTCTTCAATAGTAATTATTCTTACAATCTGTCATATAAATGAAATTAACAAATATTAGGAACGATCCTATCGGTATCGTTTTTATGACATCATTTTAATATCAGAACTGAAAACTTTCTGGCACGGTGCCTTTTTTTTCTATAAATAATACTAAAATTAAACTTAACAGGCACAATGCCCTATATAGCGATGTAATCATCATAGAGGTCAAAACCTGACATATGAACATACAATTATTATACGATGTCACTTAATTAGATTTTTTTTAAGAGCTACTACCATAAATATTCCCTGGTGCTATACCATCATGATTCTTCATGAAGCATAATACGATGCTCATCTCGTACAAAAATAAATATATAAATACGACTGCATATGAAGTAACCAGGTGTTATACCATCTTTTCGATGAGTGATCTACTCAATATCATTTCTTTTTCATATATTATAATAATTTTTGGCGCAACGCCAGTATCATATTATATCAAAATTAAAGTTTTCAGGTGTGATACCTTTTATAGCATATCAAAATTAAACTTTCAGGCATAATGCCCTTTACATTTTGATAATGTTAACCATTCTTCAACACTTTTGTCATGAGATAAATAGATATAGAAACAATTTACATGTATCGTTTTCAGAACATCGCTTTTATATAGCATCAACAGCTTTCCGGCATAATGCCTTAATGATTTACAAATTAAAATTTAACAGGCGCAATGTTGTAGGTGGTGATTAAGCATTATAAATAAATAAATAAATAAAATTGAATCATTTATCGAAGCAAAATAAATAAATAATGCATAATAAATGGAAAATATTAAATAACAATAAAATCGGACACGATGCCTCACGTGATAAATAAATCTGGCACGATGCCTCACGTGATAAATAAATCTGCCACAATGCCTCACGTGATAAATAAATCTGGCATGATGCCTCACGTGATAAATAAATATGGCATGATGCCTCACGTGATAAATAAATATGGCATGATGCCTCACGTGATATCTATATCTGGCACAATGCCTCGTGTGATTTTAATTTCTGGCACAATGCCTCACACGATACATAATAAAATAACAAAAGGAATAAATGAATGAATAAATAAATATAAACTGAAATGGATAAATTAAACACCACAAAATAAATGAAATAAACTTAACAATAAACAAAATTTAGCACGATGCCTCACGTGATCAGTAATATCTGGCATGCTGCCTCACGTGGAATTAATAACTGACACGATGCCTCACGTGGAATTAGTAACTGGCACAATGCCTCGCGTAAAATTAATAACTGGCACGATGCCTCGCGTAAAATTAATAACTGGCACGAATCTTCGTGTAAAATTAATAACTTGCCTCACGTAAATTTTTTTTTAGATCGTGCCAATGTGATATAATAAATTTATATAAAACAATATAGTTCAACCAATCTAGAATATATAAAATAATAATAATAATAATAATAATAATAATAATAATAATAATAATAAAATGAATATTACGGTTAGAAAAAAAATTAAATAAAGATTGCAAGATCTGATTCAAAGAGATTACGATTTTGAAGAAGATTATAGTAAGTTGATCAAACAGAACAAACAAACATCTCGATCGAGACCGGGATGGCAAGAAAATCTGAAACAAATCATCGACTCTAGAAGAGAGCCTGGTGACATTGACATTTGCGCCCACATAATGAAGAAATTAGGGTTAGTGAGATAACGATTTGATATCATTGTATAATACTAATGATGATGCCATTGAAATGAATTCAATTTTCTCAGAGGGGATGAACGTAAGAAAGAGAATAAGGATGAAAAGAATGCAACCTTCGATTAACTTGTAGGAATTTGGGGTATGGGGTCAGCCACAAGAAGATAGGCGGGAAAAAAATAGAGCGTGCTGATAACGTGTCGTGAATGAGAGAGAACAGAGAGATAAAACGATGATAGGGATTTTCATTCACTATATATATATATAACATGTACATCTTTTTCAACGCAGAAAAAACTAAGCACACCCGATTTTCTAATTTCCTTCATTCCTTTACAGAAGAAATGTTGAACGGTAACACTAATCCAATAATGCTCCAATAATTAATACACTACTCATAATGTGATTAAGAGAACGGACGTACCCCAACTTGCACGGCCCAATGAACTTATTCAAAGGTAGCCCAGGGCCCAATGGACATCATATGATAAAGTTCAAAGACGATTGTATTTAAAATTTACGCGCGCACGCGGAAGAAGCGTCTGTGGTCGTCTCTCCGACTCTGAATCTCGGATGAGAGCTTGAAGTTCCAAAACTCGAAAATTCACATTTCATTTGTCTCTCTACTATCTTCCACTTTTAGAATTTCGAAGTGAAGAAACGTGATGTCTGCGGGGAAAGGAAGTAGCAAGGTGCAAAAACGGGAGGCGGATGGACTGAAGTCGGAGAAGCGGAAGAGAGAAGATATGGAGTCTCTGGATGCCGATCTCTCCGCGTACGTTATGAAAACATCTCTGTTCTGCGATATATCTCCATCGTTTTTAAAACCATTTCTGTTTCAAAATTTTGAAATTAATTTCAGAGAGATCAAAGGAATCATGTCTGCGCTGCATCACATCAAGGAAAAAGCTCAGAAAGATGGCCAAAAGAAGAATGAAGAGACGATTTCGAGGTATTAACTGAAAATTTCATTCATTTAGATAGAAAGAGAGATGACGAGAGATAAAATGTAAATCGTTAAGTTTTACGATTGTTAATCCGGATACTATGATATATAGAAAGGATTTCTCGTCAAGTTTTTGTTGACTCCTTTCTAGTGTATGAGTATTCAACACTTTCTTTTTTTTGCGTACATCTTTCTCATTCTCATGGAGTTAATTAGTTAAATATGGTTTAACCAGCTAAAAAAATGATCGTGTGGACAGATCCGCTCTTCTTTTTTCTTTCGTTGCAACAGATGAGCGGAAAAATGAAGATCGTGATAGAAATTGCTCACTTCATCCGAATTTCTCTGTTATTTCTGGTTTCTGCATCAGACGCACCATGAATCATTAGTTCGATGATTATATTTTCTCAAAAGCTTTTATTTCTAGCATATATTGCTCATGAATTTGTAAGTATTGATCAGAGAACTGAAACAAATTGCAAAGCGATGATGAGCCTACTATTGCCTCCCACATTAACATCCACCATGGTGTGAAATAGGTTGTCTTCAGAGGTCAAGTCTATGTTTGATGAGTTAAAGACGAAGCTTGAGAGGGATAGGTAAGCTAATTAGAACATTATCCGTCTTTTTATTCATATAAATAGATCTCACGATTTTTCTGATTCTTTGATTTGTTGTATTGTCCTTTTAAAATTCCAGAATGATTTTTGCTAAATCCTTGACTAAAAGTACGAAAGAGGTTGGTAAATTTTTTTCCTCTAGCTTGAACTGTATTACGGGAGGCGGCATATCTCAGTCAGATGAAATGTGCTATCTGTCCGTTTGACTTTTGGTGTGCAATGCTTGCAGTGTGAAAATGCATTGAATGAAGAGACTCAAAAGTTTCAGGAGATATATGAGAAATTTGGTAAAGAGAAAGCAGCTCATCTACAGGCATTAAAAGGTGAGTTTGCGGGATGCTCATATTTTACCTCATTTGTTTGATGCATTGGGGAAACAGTGACACATTTTCTGCGGTCGGGCTCTGTTCGCCTTGACATATTTGATAGCATATTTGTGGTATATTTGTGGCAAAAAATGGATGGGTCCCAGATGGGTCTCGTGTGAGTCCTGCATGGATCCTACGTTACTGTTACATATAAAACAGATACAAAACAGACAAACCAAAACAATTGCAAAATAGTCATGCCAAATAGAGCCTTGATGTACTAGATTCGGTGATCAGTGCCGGGAGAACCGTGTTCTAATTGTTGATATTGAGTATAGACCCACCAATTGCAATCTAGCCCTGTTTAGTTAAATTTGATCGTCCATTAGTCTGTGTGTTCCTGGAACAAATCTATGGTGTTCACCTGGCACTCACTCTGTCGTTCTATACTGTTTAACTCTCTGCATTGTGGATGGCCCATCTCAAACAAACTTGAAGTCTTCAAAAACCAGTTGTCATGTCAATGCCTAGGATTTATGAATATCCTTCGAACTGAATCGTCCAGCTTTTATTTCCACAGATGCAATGTCGAAGTTTGAAGAAGACAAGGATAAACTGATGAAGAAATACGAACAGCAGAGTGAGTAGAAAATAAAGCAGCAGCAGCTAGATAACTGTTCTTCGTGATCTTGGTATAAAGCATGAAGCTAATATTACATAAAATGTATTAATTACAGGGAAGAAGGATAGGAACATGCTAATGGAGCATGAGAAGGCCTCTGCTGAGAAGATTGCTGCACTGGAACAGTCACTGAAAAAGACAAAGACAAAGGTAATCAGAGCAAGTTACTCTGTTATAAAGATTGCTCCCCTGATTTCTTTACAGACTCGTTAAGAGTTCAATGGTTGTTTGTTTCGGTTAAACAGGGGGGAAATCCTTTCAACTTGCTCAGGAAAATGGTTATGGAGGATGCATCTGATGAAGAAATCCTGGCTGATGATTGACTTCGTTTCTTCAAAAGATTGTAGATTGTAGCTTAAAGCTCGGCAGCTGTCGGGAAGGTCATTACTGTCTTCTGTTCTCTGCGTATGACAGGATACGTACACTATATATAGCATACACTCATTAAACTCCTCAGTCTCTCCTAGCTCAGTGAAGCCTAAATTTAGATGTTCAGTTCTGCATGCTTGTTTTACAAATGCATTTTGTTCACTTTTTCAACTTGTAAGCAAATCCAAACAAAAAGGTGATTGGCAGATTATGTTTCTTTCTTGAATGGAGCTGACAGCAAACGGGTAACAACTTCATGGCGAAATTAACAACAGTTACTAAACGAATCATCATGAACCAAAAACCATGATAATACATCAGTTCGAACCGAAAGTCAAGTACCCGTTACTGACCTAAAAGTTATCTATATACATCGTTAGATGTTGTATGTTCATATTCTTTCAACAAATACCACTTGGGTTTTCATCCCAACGAAAAGACGCAAGCTCAAGAGCTGTTAAGGCACAAAAGCAAAGTGACGAAAGAACGTTCTCAGCTCGTTTGGTGAATTGAACACAGCCAGCTTCAATGTGCACACATATTAGGAGCCGGAGTTCCTTCACGTCCTTGTTGCACAGACAGTGGAGGTCTCTTGTTATTGTCCTGCAAGGACATGAGGAGATCATCAAGAGCATAGAATGAGATTTCAGTTATAGTTACAGACTCACATGGCCTATCCAATAAATGAAAGATAGGTAGAGATGGACATGTTTACATTTATATCAGTGACAAAGTGGCATGAACTGCACCGAACAGATGGAGCACCATAAGGGTACATAAGCAACGAAGTGCAATATCCACACTTGACCTGCCCAATTTCACGCTCTACACAACAATGGCGGAAGCAAAATATTTATCAGAACCCGCAAGCCAACAACTCAAGAAAAGTATTATAGGAGATAATAAGATCTCGAAAACATGACCACCACAGTACCTTCAAGAACATAGTTGACCCTCTTACAACATGAGCATTCCACGAATCTTGATCCTGGTGGATACACAAGCAGACGGCGGCAGAAACCACAGACCATCTGAGCCTTTTCTGCATGTATAATATGACACCAGTTATATAGCCACCTCAAAAACCATAAGAGTCCTCATTTAAGGGATAGATAAAAACTTTCAAGAAGAAATCAGGTGGATACTACTTAGCTCACTTAGCTGTGTAGTACAAGCTTCGGATATGGGCATCAGGATGTCATATGGCAGGAATATAGCAAAAACGTACATCATAAATACATGACATCAGTCTATTGCTCAGCATTGACACAGAATACATCACATATGCAGCAAGACTTTTCATCCAAACAATTGTTATCATTCAGGGAGTTATTTTAGAGCAAACTACTTGACTACTCAGCTTTTCATATATAACCAAGTACAAATGTAAAGGTAGCAGAGAAGTATGTAGACTCGGAAACAAATATGTCAGATTAAAGTTAAGATAACATAGAGGGAGAAGTGAAAATGAAAATGAAAATGAATTAAAACCTTCTGTTGCTTGATTGACTAACTGACATTTGGGGCATCGGATGTATCTCGATCCTTTGGGATAGGAAAGATGCTGGCGACAGGTACCACACATTACATGAGCTGTTTCTGCATATTGGTTAAATGTTTTCTGTCAGCATGGTTAAATAGAATAAGAGAAACCACAAAAGAAACGAGATCATACTATCTTACAGAAAGTGCAACTAATTAGTTGCGGCATTTCATACACAGTATTCATTAACTACCCTTTGATGCAAAAAAATCATCAGTTAGAACAGCTAAAGATGACATAAAAGGGGTCAGAGAGCTTCTTTTCTTCTCAGGCTGGAGCAACACCATCACTGCCTATACAATCCATATCTCTCATTGGCATCTCTGTTTACTTATCCTCATCAAGCCACTAACTTTATATCTAGCAGTATCATGAACAATGAATGTACTAAATCAGAAAGATAGAGAAACTACACACCGAGGTGTTCTGCAGGAATCAAAATCCTAGCCGTTCAGAAGTTTACTACGTCATTGGGAGATTAAAGGATCTTTCTTGTACATTCTCTACCTCTCAGAAGGTAAGTGATGATCAATAAAGCGTTCAATCAACAGTCAATGAGTTTGACTTCAGTTCCTGGTAAATTTTAAATCATTCAAACTATCATTTTTTTTTTCTTTGACACTCATAGAAACACCAAAATCCCACTTGAGCCACTGACTTGGTTTCTCTAAACAAATAAAATTCAAATTCACAAGCGAAATTGAACCGTGTTTTGGCAATTTCCAGCAAAGAGGAAACCTAAAAAACAAGGGAAGATACAATTACAGACCGAGAGTAGGAGGTGGAGGAGACTGCTCGGTCAGCAACAGTGGCGTCGGTGGCAGCGGCTGCTGTTGCTGCCGCAGCTCTGGTTTTAGAAGCGGTGGTCCCCAACCAGGCGGTGGCCCATCGTCGTCTACGTCTTCTTCGAAGCCATTCATCCCAACTTCTTGTTCCTCCTCTTCTTCTTGTTCAAGCTCCGTAAGTTCTTCAAGTTTGACTCTCACATTTCCTTCTAAATGCAACTCTTCCTCTTCTTCCGCTGAATCATAATCGTGCAGTTTCGGTTTTGCTGCCGTTTCTTCGTCTTCTTCCCTTTTAACTTTCACTTGTGCTTCTTCGGAATCTGCATCTTCTAGTCCTAATTCGTCTGAGTCCTCGCCGTCGTCTTGCGCCCTTCTTGACTGTTTTTGCTGTATAGTTGGTGGAGGTAGTTCTTGGGTATTAGTGATCTTTGCGTGTCCATTTTCACTTGTCGCCATGCTTGTGCTCTATTTTGGGGTTTAAGATGGAGGATATTTGCAATGTCACCTGTCTAGTGAAGCTTTCTCCAGTAGACTTTGGCCAACGCTGCCGAGCTCTAGGGCGAGGGCGAATGCACCCAATAATCTCAAACTGAACCAGTGGGCACTTTTGGTCGGTTTGATTTCCTTTCTTAGTTTATTTAGTCAGTTTTTTCTATTTTCAGTAAAAGGAAATAAAATACTATATTCCTTTTCTTGGTATCGTTGACTGACCATATATGACCTTTGACTGATGACTAACGATCATTGACATGTCACCAGTGAATGTTGACCAGTAAATAATGGTCATTGATCGGCAACTGACAACCATTGATCATTGACCGGTGGTCACTGATCTGTTATTTGTTTCATTCCCCCAGCTCAAACAAACAGTCAGGAAAATCAAAGGGAATTCTTTTTCATTCCTTTTCATTCCTTTTCCTGATTCCATTCTGTTTCCCGCACTCGAAACAAACGTCCCCTAAGAGAGGGTGGTCGGATTCAGACGGGGGCTAGAAAGAATTTTAGGCTTGTCGGGCCTGTTTCTAATATGTGTAAATAATAAAGTTTCTAATAATAAAGTTTCTAATAATAAAGTTATTTTATGGGTTGGGCCGGGCCAGGTTTTCCTAGTTCTGTCGCTACCCGGCCTGTTTGTTTTTTCAATTTTTATAAAGAATTAATAAAAATTTGAATAATAATAAAGTTATAAAAACAAGTTTAAATAAAGAAGAAAATTCAACATAAAATATTAAATAATTGATAAATTCTAAATAAAAACATATATATTATATAAAAATTAGGGAAAATTCGTAATATACCCCTGTTTTCTTTCGTAATTCACAATATACCCCTTTTTTGAAACTTTGTCACAAGATACCCCTGTTTTCTTTGCTAATTCACAAAATGCCTCTTTTTAAAAACGGCGTCAAATATTCGGTTATCCTCCCCTGGAAAATGACTATTTTGCCCCTGACCCGTTTTTTTTTTAATTCACAGTTTTTTTAGCTACTTTTTTGTTGAAAATTTTTAAATTTTATAATATACCCCTATTTAAGTTTGTTGTTCACGAAATACCCCTGTTTATGTTTTGAAGTTCACAAGATACCCCTGTTTATGTTTTGTAATTCACGAAATACCCTTATCACGTCCTGATGCCTTGGTAAAGCATTACCTAGTTTTCTCTTGTTTTTCAAGTGCCTTCAGCCTCTTCATAATCCCAGGACAAATGTTGTTTGCATTCCAGTTCTCTGAGGTTTCTTGTCTCTCGGAATGTCTCACCAATAGCTGAGTACGAATCCCTGTTATTCACAATTAGACACAATTATAATATATGACCAGAGACAAACTAGTATAGCATGGATTATTTACATAGTTAGGTAAATACCATCAAGTAAAGAGTAGATTAATTTAGTCATGTGGACAAACAATAATGTCACAGGCATTGGGTTTAAAATGGCTACCTCTTGGTCGAACTCAGTAACGGACCAGAACTTTTGGGGGGCAAAATTTTTTTTGACACTATTGTTCTTTAAAATATTATGTTATTTTATATTTTAAAAAAATTTATAAGAGAATTTTGTAAATTTTCAAAAGTTTGGGGGGGGGGGGGACGGTGGGCATTAGGGTGATGGATTTTGGTGCATTCAAATATCTGAGCGATATCCCATTAGAGTGCTTGGCACAACACAAGTTTGACCAAGGGCGGACACAAAGGCGGGAAGGGCCACCCCCCCCCCCCCCCGAAACTTTTGAAAATTTGCAAAATGTTCTTATAAATTTTTGAAAAATACAAAATAACATAATGTTTTAAAGAACAATAGTGTAAAAAAAAATTTTTACCCTCCCTAAACAAAAGTTCTGGTCCGCTACTAAGTTCGGCCAAGAGGTAGCCTTTTTAAACCCAATTCCTATGACATTATTGCTTGTCCACATGACTAAATCAATTTACTCTTTACTTGAAGGTATTTACCTAACTCTGTAAATAATCCATGCTATACTAGTTTGTCTCTGGTCATATATTATAATTGTGTCTAATTGTGAATGACAGTGATTCGTACTCAGCTATTGGTGAGACATTCCGTGAGACTAGAAACCTCAGAGAACTAGAATGCAAACAACATTTGTCATGGGATTATGAAGAGGCTGAAGGCACTTGAAAAACAAGATAAAACTAGACGATGCTTGTAACACCCCTAATCCTAAACCTGTAATGATGTCGCAAGTCGTAGCATAATAAATAATAATTCGCAGCGGAAAAACAAACTATCTACCTTGGTGTTACACGCCGTTACTCACCCTTGTGTGTAACAAGGCATCCTTACTCCTTCCAACAACCTTAACTCCTCACGCTGTGATGAACAAATACCGAGCACTCTAATTATTACAAACCAAATCCAACTAAATGAGCAACTAACTGAACACAACAACCTCCTTAATACAATACAAAATAAAACCAAAGGTGTTTGTTGAAAACACATCAGCTACCCCCGTGTCCCGCACTCCGGCTTGAGTCTTCTTCAATAACCTAGAATGTTTGGCCCATTGCTCAACAATCGAAATGCTGGAATGCTAAATGTAGTCTTAAATCATCTAGATTCCTTAAGTCTTTTTAGCCATCTTGATATTAGATTCTTTACATGAAATACCAGTTTACAATAATAACAGTAATGACTGTAAACATTAAACACTCACATAACAATTCACCTGTAAACATCAATGTACAATAGTACACAACACCTATAACCACACATCAATAATCCATAGCAATAACCAATAATCTCACATCAATAACAATAACCAATAATCACACCCCAATAATCCAAACAAGATACGCGTATTAAACTGTACTTGTTAGTTGGCCACCTGGCCCTTATCCTTTAAACCAATCACTTAACCTTTTCCAATTAATTTCCACCTCAGTCGTCATGTCAAGACAACCCTTAAAAACTCATTAATGGACGATAGTCCCCTGGGTTCCAATGGAACCGTTACCAGCTGACCTTATGGCCCTGGATAAATATTTTGACCGATCCGGTCGAACCTGTGCACCAACGGCAGTGCCCTCCGCCATCCCCGTATGTGGCTGATGGATTCCCTTGAGTGACTCCCCATTGAAGTCTCTCGTTGGGATCACGATGCGCAACTAGAAAGTTGAAACAGTCTGGATTCCCCTCTTTATAAGTTAGCCCTTAGTCAGTGATACAATAATCAATCCTTGAGTTAAGACTATAATAGTTGACCATCAGTTAGGTTCAATAATACCTAAAGGTCAGTTAGTCTTGTTCCAGTTTAGATGTATAAACTTCCAGTCATAAGACGTTCGCGTATAAATAAAACGCACAGTGTTGAGCAATACAGTATATAAAACAATATACATAAAATCACAGATATCGCTCTTAACAATTAAACACACACGCCTGGACCTTAGGAAAATCCTTAGGACATTAATTCAGACCACACAATTAACATACCATTCACTAAGTAACTGCTAGCTTGACAAATTCCTGTTCAGTAGTTCCTTCTTGTACGTTGTTATATAAACATGCAATACCGGGTAATATTAATATAACTATTCACTAAATATTACAGTACTGTTACTGTAGAGTTCATACTAGTAGTATACTAATTCTGTATGTTCTTTATTTCTCCCTGTTATTTAACAGTGGTTCTAGGTAGTCCATCAGTTCATTATTTTATGTGATATTCACATGTGATAATGAATTTCTACTTTGTAGTACATCTTATTTCATTAATCATTTACCCATATTTATTCTCACTTATTCCATCTATCAATCTCCTTTAGTTGTTTTTATTACAACCACAATTATTTTATAAACTTTATATTATATCCCTTAATTGTTTCCACTTATCCTTTATACTTTACAAATTGGTTATTTTCATTATAACCACCTTTATTTAATAAATCTTATATTATACTCCATAATATACCATAATACATTATGTTACTTAGTTTCAATCTCTTTCTTTATTAAATTACAAAACCAACCTTATTAATTTCTGTAATTATAAGTTGGACACAATAACTTTTATAAATTACCAAATAACCTTATAACTTTATAACTTACCAATTACCACTTTAATATTTTGGTAATTACCAAATGAGTATTCTAATTTTTATAAATTACCAAATAACCTTATAAATTCTGTAGTTACATAACATACTCATTAACTTTTGTAAATTATTAATTAACCACATTACCTTTTTAGTTTACCAAATATCCATATTAACTTTCGTAAATTACAATCTTATTATACCAACTTTTATAAATTACAAATAAACCCCTTAACTTTCGGTTTTCACTTATATTTTCCTTTATTCACTTTTTAACCCCAAAACTTTATATAAGTTACATATTAACTTATAAACTATAGTTTAAATATTTAATTTCTTTAAATAACCGAAAGGACCCATATATTTTATAATTATGAATCCGCCCCAAATTAAATTTGGTTTTTACACTTGTTCTTCCATAAATTACACATTTACCCTTAAACTTTTATAAACTTCACACTTTATGTCATAAATCATTTTAACCCAAAGTTTTTGGTCAACATTTTGACCAAGACTTAATTTCATAATTAATACTTTAATATACCCATAAAATGATGTGTATTCTCGGTTATACTCCAAACTTCCCAATAATTACAAAATAGCCCCAAAACTTTATAAATTGTTATTTTAACACTTAAACACTTATTTAAATTCACCAAAATTCATAATATTAATTCCTATCTTATATTATATCATACTTATACCAAATCACTCCTTTAATTCTCGGCTTTTATATTTTGTTCACCAAACTTAACAAAATTTGCATTTTAACCACATAACTTATTTAACTAGCCATTTAAATACTTGTAGCTATTTTTAATACTCCCAAAATTTATAATATAAGTTAATATACTTATATATTTTGAAAATCACCAAATAAGCCTTGTTATTCTCGGATTTGATTTTATTTTACTATATAGTTTTAAAACTTGCTTTAAACTTTATAATAAATACATATAAGTGTATATAAGCCATATAACACTTCTAAAAATTATGCTAATGAATTATAATGATTATAATCTCAAAATAGAACATTTTATACCTAGACAATTCGGTTTATATATATGCATCTTAATTAATTTTTGTGACACCAATTTATACCTTAAGGTAATAATCTTACCTTATATGCTATAATTTATTTTCTTGGCAATATAACCCAATGTTTTTCGGCCTTAATTTATTTAGAGGTTATACATAATTTTTATACCAAAGTTTGAAGCTTAAATCAAGCTTAAACTTAATAAACCTTAATTATATAAACTTACTCCTTAAATCAAGACAATTCTTGTACTTGATTTCTCCTTGAATTCCAAGCTCTCCAATTGCTATCTTGATGAAGAGAATTCAGCCTCCTTGTATATATTTAGGAGATCCATTTGTTAGACTTCTAACAAGGATTTATAAACAAGATTTGGAGTAGTTTTACGAGAGTTTACCTTAGGAATTTTTCAAGGAATTTTCGGTAGACCTTGAGATGGTTGTAGATCTAAATTTCCTTCATGAAATAATGAAGAGAATATTGGTTTAGAAGTTCATAAATTTTCGGTAATAACCTTAGGCATTTTGCTAGGATCTCCAACATGAAAATATACCTTAACTTGATTTTGTTGTTCCTTGTGTTTTTGTTGAATCTAGGAACCTCCTTGGAGAACTAAAGCTTGGCGAAATCTTGGTTGGTTGCTAGGTAGATTCTTGCTTCAAGACTTAGAAGATTTAACTAGGAATTTACATAGAAATGGTGTTAGAACTTGAAACACCATTCATGGAGCTTTGAAGCTTTAAGGAATTAGCTAGCAAAGAAGAAAAGAGAGAGCAAAGGAGGCTTACCAATTCGGTGAGATGGGGCAAATGAGGATGGAGCCTCACGTAAGAAAATAAGGGCTTGGAAAGGATTGAATTATTTTGACACAATAATTGTCAAATTGTTTAATCTTTCCTTTGTTTATTAATTTGGTGCTTGGCTCAAGAGAATGCTCTCATTATTGTCAATGTTCGGATGATTGATAAGGGAGTAGGGTGGCTTGATTGACAATTGAAAAGAAGAAGACAAGACAAGGTAGGTACATGTCTTCTTTTGATTTTTCTAAGGCAATTAGCATGATACTCTTGTCTTAATTCCTCCTTGTTTATACGGTAGTATTAGTGTAGGTTTGCTACTGATTTCTTTGTTAATTAATGACATAAGAACATGGCTATATTGATAGGTATTTTATTTAACTAATTATAAGGCAATCAACTTGTTTTTCTAGCTCACATTTTCTGTAATGTAGTGCTGTAGGGGTCATTTGATTCTTGTCATTTTAGACATAAGAAACTAGCTTAGGTAGGTATATGTTTTATTGACTAATTAATCAGCAATCATTCCCCCCTTATTCCTTCATAAATCGGCAGCTCATGAGACAGCACATGGTTGTTTTGTTTGTTTGGTTGCAACTTGTATAAAGTAGATTCTAGCTTGTATTTAATTTCCTTGCTTTTACATAAACTAATCTCTTCTTGCTTTTCCTCTTGTAGGTACACGGTAGTGGGAGCCTTCTTTTGGCTGGGTTATTTGACATGGTATAACATATGACACATGGGAAGTGAGTCACCATTCCATAAGGCAAATTTTGAATTAAAACTAGTCAATATTGACCACAAATGGCGCCCACAATGGAGGCTAGATGGGGTTGATTTTTAATTTGATTTTTGTTACACTATATTGTACTAAGATCATACTAATATGTGTAATAGGTTCCAGCATTTATTTGGTACATTTATATGATGGTAAAAGATGAAAGTTGTAAGGTAAAAATGCTGATTTTAGGTACTTTTTGTCCCAAAAATCGCCCCCATTTGTACTATGAATTTAGTACTGGCATTAATTGATTTAGATGGTAAATTTATCCCCTTTTAAGATTATTAACTCGTGGCTCCTCAAAAACTTCAAGGCAATTGCGTAAAACACATTTTTGTGACACCCGAAGGTGCGTTTTTGTGCTTTAAGGATTTTCTGGAAAATAATCAGTTGCTATGAGTTCCAAGTGTTTATTGACATTTTTTATAGTCAATAATAATATGTTAAGGTGTTACATTGAGTTATATGGGGTTATATAGACTCATAACTCAATTTTTGGGCTACCGGGACACTCCCGGGGTAAAAGGAGCGTTAAGAAATTCCCCCGAGCACTTTGCTTATTTTTGAAAAAGTAGATCAAGTACTCTCTTTAGAATGTTGAATATTTATGTTAGGAACTCTAAGGTTCCGTTGCTGCCAAGCTTCTGTATTTTACAGAAGATTAATCTAACTTTAAGTGACACATGTCACTTTCTTATTTGCATTTTACTTCTCTTTCCTTACCTGGGGACCACCATCTCTCTCACAACATCACATTAACCCAAACGCAGTAAAATGCTGCGTTCATTTTAATCTGCATTAAGGTCATGACCGAACAGCACCTAAGAATTAATTATATAGGAGTTCGTGCCACCTCGGCACTCCTCCGGGGCATTTCCGGGCCTTTATGGGGCCCCCATCAGGAACTTCCGAGCACTTTATATGTAACTGGGAATTTATCATGAGTACTTCATCATATATGTTTAGTAAAGTGTTGTTGTGCTTTTGGAATGAAGTGTAATGCTTTATTTTATTTTATAAGGTATTTCCGGGACTTTTAGGCCTTAAGGGATTTCCCGGGCATATTGTATTTTTACTCAGTTCTAACTGAGGACTTGTGTTTTAAAGGTCATAAAATGATCCTTGATTAACTTCATATGAGTTTTATAGCTTATATAACTTGGTTAGCTTAAGGTTGGGCTTTAACGCTCATTTTTGACCTTAAGGAGTTTAGGTGCGTTTTAACGCCCAAGTGTTTATATACTTTTCTTAGGGTTTAATAATCCCATAAATAATATATATTTACCATTATTTAATTATTTAAAGGTTAGGGGTATTTCAATGCTTTACCAAGACATCAGGGTGATAAGGGTATTTCGTGAACTACAAAACATAAACAGGGGTATCTTGTGAACTTCAAAACATAAACAGGGGTATTTCTTGAACAACAAACTTAAATTGGGGTATATTATAAAATTTAAAATTTTTCAAAAAAAAGTAGCTAAAAAAACTGTGATTTTTTCAAAAAAAAAAAACGGGTCAGGGGCAAAATAGTCATTTTCCAGGGGAGGTTAACGGAATATTTGACGTCGTTTTTAAAAAGGGGCATTTTGTGCATTAGCAAAGAAAATAGGGGTATCTTGTGACAAAATTTCAACAAAGGGGTATATTGTGAATTATGAAAGAAAACAGGGGCATATTGTGAATTTTCCCTAAAAATTATATTAAATAGATATTATATTATATGTATATTTTTTAATAGTAGTATATATTTAAATTTGGGCCGGGTCAGGTTTTGTTTCGGGTCCAAAATTTTGCCGGAGCCCAGCCCGATTTTTAATTCGGGATTAGTTTTTTGTCCAAGCCTGCCCGAATTTTTTTTCAAGCCCCGTTTTTCGGGCTTTTTCCCGGGCTTGGTCGGGTCACCGGGCCGGGTTGGCTTTGATCAGCTCTAGTTTTAAGTTATACTTATATAAAATCAAACAATCAAATGGGCTCTTAATTTTAAAAATTTCTATAAATACACTTGCACCATACTATCTCTCCACCTAATTTCAAATTCTTAGAACTATATATTTCTTTAGAATCCTCTTACTTCTCTTTAGACTCGGAAGCGAGACGTGAGTGGGAGGCGTACTTAGGGTAACAGTAACTCATATCTACCTATACAGGTATTTCTTCTACCTAATTTACATTTTTAGTAGATTATACTTAGAATAGAACATAATATGAAAAACAGTCAAAAACATATGAAAATGGAACGACAGACACCCCCCGAAGGCGTGCGTCGCCGCCCACAAAGCAGGCAGGTGTTTACGCAGCGGGCGTCGATGAACGCGGGGGCAAGGGCGTGGCGACGGGCAATGGAAAGGGCGGGCGGCGAGGGTCGGTGGAGAAGACGATTGTCAACACGGGAGAAAAAGGGGAGGCGTCGATCTCCCCTTGTCTAGGTTGGGTCTGACACGTCTTGAACCGGGTTTTGACCAGTTTTGACGTCTTTTGATCAATTCTGATTGATTTAAACCGCTTTTGACCTTAATTTGACCACTTTTGACTAGTTTTAAAGGGTTTTAACTAGTTTTGAAATGTTTTGATTGATTCTGACTAGATTTGAATGACATTGAACTTAACTGAACCGGTATCGAATAACTTCGGTTGATTTTGACTAACTTTAACCAGTTTTGACTAACTTTTGGTAACAATAGATGACGAGTAAGGGATTATTCAGTAGAGGCAGTAGCTCATATGGCCTAGGTGAGCAGTCAGTGCCAACCCCAACGGTAGAGGGAAAAGGCGTGTTGAGTACGCCAATGCCTCAGCTAGGAGGCGTCTAGTAGAGGAGCGACGATCAGCTTCTCTGACGAAGAAGCATAGACACATGGTGGAGCTGCAGTAGCAGACACCGCAACACCACTCTCACAGCCAAGGTGTCGGTTCGGTGATCGGCAGTCGGATTCTTGTGGTGAGGATCTCTACCGAGGGGTAGGCTTGGTCTCTTGTAGGATCGGGCAGATGGCTTCTAGGTCGTCTACCCCTTTTGACAACGACGAATCACCCTTAGGAGTTCTGGCGGATCTAGCCGAGATGATGCACGGGCGCAACTGGAGGAGAAGATCTCCACTGATTGGATGCTTGATGGAACTCCCGTGAACGGAAGTCCTCGAGATGCCACTTTGCTCCCTAGCCTTGGAGGCCACGTCGCACTTGACATGAGGCAGGGTGTGGTATGTTATTGTTTCTACTTATACTATAACTTAAGTTTGCTTATGAAATGTCATATAATTGGCCTGATGACTTTACGAATTCAGATGAAGTGTGAAGGAGGGTAGGACCAGCTGCAATAACACGGCGTAGCATTAAAACAAATGTAAGCGAGACATGTAACAACAAACACAAATGCAAAGGGGATACACAGACACAATTGATGCACATGTCATAGCAATGTTCATCTCGAATTGTATTATACTTGGATGTTTGTAATCCATAATCAAATTCTATTTACTTATATTGAATAACGTTGCACTTCAATCGACTATTTGTAATGTTCAATTAAATTATACTTACTTGTGTTGAACAAAATTGGGCATCGATCTATTACAAATTCACTTCTGTGGACATCTTTCTGAACAACTGTCATCAAAGGGTGTGTCAATGGGTGTATGGAACCTCTCAGTCTGTCATTTGATAATTATGCCATTTTCTCCACATAGGTATCACCCTGGGTTCTGGGAAATCAAGAGATGCATTCAACCGCGTGAAGTGCCCCCAATCCAAGTTATATACGAACAGTTGTAGAAGGTTTAAAATCTTGGAATAAAAATTTGTTGCCAGATACATGCTCAGACGCACCAGAATCCACAATCCAGTGAGAAGTAGTATTATTGTTAGATGAATTATCAGTCAATCTTGTTATATAGATCCAAGGTTGAGAGAAAGTACTAGAGAAGCTGCCGAAATTTTGAGCGTTGTTGTCTTTGTTGCTTATGTATCTTTGCTCAAAATACATTGCCAGCTCTTCATTCTGGTGCGAAGTGAAGCCAGTGACGGGAGAGTGTTCACCATTTTGCTTGGACTTTCCTTTTGTATCTTGGCTCGCAACTGATCCTGCGACTCGACGGGGTTGAGATTGTTGCCGGTGAATCTCAGTAGATACTTGGTTTGGAAACCCAACAAGCCACCAGCACTCCAACCTTGTGTGTTCGAGTTTCACACAATTCGTGCTTTGATCTGATTCTTCTTCGCACTCAGGTTAGGGTTTGGAGATCTTCTATTGTTCCCGTTTTTAGTGTTGAATTTCTTATTGTTGGAGAAACCCTTGGTTCCGAGGGCAATTGGTTCCTCCGCTCCAGTAGCTTTCTCGTTTGATAATTGATATTGTTTCTCATCTTTGCTAATCAGTGAGAAAGTTTGTTCAAGATCTGGAAGAGGGTCATAAGTAGGATCATTCTATTGGCGCTACTAAAAGTGGGGCTGAGTCCGTCAAGGAATTTTATAATTTGATCATGTTCTTTGTGCTTCTGTTGTGTTTCATCAGCCCCACAATTACAGCCACGTACGCAGCGAGGGTTTTTCCTTGCAGTATCTAGGCGATCCCATAACCCTTTCAATTTGGAGAAGTAAGCTCGAACTGGCTTGTCTCCCTGCCGACATTGCATAATATCCCTCTGAATAGAATAGACTTCACGTCCTCTTGTAAGCTTAGCGCTTGCAAAGAACGGTCCACATCTGATCAGCATTATCACAATATATAATCATCTCTGCTATATCCTTCGAGATGGAATGCATCTTTCTCAGGTTGGATACTGTAACACCCCAACCGCTAATCCTTCCATTATCCTCTAATCGATCCCATACTTACCCTTCTCGCAGCGGAATACTTACTTACTCCCGGCGGGTGATACATCGCCGTTAACCCTCCAAGGTTAACAAGGCTACTACTACTTACCGTTTCGGTCTGATGATTAGAATGAAATACATACGTACTACTTACTTTACAATACCAAATACTTAACTTACATTTGATTACCGAGTATCCAAGTTATACGAATTACAATCCGGTGCTACTCCCCAAAAATTAAGAGTTTATACATTCTCTCCTTACTATCCAATCCTGAATTCACTATCCAAAAAGGTGTACCACATGGTACACCGGCTACACAGAAAGGCCTTAGCCGTGTACAACTCAGTACACCGTTTCAATCCTACTATCTACCAAAAAGTATCGTATTCCGTCCTTACCCTTCCGTCACGCCTCGCGGGTACCTGTGGAGTAAAAACATTCCCCCTAGGGGGTCAGCTTACGCTGCATATGATAACCGCATACCCCGCGTACTAGCGAGGGTACGCCAACTATTTGGTCGAGTACATGCGGTTCGTTTTATTCATACATACATACATGCTTATACAGTGCAATACAATACATTCATTTCACCAAGCATACATACATACAATACATACAAGGAATACAATACAAGCGATTCATTCATACTTACCATACTCACCGCATCACGGAGATACAATTCTCCATTACATACAAAGGTCTTGTTAGCCTTATTACACACCCGGGTTAATCGGGTGTCCAATACTTTTTACTCCGGGTCAATGACTTACAATAGTCAAGACCAATACAAATACAATACTTACTTCTTACATACTTTACTTCCAGTTAAGTCGGTATGACCTCTGGGCAGGGATTACTACATCCCACCACCGGGCTTTAGGGTGGCCCACTAATCCAGGATGCTACCCATTCAAGGGATTTGGTCCAAGGAAAAGATTATAGCCAGGATTCGGATTCAACCTCTTGTGTCTCCTTATCCTCACGCGTGGCCGAAACTATATCGGGCTTCTACACATTCCATTATACTCATTACTCATGTTAGGAGTTAGATGGTTAGGAATTAGTAGAAGTCCATACTTACTTTCCATACATCCATACAATACACAAGTATTCATACTCATACATACACTTCATTCTCATTCATTCATTTCATGAATTATACAAACTAGATGTTCAAAGCATACAACAAGAACAATATAGTTCAAACACAATTAAGTGCAATATAAGTCCGATTCATGCATTTATCTTATTGGTGATCACATAAGCACACAAATCGGGGTAACCAAGTTAGGATACAGGGCATGAAGAAATCATACCGTTCACCGTCGTAGGGTACTACCGGTTCCTTTGGAGCTCAACTACGGGATTCCTATACATACATGAAGTAGTATGATCAATGATCTATTATTGATCTACTTACTCCTTCATTGATACTTTCAATGTATACTTACCACTCTATTACTTTCTTACTTGATTATAAGACCATTCTTTTCTTTACTATTTCTTAAACTTGTTTCCTTACCCATTTACTCCTTTACTTACCATTACTACTTCATTAAGGGTGTATTACTACATATATGCATACCTGTGTATAGGCATATACATATACATACATATGATTACTATAGTCATATTATAAAAACATTTTTTTTTGTAAGTGTTTGGGCCGTCCGACCCACCGTCTGACCCAACACCTGGGTCGGACCATTCCAGTAAGTTTCTCGTTCTCTGAAAGTCACCCGTCCGACCCAGCACTGTTCTGTCCGACCCATACACCTCTGGGTCGGACCATTCCAGAAGGTTTCAGTTTTGTCATCCAAGCCATGTCCGACCCACGTCCGACCCAACCTCTGGGTCGGACGAAGTCAGAAACTTCGATGAAGAAATTTTTGCCTGTCCGACTCACGGCCCTGGGTTGGACCATTCCAGAAAGAATTATTGTCGTTTATCAAGGCCCGTCCGACCCACGTCCGACTCACGGTCCTGGGTCGGACCATTCCAGAAAGGTTTATTATCGTTGTTTAAGCCACGTCCGACCCAGCGTCCGATCCAGGCTGTGGGTCGGACGGTAGCAGAAACTTGCTACATGCCTTGTTTTTTTTCCCAATTTCACCCATTGCTTCCCCAATCTTCCTACATGCATCCTAACATGTTTTAGCACCAATTAGGCCATCTAAATCATGTTATTTCATTCCCTAACCCATTATACAATTCTATACTACTTATACACCATTTTTTCAAGTTTCAACCCAACACCTACATTGCTTTTCTTCACACTAATGCTACAGATTTTGGTTTTCCACATTATGCTACAGATTTTCCCTCAACTCCTAGCCTCCAATACTCCCTCAACTAATGCCACTCCTAGCATCCAAAATACATTACCTTACACTCTAGTTTCATCTCATTTACAAACTCATTTTCAAATCTGTTACAACTACTAAACACTCCTTTTAAACTCTCCAAATACTTCCTCTTCTTAAACAACTTAAGTCCTCTCATTCCTAAGTACAATTGGACATAGTCTCCCCTATATTTTTAACATTCTCCACACATTATTTCAGCTCACAAATTCATGTTCTCACAACCTGTTTACACAACACTTCTTATACACACAATTCAACTCCAATATACACATTACACTTCCTGCACATATACACATACTACCCATTGTTTTCCCAAGCTTTTAAACTTCATTTAAAAGGCTTCAAAACTGTTTCAATACCATTACTCATTATACTACAACATGCTTGCTACTCATTACTCAATTCACTACTCATTTTACTACTCCAAAAACTGTTACAATACTATATCCAAAACTAGTTCAAGGTAGAGGTGATTACCTTTGTGTTTCTAGTTTTCTTTCTTTCTTTTTCCTCCTCTTCCTTTCTTCACCTTTGTTCTCGGTCCCAATAGGGTTCCCACACACAAAGTGCTACAGCACATAATACATACACAATACCATTTAGCATTCATTTTATACTAACCCTAGAATTTAGGTTTTAGGGTTTAGAAAAGAGTGTTACCTTCCAATGAGTAGATTAAGTCCTTGACTAGCAAGAGAACGAAATTACTAGCCCACAAGAGAAGCCAAAATCGGCTGGAGCAAGAGGAACAAGACATTCAAAAACCGAAAAATTCTTAAAATGCCAATGAGAGCTAGAAACGATGGACTTTTGAATTTATTTTTACCTCAAGATGATAAGGAGGTGAAGGTGCTTCTAATGGTGGACTTGAATCTTCAAATGGAGAATACCCACCGAAATGAAAGTGATTGTTTTCGATTTTTGAAAGGATGAAGATGTTCTCCTTTGCAAGGGGATTCTAGTGGTATGGTTTTTATAATTTTTGGACAAGTATTGAGCTAGAACTAGAAGAGAGAAGGAGAGGGTTGAATGAGTTCTCTCATTTCTCCATGGCCATCGCAGGGGAAGGAGAAAATCAGAGAAAGAAGAAGGAGGGAATTACGTGAGAGAGGGGTAGAATAGGAGAGAGAGTGGGTCTTGTTTTTACTTATTTCCCTTGTCTTTTAGTTAATTAGGAAACAATAAAGGGAGTGAGAGTGAGAGGGGGAGTCGGCCCACATATGCACACACACACAGTTTTTTTTTAATTTTTTTATTTGCAAAGTGGACACACTAAGTTTATTTATTTGCATTCTTGCCCCACAACTTACCGGTTGTTACAGCTCTTACTAACCGGTACCCGTTTTCCGGAATTTTCTCGTTTAATTAATTTTATTGGTTCTAAAGCTCCACTAATATTTATTAGTGACTATTTAATTGACCAAAATTGTCACGAGTCTATTTGACCCGCTTAAAGTCACGTTTTCCCGGTTTCCTCGAAAAATGCGCTTTAAGGTTCGTTTATGCTTTTAACCCTTTTTAAAGGTCCGTTTTCTTCGGGATTGTTCCCTCGTATTTATTTAAGTAATTAAGCCTTTAAAAATATACTTAGCCTAATTAATCACTGTTTTTAATTACGGGGTATTTCAATCTACCCCCCTTAAGAAACTTTGCCCTCAAAGTTGCTCAAGGTTATGGTTTACTATTTCTACTCATTTGGCAAACAATTGCCACAATGCATTCTACTACCACCTTACAAGGTGTTCAAAATTCTTACACTACCAGCATACGCAATTCAGATACCATGCCACATACTTAGTTCAATAAACCATACGCATACTCAGTCCATACACAATGCTTCATTCAAATACCATACACAATGCTCCATCCAATTCATACATTCCACAATACATTCGCAATACTTCACAATATCATTCATGTCATATACCGTACGACACCAATGCATTACTCATTACATACATACCATACACATCGTACTACATACCGAATACTACTAGCACTACTTTGTGCCAGTACAATACAATTAGCACTACATGTGCCAACCAAAATACAATTACAATACATACGTACTACGCAATGCTAACCCGAAGCAATGCAAAAGCAAAAAGGCTCTCCCCCCCTTAAAAGGGGTACGCCCCGTACCCTCCGTGCTATAGGATACTAGACATCTAGTCTACAAATAGATTCGGGTACTTCGCCTTCATGGTGTCCTCTAATTCCCAAGTCGCTTCCTCGACATCGTGGTTAGACCACAAGACCTTCACCATTCGTACAGATTTATGGCGAGTGTCTCTTGTCTTTGTATCAAGGATTCGCAATGGAGTCTCGACATATCTCATCGTCGGCTCTAGGGATAGGTGTTCGGGTTCTAATACATGAGAGGGATCGGCTATGTATTTCTTGAGTTGTGATACATGAAAGGCATCATGAACACGCCCCAATTCTTCAGGCAATGCTAGCCTATAAGCGACGGCTCCAATCCTCTCGGTAATGGTATATATACGGGCCTACAAATTTCGGGCTCAGCTTGCCCTTTTGGCCAAATCGAAAGACACCCTTCATAGGTGAGACATGCAAGAACACTTGGTCGCCCACGGCGAACTCAAGGTCGCGTCATCGCACATCCGCATAGGATTTCTGTCTATCTTGGTGCGTCATCTTTGCTCGGATTTGTTTATACCTCGCTTGTACTTGTTCCAAATCTCCCGTCCTATGATGACGCTTCGCTTGACTCATCCAACACAACGGGGTACAGCAAGGTACCATACAAAGCTTGGAATGGCGACATCTTAATCGAAGCAGGGTAGCTATTGTTATACGAAAACTCAATAATGAGTGATATGCTTCTCAATCCAGCTCCCTGGAAGTCTAAGGGCACATGCCCTTAGCATATCCTCGTATTTGGATGGTCCTTTCGTCTGACCGTCGGTCTGTGGATGGAAGGCGTGCTAAGCTTCAACTCAGTACCAAGCGCTTCCCGTGTCGCTCTCCAGTATCTCGAAAGAAATCTGGTGTCGCGGTCAGATACAATGGTTTTTGGGACTCCGTGGTGTCGGATGATCTCCTTGTCGAATAGCTCTGCGAGCTTCGCCACCTTCCAGGTGTCCTTCATCGGTATGAATCGGGCAACCTTGGTGAGGCGATCGACTACTACCCAGATCATGTTGAGTCCTCCCCTAGCAGGTGGGAGTCCAACAACAAAATCCATGGAGATGTCGTGGAATTTCCACTCCGGAATGGGCATGGATTGCACCATTCCTCCCGGTCTTCGGTGCTCGAACTTCACCTTCTGGCATGTGAGACACCTCAGAACATACTCAGTCACGTCTGATTTCATTCCTGACCACCAGAAGTACCTCTTCATGTCTTTGTACATTTTAGAGGCTCCCGGATGGACATGCAATGTCGAACAATGTGACTCTCGCAGAATGCGATCCCTTAGCTCAGCATTGCTTCGGGGGACGCATAATCTGCCATTCAAACGGATCAGACCATCTTCATGCAGTTTGAAGTCGTACTTTCGGCGCTCGAAGGTACCATCTGTGATTTTCTGTCTGATCTCTGTGAAGTAAGGGTCGCTCAACTGAGCGTCTCGCACCTCGTCAACCAAGCTAGAAGAAGCGAGTAGCGAATGGAGCGAGTGTGCTCGACGACTCAGGGCGTCGGCTACTACGTTTGCCTTCCCTTCTTTATACTGGAGGTTGATGTCGTAATCCGAGAGGAACTCCATCCACCTCCTCTGCCTTAGGTTCAATTCTTTCTGGGTGAATACGTACTGTAAACTTTTGTGGTCGGAGTAGATGGTGATGCTTACCCCATAGAGATAGTGTCGCCATATCTTCAAGGCGAAGACAATGGCTCCTAACTCTAGATCATGTGTCGGGTAATTCTCCTCATGCTTTTTCAGCTGGCGAGAAGCATAGGCTACTACCTTGCCATGCTGCATGAGTACGCATCCCATGCCCTTGCCCGATGCATCACAATACACCTCAAATCCCTCTGTGCCCTCTGGAAGTGTGAGAATTGGCGCTGAGGTCAATGAGTCTTTTAATTTCTGGAAGGATACCTCGCACTCCTTTGTCCATACAAAGGGTGCATCTTTCTTCATCAATGACGTCATGGGCTTAGCGACTTTTGAGAAGTCCTTTACAAACCTCCGGTAATAACCGGCTAAACCAAGAAAGCTCCGGATGTCGGTAACAGTCTTAGGTCTAGGCCATGATCGCACTGCTTCGATTTTGGATGGATCTACTGAAATGCCCGCGCTCGAGATGACATGACCGAGGAATGATACCTGATCTAGCCAAAACTCGCATTTGGAGAACTTCGCATACAGCTGGTTCTCGCGCAGTGTCTCAAGTACTCTTCTCAAATGGTTTTCATGCTCTTCTGGTGACTTCGAATACACAAGAATGTCGTCAATGAATACTACTACTGAAGTGTCCAGCTGATCACTGAATAACCGATTCATTAGGTCCATGAATTTGGCTGGTGCATTAGACAAACCGAATGGCATCACCGTGAATTCGTAGTGGCCATATCTTGTTCGGAATGCTGTTTTCTGAATGTCTTGCTCTTTGATAGCAATTTGGTGGTAACCGGATCGGAGATCAATCTTAGAAAAGACGGATGCTCCCTTCACTGATCGAACAGGTCGTCGATGCGTGGCAATGGATACTTATTCTTTACGTGACCGCATTCAATTCGCGGTAGTCGATGCAGAGGCGGAGACTACCGTCCTTCTTCTTCACGAAGAGGACCGGTGCTCCCCAGGGTGATACGCTCGGGCGTATAAACCCTTTGTCGAGAAGATCATGTAGTTGTTCTTTGAGTTCTGCCATTTCTGCTGGTGCCATACGGTATGGTGCCCTAGCAATGGGACCAGTACCCGGTACAGGTCGATTTCAAATTCTACCGCCTCTGTGGTGGCATACCAGGTAGCTCTTTCGGAAATACATCAGGGAATTCTGAGACTACTGCTACCTCGTCACTGAACTCTGGATCTCTCTCCAGGTCTTGCACGTGACATAAATACACTTCATGTCCTTTTCTGAGCTCCCGATACATTGCCATGGCGGAGATGACTGTAGTTGAAGGCTCTCTCGGTCTCTGGCGGTATGAAACAGTGACCCCAGATGGACTCTTGAGCAGCAATCGGTGCTCGGCGCATAGGATTCTCCCCTTGTGCCGCTCCAACCAGTTCATTCCAATTATTAAGTCGAATCCCAATCCGTTGAATTCAATGAAGGAAATGGGAAACGCTTCACCTTTGATTTGAATGGTGGCTGATTTGTAATACTTGGTACACTGTACCCGCTCCTTCGATGGGAGAGTAACCAAGAAGTTCGGTAGCTCATCCGCATCTAGCCCCAACTTCTTCGCAAGAGATGGCGATATGAAGGTGTGAGAGGCGCCGGAGTCGAATAATACTGAGGCTTCGATGCCGTTTACTGGGAATTCCCGTTAGAATGGTGCCGCTCTTGCCGGCTTGTTCTTCGGTGAGGATGCTCAGGTTACCTTCGGTACCGAGTCCACAACCTATTGATTCATGAGATTATAAGTAAAGATGGTGGAACGCAAGTGGAATTTAATAACCAACACTGCTTTTATTGAATAACCAACCATCATACATACTGTGTCTCTAATACACGTTACTACTGGATTACATGCTACTACAAGATTAATACTTTCTAAAGGTAAGGTTCAGGCGTCCTGGTATCATGTGTGTGGCATTGATTATTGCCGGTGGTGCCGTATTCAACTTGATCTTCTGGATCCCGTGATACAGCAACCTTGATTTTCCACCCATGATTAGAACATCTCCTGATCTCAATACCAATTTTCTGCGAGGTCCACACGCTTCCGCTCGCTATACAAAAATACGGCGTCATCACCAATGGACCAAGACACTACGGGCACTCCTAGTTCAAGAGATTCCGCTGTCTCGTCCTTGTCTTGGTGTAAGCCAAGTCGTCCTTCTTTCTCATAGAAGTTGACGATACATAGATCTGCTTCAAGTGCAGGGATTGGTTCATCTTCATACTGTTGTGCAATTTCTACAGCTTGTGTGACAAGCGTTTGGAATTCTGGGGGTATTGCTGGAGGTGTTGCTCCGTCTCCTGCTCGCGTTGTTTGGTATGTCTTGGTATAAGGGTTCCAGTCCTTTCCCAAGCACATCATTTTCAGCTTCATTGTAGCTCCACCGGGGAATTCGGGTGTATAAAATCCTCCTGGACCCGTTCCTAACTCGTTGCATCGTCGGATGATTGAAATTTGTGCTTCGGGTGTCAGGTATCCTTTTAATAAGATCATACCTGGGCGGATGACCTGACACTGTTCGTTGTTGAAGTGGTGATTGGCGATGTCGGTCTCTTCATGAGGTGAGTTTGAAGGTATTGGGTAACAGATATGGAATTTCCCTAAGGTGGTAAATTTCTCTAGAGTGAGTTCTAGGCTTACTATTCATTTCATGCTTATTACATACTCCCATGTTACTTACTCATGCTCAATTTCATACTTCAAGTACTACGCATTCATGCTTTCATTCATACAACTACTTTAATACTTAGTCATGCTCTTCAAGGAGTTAAAGGTTACAGTGGTTACCTGGGCCGGACTAGTCCCGGTCCCATCACGGTCTATGATGTGTAAGGCCGGTGCCTCTGCGGTGCGCCCTTCTGCGGACCTCGGGATCCCTGTCCCTACGAGGTGTGCTGGGCATGAGCATCGCCAGATGCAACCTCCTTGCCCTCACGTGCTTGTAGCCCTGGTAGTTGCCCTTGGGCTTGGAGTTTTCTGGGCATGCATTGCATGGTGGTGCCCGGTTTCTGACAAGTGAAGCAGCGGATCTCCCTTCCTTGGCATCTGTGCCGGGATGATCCTTGTTGCAGTTACGGCAGATGTAGCTGCGGCCATCATATTGGTTCTTTCCTTGGCCAAATCCAGAACCTATAGCTTCCAAGTTAGCAAGGTCGGTATACTTACAATACTCTATATACATACAGATTCACAAGTGTACTAATTCGGTTTCGGTTTCTTACCCCTGTAGGGCTGAGACCTCAGTGGCTTCGCTGCCACTGGTGCGGTGTAGGCAATCTGTAATGGCTCAGCTGCCTTGCCCTTCTCAGCATGGGCACCGCCGTCTCCGGAAGTATTCTTATGGTGGGAGTGCTTCCCCTTCCTTTTCTTCCAAGGTTTGGATTGATTTTGATCATCAGAGGGGTTACCTTTGCCGCTCACCTTGCGCTTCAGCGCTTGCTCCTCATCTCTTAGCTGGGCAGGTGATCTCAACTCGAGATGCAGCGTGGTAACACTCCTGAATTACTTAGGCATAGGTTACATTTACACGGGAATACTAATTCACATTACTCATGGCTTTTTAAGGGTTCAACTTGTTTACCTGAAGGGAGGTAAACCGTGTGAAGCCCATGCCATACCGGAGTCGATGGCTCAATCCGCCGTAGAAGCGGTCGACCAAGACCTGGCCGGTATACCCAAGGTGGGTATAAGGTAGAAGTCGGAGAAGAGAGGTAAGGTGCGGTAATATTCATCGACCGTCATCTTCTCGGTCATTTTTCAGTGCATCGAGCTCAAGCCTTTTCTTGGTCTTGACGTGCTCGGGGTAGTACTTAGATCGGAGGAGAGAGGTGAATGCTTCCTATCCGAAAGCAGGATCAGCTATGTGCTCGGCCTTCACGAGCTTCCACCAGTCCATAGCCGCGTCTTTAAGATAGTACGCAGCTATCCTCACTCGAACTCCAGCGGGAGTCTCAAGTGTCTCGAAGGCCGTCTCCATCTCGGAGAGGTAGGCCTCGAGCTTGCGGGGGTCGCTCTCGCTCTCTAAAGCATGGAGGTCGAAGGTCGGCAACAACTTTTAACCCAATTCGTTTCTCGGGGATGAGGTGGGTCGGGCTGCTGCTGGTTTTGCTGTGTTTGTTGTACAGCCATGATTACATCCGGTAGCATCTGTGCTACCGTGGCGGCGGCGATGATTTCAGCTATCGTCTGCGCGCTTGGTCCTTCGTTGCCCCCTCCTCTGGGACGACCTGGACCACGTCCTGACATCTGAACAAGTGTGGATTACATTAGATGTCGTGATACTATGATCTCATGGTCTTCATCAAACAATGGTATCGTCCTAGCAGACGTTAGTGGTATCCGTTATTGTTAACGGTAGTTCCTAGTTAGGTTTCTAAATATCCGTCTTAAGACGGGTTGAAATCCTAACTCGGTAATCACTACTCTTAAGATTCTAATCATCAGAGCGAGACTTCGCTCTGATACCACTTTTTGTAACACCCCAACCGCTAATCCTTCCATTATCCTCTAATCGATCCCATACTTACCCTTCTCGTAGCGGAATACTTACTTACTCCCGGCGGGTGATACATCGCCGTTAACCCTCCAAGGTTAACAAGGCTACTACTACTTACCGTTTCGGTCTGATGATTAGAATGAAATACATATGTACTACTTACTTTACAATACCAAATACTTAACTTACATTTGATTACGAGTATCCAAGTTATACGAATTACAATCCGGTGCTACTCCCCAAAAATTAAGAGTTTATACATTCTCTCCTTACTATCCAATCCTGAATTCACTATCAAAAAGGTGTACCACATGGTACACCGGCTACACAGAAAGGCCTTAGCCGTGTACAACTCAGTACACCGTTTCAATCCTACTATCTACTAAAAAGTATCATATTCCATCCTTACCCTTCCGTCACGCCTCGCGGGTACTGTGGAGTAAAAACATTCCCCCTAGGGGGTCAGCTTACGCTGCATATGATAACCGCATACCCCGCGTACTAGCGAGGGTACGCCAACTATTTGGTCGAGTACATGCGGTTCGTTTTTATTCATACATACATACATGCTTATACAGTGCAATACAATACATTCATTTCACCAAGCATACATACATACAATACATACAAGGAATACAATACAAGCGATTCATTCATACTTACCATACTCACCGCATCACGGAGATACAATTCTCCATTACATACAAAGGTCTTGTTAGCCTTATTACACACCCGAGTTAAGGGTGTCCAATACTTTTTACTCCGGGTCAATGACTTACAATAGTCAAGACCAATACAAATACAATACTTACTTCTTACATACTTTACTTCCAGTTAAGTCGGTATGACCTCCGGGCAGGGATTACTACATCCCACCACCGGGCTTTAGGGTGGCCCACTAATCCAGGATGCTACCCATTCAAGGGATTTGGTCCAAGGAAAAGATTATAGCCAGGATTCGGATTCAACCTCTTGTGTCTCCTTATCCTCACGCGTGGCCGAAACTATATCGGGCTTCTACACATTCCATTATACTCATTACTCATGTTAGGAGTTAGATGGTTAGGAATTAGTAGAAGTCCATACTTACTTTCCATACATCCATACAATACACAAGTATTCATACTCATACATACACTTCATTCTCATTCATTCATTTCATGAATTATACAAACTAGATGTTCAAAGCATACAACAAGAACAATATAGATTCAAACACAATTAAGTTCAATATAAGTCCAATAAAAAGTTCCGACATGCATTTATCTTATGGGTGATCACATAAGCAACAAATCGAGGTACCAATTAAGGATACATGCATGAATAATCACAACAAAACCATACCCGTTCACCGTCGTAGGGTACTACCGGTTCCTTTGAGCTCAACTACGGGATTCCTATACATACATGAAGTAGTATGATCAATGATCTATTATTGATCTACTTACTCCTTCATTGATACTTTCAATGTATACTTACCACTCTATTACTTTCTTACTTGATTATAAGACCATTCTTTTCTTTACTATTTCTTAAACTTGTTTCCTTACCCATTTACTCCTTTACTTACCATTACTACTTCATTAAGGTGTATTACTACATATATATGCATACCTGTGTATAGGCATATACATATACATACATATGATTACTATAGTCATATTAAAAACATTTTTTTTTGTAAGTGTTTGGGCCGTCCGACCCACCGTCCGACCCAACACCTGGGTCGGACCATTCCAGTAAGTTTCTCGTTCTCTGAAAGTCACCCGTCCGACCCAGCACTGTTCTGTCCGACCCATACACCTCTGGGTCGGACCATTCCAGAAGGTTTCAGTTTTGTCATCCAAGCCATGTCCGACCCACGTCCGACCCAACCTCTGGGTCGGACGAAGTCAGAAACTTCGATGAAGAAATTTTTGCCTGTCCGACCCATGTCCGACTCACGGCCCTGGTTGGACCATTCCAGAAAGAATTATTGTCGTTTATCAAGGCCCGTCCGACCCACGTCCGACTCACGGTCCTGGGTCGGACCATTCCAGAAAGGTTTTTATCGTTGTTTAAGCCACGTCCGACCCAGCGTCCGATCCAGGCTGTGGGTCGGACGGTAGCAGAAACTTGCTACAGGCCTTGTTTTCTTTTCCCAATTTCACCCATTGCTTCCCCAATCTTCCTACATGCATCCTAACATGTTTTAGCACCAATTAGGCCATCTAAATCATGTTATTTCATTCCCTAACCCATTACAATTCTATACTACTTATACACCATTTTTTCAAGTTTCAACCCAAACACTACATTGCTTTTCTTCACACTAATGCTACAGATTTTGGTTTTCCACATTATGCTACAGATTTTTCCCTCAACTCCTAGCCTCCAATACTCCCTCAACTACTATGCCACTCCTAGCATCCAAAATACATTACCTTACACTCTAGTTTCATCTCATTTACAAACTCATTTTCAATCTGTTACAACTACTAAACACTCCTTTTAAACTCTCCAAATACTTCCTCTTCTTAAACAACTTAAGTCCTCTCATTCCTAAGTACAATTGGACATAGTCTCCCCTATATTTTTAACATTCTTCACACATTATTTCAGCTCACAAATTCATGTTCTCACAACCTGTTTACACAACACTTCTTATACACACAATTCAACTCCAATATACACATTACACTTCCTGCACATATACACATACTACCCATTGTTTTCCCAAGCTTTTAAACTTCATTTAAAAGGCTTCAAAACTGTTTCAATACCATTACTCATTATACTACAACATGCTTGCTACTCATTACTCAATTCACTACTTATTTTACTACTCCAAAAACTGTTACAATACTATATCCAAAACTAGTTCAAGGTAGAGGTGATTACCTTTGTGTTTCTTTTTTTCTTTCTTTCTTTTCCTCCTCTTCCTTTCTTCACCTTTGTTCTCGGTCCCAATAGGGTTCCCACACACAAGTGCTATAGCACATAATACATACACAATACCATTTAGCATTCATTTTATACTAACCCTAGAATTTAGGCTTTAGGGTTTAGAAAAGAGTGTTACCTTCCAATGAGTAGATTAAGTCCTTGACTAGCAAGAGAACGAAATTCCTAGCCCACAAGAGAAGCCAAAATCGGCTGGAGCAAGAGGAACAAGACATTCAAAAACCGAAAAATTCTTAAAATGCCAATGAGAGCTAGAAACGATGGACTTTCGAATTTCTTTTTACCTCAAGATGATAAGGAGGTGAAGGTGCTTCTAATGGTGGACTTGAATCTTCAAATGGAGAATCCCACCGAAATGAAAGTGATTGTTTTCGATTTTTGAAAGGATGAAGATGTTCTCCTTTGCAAGGGGATTCTAGTGGTATGGTTTTTATAATATTTGGACAAGTATTGAGCTAGAACTATAAGAGAGAAGGAGAGGGTTGAATGAGTTCTCTCATTTCTCCATGGCCATCGCAGGGGAAGGAGAAAATCAGAGAAAGAAGAAGGAGGGAGTTACGTGAGAGAGGGGTAGAATAGGAGAGAGAGTGGGTCTTGTTTTTACTTATTTCCCTTGTCTTTTAGTTAATTAGGAAACAATAAAGGGAGTGAGAGTGAGAGGGGGAGTCGGCCCACATATGCACACACACACAGTTTTTTTTTATTTTTTTTTATTGCAAAGTGGACACACTAAGTTTATTTATTTGCATTCTTGCCCCACAACTTACCGGTTGTTACAACTCTTACTAACCGGTACCCGTTTTCCGGAATTTTCTCGTTTAATTAATTTTATTGGTTCTAAAGCTCCACTAATATTTATTAGTGACTATTTAATTGACCAAAATTGTCACGAGTCTATTTGACCCGCTTAAAGTCACGTTTTCCGGTTTCCTCGAAAAATGCGCTTTAAGGTTCGTTTATGCTTTTAACCCCATTTTAAAGGTCCGTTTTCTTCGGGATTTGTTCCCTCGTATTTATTTAAGTGTAATTAAGCCTTTAAAATATACTTAGCCTAATTAATCACTGTTTTTAATTACGGGGTATTTTAGATACCTTTAGTCGGTGATCACGGGAGCTTCAATCTGTCCGTTCACCATCCCAATTTTTTTTTTGGCTTTGAGCATGATAATGGCCGCTCTCTTCTAAGAATCAAATTAAATTTGATTCCAAACTAAAAGAGGGTTGATCTGAGGGGTGGAGATAAAGAGGGTCGTTGTAATCACCATTTGTGCTTGTCGAGGTTTCTTGAACTTCTGGGTTTAACTCGTCGTCGTTGTTCTCCAATTTGTCTTCCCCAATTTGATCTTCGTTGATAACTTGGTCCGTCATGTTTAAAGAAGCCCTCAACGCTCTGATACCATGTGAGAGATGCTCAGGTCGATAACCATTAAGACAAGAAGAACAAGGGAGAAGAGGATTTCATTGATGAAAGAACGAAGGTACAGAAAAGAGAGACAGAGTCTCTATGTGTGTGTCTGTAAATGAGTCGCATATTATTTATACTCGTGCCCACTATGTATATATATGAGGAATAATACAAGATAGTAACGAATAGAAAAATGTAACATATAACAGATAGTAAGATATAAGTCTATCATGTCCTAATAGGTGTGCGCATCTGCTTCCCAACTACAGCTGCCAATGAAATCTGCTATAATGCGCTGCTGACATGGTTGGAGATTCGGATGCCTAAGCGTGCTAGAAGGATATGGCGATCTTCTTTCTTCTACGGTGTTTGGGCTATTTGGAATACCAGGAATGACATAGTGTTTAACGAGGGAGTCTTCGGAGCCAGGATTTCAAACTTAGGGGGGCCAAAATTTTTTTTGGCTATATATTTAATATGAATACTAAATATATTCTGAAAATAAATAATAAAATTTTAAAATAAAAATACTTACAATATGGTTTAAAGATTTATATTTTAAATATAGATATAACTTATTAAAATATAATCTACCCTATTTTTCATAGATAATTTTCACAAAACACGGAAATTAAAGAGACAATTTTTAGACTAATTTATCCTTACTTTTCATAAGAAATAGAGAAGTTGTGAGTGAGAGAAAAAAATAAGAGGATATATGAAAATTGAGTGATAAAAAGTCCAAAACATCTTATATTTTGAAAAAATGGCAACTTTCAAAACATCATTTATTAAGAATAGAAAGTAGTACATAGTGATAATTACAAGACTCATTGACTTAACTTTAAACTAAATTTGATCAACCTAATTAATACTTTAAAAGCAAGTTTTTCAGTTCAAATTATGGTTATAAAAAAATAATATATAAAATATAAGACACTTAATAACATCAACTAATGTATTAAGTGTAATTTATTATTTCTATTTATAACACTAAACAATTTAAAATTGACTCATATTAATTAAAAAAAATAATATCATAGATACTTTTAGACAATTTAATAAATTCAACTTAACTTATAACCAAATAAACTATATTATATAAAACTAGTAATAAAAAAAATGATGTCATCGGGACAATGGGGGGGGGGGCCCTAACCTCTAACGTGGCTCCGCCCATGGTAGCTAGAAGTGTTAAAGGTGAAGTTTGGCTATGGACAAAAGGATGGTGGAAACGACTCCCGTTAGATTGTGAGTTGTTCATGGAACAGAGGGACATGTAGCAAGGTGTATTTTGATTTTTCCTACGGGACAGGCGCGGTACATCATTGTGGAGGCGCCACAATTGGTTTTCTTGATTGTTTTCACTTTATTTTTAGTATAAAAGTAGGAGTGGAAGCAGTGGGTTGGAAATGGGTTGTATTATTTGAAGTTTATGATAGTTGGGTATGTTATTGTTAGTTAACCATGTGGAGTACTCTTCTTCCAATGGGTTTTGCCAATAAGGTTTTAATGAGGCTCCCATGATACCGTCCTTTCGCGTTTGTAACCTTTCTTTGTTAATATAGCTAGCCTCAGTTCACTAATTATAAAAAAAAAACAAATGACCATTGCTAGATGATTGAATCTGGATTGCTAGCTTTCGAGGTAATAATCTGGATTGCTAGCTTTCGAGGTAATAAATGATGTCGTACGTGTAAAAGAAAACAATCAGAAGTAGATAAACCCAAAAGAACTGATTCCTGAGTTGGTATTTATACAGATGGAGGAAAAATTAGATGAAAAATAGTGTGCACAAACTTCATATCTCAATATATTTGTCTTTACATCTGAGTAGCTTAATACACTACACTACTTGAAAGTTTTGGATAATCAGCTAGATGTTTGATGTGCCTATTAGAATTATATTCCTTTCTTCATAGTTCCCTTTTTATTTTTAGTTAGTTTCCCTTCTTTAATTAGTCTAGCTTTTTCTTTCCTTATTCGATATCTCTTTTCTCCTATATATATGTACCCATTCTTTCGCATACAAGTAAGTAATAAGAAGGACGTTCTTTCTGTATCTGCTCACTCCATCTTTCTCAATCTGCTCACTCCCTCTTTCACGTCGTAGAGTACAACCACCGATTCTCAGCAATCTAACATGGTATCAGAGCAGGGCTCTATTCCTCTTCGTTTTTCTTCTGTGAATCCCTTCTAGGGTTTCCGTCCCGTCTGCGATAGCCATGGCCAACGAAGGAGGGGAGAACGAATTGACCCGTCTCCTCACTCAAATCCTGACGAATGTCACGACGACCAGTGTTGGCGCAACCAAGGTTGATGCTTCTGATCCTTACTATATTCACCCGAGCGACTATCCTGGGATGATTATTGCTGGGAAATTTACTGGTAAAAATTTTTCACGATGGAAGAAGGCTGTCATCCTTTCCCTTACTGCCAAAAACAAGCTTGGATTTATAAATGGGAAGATTCCGAAGCCTGATTCTGCATCCAGTAACTATGATCAATGGGAACGATGTAATAGTCTGGTTCAATCTTGGCTTGAACATGCTCTTGACGAGTCAATAGCTCAGAGTTTTCTCACTGCCAATTCAGCGCACGATTTATGAAACGAGTTGCTGGCGAAGTACGAAACAAGCAATGGTGTTCAATTATATCAGATCAGACAAGCCATTAGTTCCCTAAAACAAGAGAACGACAGCATTGCTGAATACCATACCAAACTCAAGAAGCTATGGGATGAGATGGATATGATGTTTCCGACTCCCCCTTGCAACTGTGAGCAATCAAAGGAAAACCTAAAATACCACCAGAACCAGAGATTAGAGGAGTTTCTCATGGGGTTGAACTCCTCTTATAAAACTATCCGTGGTAACATTCTGATGAAGAAGACTTTACCTTCTATTGAACAGGCATACTCTCTTTTGTTGCAAGAAGAAAACCAAAATCAACCTGCCGAAACAAAGAAAGAAAGTGAATCGATGAGCTTTGCTAACCAGAGTTACAGGCCTGCGCTAGAAAACAAGTGGCAAAATGAGAAGAAGAAGAATCTTCATTGCAACTTCTGCAATAAAAGGGGGCACATTGAGGAAGATTGCTTCTTTAAATCTGGAAAAATAATTCAGTGCACATATTGTGGTAAGAAAGGTCACTTAGAAGAGAAATGCTTCGCAAAGAATGGTTTCCCAAAGGGAAATAAGACTGGAAGAAATAACAGAGGTATGGTGGCTCAGACCAGCTTTGAATATGAGGAAAAAGTCAAGAGAAAACAATCAGTTAACTGCAGGTTTCACACCACAACAACTGCAACAACTCTCTGAGATATTCAATGGAAAAGGAAAATCTGCCATGTGCAGTTTTTCAGGTAAATCCTTGTGTCTTAGTGCAGCTGTTCGTAGTAATAAGTCCAGGGATTTTGGATTCTCGATTCAGGTGCCTTTGATCATATCTGTTGTGACAAATCCATCATGAATTTTATTATGAAAAATGCTAAGCTGAAGCAAGTAAAAATGCCAGATAATCATGTTAAGGTTGTAGACTATATTGGACATGTCCAAATATGTCCTGACTTCAACTTACATGATGTTCTTTGCGTTGAAGAATTCAGTTTCAATCTCTTATCAGTTCACAAATTGGCTGCACAGTTAAATAGTCTAATCTCCTTTGGAAGTGGGGGTTGTTTTGTGCAGGACCAATTGAAGACTGATTTTATTCAAATTGAACAGTTAAAGAAGGATTGTACATCTTGGACATCCAGCAGTTCGAGCAATACTACAGCAAGAGAAGGAGTCTTGTGTGTAATTCAATTTCTGTTATCAACAAATGGCACGATAGGTTGGGCCATGCGCCATTAGAAAAGTTGAGAATCCTAGATGTGATAGATAGTATTAGATAGAAAGATGTAGATGAATTTTTCTGTGAAGCATGTAATAAATCAAAGGGACATAGGCTGCCTTTCAGTAGCAGCAACATAAAGACTACATGTATTTTTGAGATGGTTCACGTAGATATATGGGGCCCCTTTCATGTAAAGACCCACGATGGTTTTTCATATTTCGTTACTATTGTTGAAGATTTCAGCCGCGCTACATGGGTCTATATGATAAAAAATAAAAGTGATGCTTTTCAAGTGATTAAACAATTTGTCCAGTATGTAGAAACTCAGTTTTCTGCAAAAATAAAAGTGATCAGGTCTGATAACGCAAGGGAACTTGGCACCAGCTTAGAAGGAAAAGAATTTTATCAGGGGCGTGGTATTAGACATGAAACGACCTATCCTAACACGCCCCAGCAGAATGGAATAGCTGAAAGAAAGCATAGATATCTTCTTGAGACAGCAAGGGCTCTATATTTCAAATCCAATGTTCCTCTTGAGTTTTGGGGAGAGTGCATACTCCACGCTGTCTATCTCATCAACAGACTTCCCAGCAAACCAATTAACATGCAAACACCATATGAAATTTTGTTCAATAAGAAACCAGACTATAAACACTTGAGGGTGTTCGGTTGCCTATGTTTCGCAACTATCACCTCTAGAATTGGGAATAAATTCAATCCAAGATCAACAGCTTGTATCTACCTGGGCCAGTCCATGCATCAGAAGGGATATAAATTGCTAAACCTAGAAACCAGAGATATCTTTGTTAATCGAGATGTGGTTTTCCATGAAAATTTGTTTCCTTTCAAACAAATACCAAACCATCTTAATCTTGACTTGAAGAAATACCTTTTACCCTCTGAAATCGAGAGATTGGTCGTCCCTTTACCAGAAGAAACCACCCAATCTGTCGAAAATCATCATGCTATTTTTGAAGATCGGGTCCCTGATGCGGTCCAATATAACAACAATCAAGATACACCCACTTCAGAGGGGGGGATCGAAGTAGAGGGGGCTCACCATCAACCAGATACCAGTGATGATCAATCTCAAGCTGAATAACAAGCAAAGCAGCCACCTGTTTCCAGAAAGTCTGAGCGCATCAGGCATATTCCCGCACATCTCCAAGATTATCTTTTGGGGAACGTCACAATGAACACGCTGACAGACGTTATTCCGTCTAGATGTATGAGCATTCAGTCCCAATTAGCGCAAGACATAACCGAGCCCGAGTCATATGAAGAAGCAGTATCCAAAGGAGAATGGGTTTCTGCCATGAATGATGAGTTACATGCGTTAGAAGCTAACCAAACTTGGGAGCTGGTGGAGCCGTGTAAAACTAAGAAACCCATTGGTAGTAGTTGGGTATACAAGGTCAAGCTTACATCTGATGGAGGAATAGAGCGGTATAAAGCAAGGGTTGTCGCCAAGGGATACACCCAGAAAGAAGGTACAGACTACCAAGAGACGTATTCACCAGTGGCTAAGATGACAACAGTCCGTTCCTTTCTAGCTGTCGCAGTCAAGAGAGGCTGGAAAATTCACCAATTCAACGTTAACAACGCATTCCTAAATGGTGATTTAGATGAGGAGGTGTACATGCTCCCTCCAAGGGGATACCTGAAAGAAGGGGACAAACGAATATGCAAGTTGAAAAAATCCATATACGGACTAAAACAGTCCTCGAGACAGTGGAATTCAAAGCTTAACCGTTTCCTTGAAATCCTTGGTTATACTCAATCCCTCAACGACTATTCTCTCTTCACTAAAAAGGAGCAAGGCCAGTCCACATACATCCTAGTTTATGTCGACGATATTCTTGCCACGGGGAACAGCAGTGTAGAAATAAACAGAGTCAAGAAAGAGCTAAACACTATTTTCAAAATCAAGGATCTTGGTTTAATCCGATACTTTCTGGGAATGGAGTTTTTAAACACCCCAGAGGGAGTGGTTGTCACTCAAAGGAAATTCATCCAGGAAACATTGAACAAATTCTGCCACTCTGAGTGCAAACCCACTGTCGCTCCTATGGAGTACAATTTGAAGTTTGAAGACAACTGCAAACCTCTTGCTGATCCCACTGTATATAGGCAAATTGTTGGAAAATTAAACTATTTGACAAACACAAGACCGGATTTATGTTATACAGTTCAGTTCAGTTCTTAAGCCAATTTTCCAGCAGCCCAACAGAAGCTCATCTCAATGCTGCTTATCATGCCCTTAGATATGTCAAGGGAACTATTGGCTTCGGCCTTTTGATGAATAACAGCAGCCTTATCGATATGATCGCCTATTGCGATGCTGATTGGGCTACTTGCTCATCCACCAGAAAATCCGTTAGTGGTTTCTTCATTACTTTAGGAGCCTCTCCAATCTCCTGGAAATCAAAGAAACAAAGCACCGTTGCTTTATCCACTGCCGAAGCTGAATATAGGTCGATGAGAAGGCTCACAACAGAACTAGCATGGTTAACCAGACTGTTATCTGAACTGGAAGTGCCTACCGTTGTGCCTGTCCCCGTCAAATGCGATAATCAGGCAGCGGTATACATAGCCAAAAACCCTGTGTTCCATGAGAGGACTAAGCACATTGATCTAGACTGTCATTATGTACGTGAGAAGCTGAAACAAGGACTTATTTCAGTGGAGTTTATACCTGGCCGTCTACAGCTCGCGGATCCTTTCACCAAAGTTATTACAGGGAAACAATACCATTCTGTTCTTCCTCAGTTGGGGTTACATGATTATACTGGAATTTTGTAATCTAATCCAATCTCTATGGTCTCGACCCTAGAGCTTGAGAGGGGTATTAGAATTATATTCCTTTCTTCATAGTTTCCTTTTTATTTTTAGTTAGTTTCCCTTCTTTAATTAGTCTAGCTTTTTCTTTCCTTATTCGATATCTCTTTTCTCCTATATATATGTACCCATTCTTTTCGCATACAAGTAAGTAATAAGATATCTGCTCACTCCATCTTTCTCAATCTGCTCACTCCCTCTTTCACGTCGTAGAGTACAACCACCGATTCTCAGCAATCTAACAGTGCCACATGCCAAGATAGTGTTTGGCGGATTTGCCCAAGTGTACGTAGATCGTCATAGTACTTTGGTAATATAGCCTCAGTGCACTAATTATCAAAAAAAAAAAACTGTTGCAAGATGATTGAATCGGGATTGCTAGCTTTCGAAGTAATAATCTGCATAAAGTTATTTTTTTCTCATTTTAAAATTAAATGATGTCGTACGTGTAAAAGAAAACAATCAGAAGTAGATAAACCAAAAAGAACTGATTCCTGAGTTGGTATTTATACAGACGGAGGAAATGAATATTAGATGAAAAATAGTGTGCATAAACATGATATCTCAGTATATTTGTCTTTACATCTGAGTAGCTTAATACACTACACTACTTGAAAGTTTTGGATAATCAACCCTCTCTTAGTTTCGGAATAGTTCCCTCTTTGATCAAGGGCCATTTTCACGAATGACATCCACTGAGTAGTTTACTAAAATCGGTCACATGGGGATAATTGGAACCCTCTGATTTTGTTCTTCTTTCACTTTGTTCTGCCTTGATTTGTTTCTAGTTTCTTTTGAAATGTACCACTTTGGCGAGAAAGGTCCGTATGAACCTCAGTATTGCCGTATTAGCTGGTTCTCCAGCCAATTATCAAAAAAAAAAAACTAGATGTTTGATGTGCCACATGCCAAGATAGTGTTTGGCGGATTTGCCCAAGTGTACGTAGATCGTCATAGTACTTTTCGATATGGCTTTCCTAATCCCAAATGTGTCGTCAACAACCAGGTCAGAGTAAGAAGCCCCCCACCTTTGGTAAGCTGGGAAGTGTGAGAGTTAGGCCTGCAATTGATAGCAGCATAGCACAATAGTTCCACCCACAATTTGCCAATAAGCTCCCAAATCTTGATTTCCTCTCTTCTTGCCAAATATAATATATCAGAAGCCAACGTTGTTGCATTTGTGAACAATGATTTCCTGTACTGTAGTGGTACAGTGTATCTTGTCTCACCCACTAGCATCATACACGCTATCTTTATCCTACTCTTCCTCGTTGCTTTGTCCTTTGTACCCGTGATTCTATTATGATGAATCATAGATTCAAACCGAGGTGTACGAAATAGTTCCCTAGCTTCATCGCAAGTATCTTGATACGCAAACCAAAAATCTGTTTGGCTGAAACCAGCCACTAGTGGCATCATAATAGGATTTTGGGGCTATGGAAAATTTCCCGGGAACGGGTGTTTGGCCCCCTCATTTCCCATGCAAGTGTTTTTTTCCGTTGTAATTCCCGATTTCGGGTTTTTTTTTTACCCGTTGTAAAGAAGCCGATAATTCATTTATCGGCTTCAGTAATGCCGATAAATGAATTATCGGCTTCTTTACAACCAGAAATTCGACCGTTGAGGCTTTGTAGAGAAGCCGATAATTCATTTATCGGCATTACTGAAGCCGATAAATGAATTATCGGCTTCTTTACAAAGCCTATATAAGGCCGCATCGCGTAAGTTGGTAGAGATGGAAGCCTCATTTTTTAAAAAACACCTCAAGAAGTATCCAAATCCTCTCCTCTAAACACTCTCTTTGCATAGGAACTATAGTATGGCGGATCAATATGATATGGGTGAGCATGGTCCGGTGGAGTCGCAGCCGTTCAGTTTGCAGACGATACATATATCTGCTGCGTATGCCTCCAATGACCCGGTTAGTATTACTAACTAATGTATAGTGTAATAATTTACATTTTTAGTGTATTTAGATATTTGATATAGTGGTAATCGATGCAATAATTATAGTTTCTTTGTATATGATTAGTATAAGTAATTTTTATTGTTTGGTATTATTTGGATTGTATACATCTGTCTGTGTAACAGTAATTCTGTTTAATTATTAATTCAATATAATTGCTTAGTTTATAGACCGTATGAGTTAGTTATAGGTAATGTAGCATAACAATTTCTATAAATTATATTCTAGATGATTATAAATGGTTTAGTTAAATAACATTTACTATATGTAGTTGTTTAGTCTAATTATTATCTGTCTGTGTAACAGTAATTCTGTTTAATTATTAATTCAATATAATTGCGTAGTTTATAGACCGTATGAGTTAGTTATAGGTAATGTAGCATAACAATTTCTGTAAATTATTCTAGATGATTATAAATGGTTTAGTTAAATAACATTTACTATATGTAGTTGTTTAGTCCAATTATTATCTGTCTGTGTAACAGTAATTCTGTTTAATTATTAATTCAATATAATTGCTTAGTTTATAGACCGTATGAGTTAGTTATAGGTAATGTAGCATAACACTTTCTAAATTATATTCTAGATGATTATAAATGGTTTAGTTAAATAACATTTACTATATGTAGTTGTTTAGTCTAATTATTATCTGTTTGTGTAACAGTAATTCTGTTTAATTATTAATTCAATATAATTGCTTAGTTTATAGACCGTATGAGTTAGATATAGGTAATGTAGCATAATAATTTGTCTAAATTATATTCTAGATGATGATTAATTTGTTAGAATTGTTATTTGTGCTCTATTAAATTGTAATTTGTGTGGAATGTAGATGTATGCACAGTACCAAAATAGGAATTTGAAAACAAGATCCTGCTGGAAGGGTGCTACTACGCCCTACATGACGCTATACTTCCATATGTTGCTACAGCTGGTTTTTTTGGGCCAGCAAATATGAGATTGAATAACTGTACTGGCATCATCAGCGCTTTGATTGATAGGTGGCGTCCTGAGACCCACACTTTCTTGATGTCATTCGGGAGGTTACCATAACCTTAGAGGATGTTAGTGTGCTTTTTGGGTTGCCTATTGATGGGGAACCTATCTGTTTCCCCACCAGTAATGTGGATGTTAATGCGGTGTGCCAGCGGCTTCTTGGTGATGTCCCCCCTACTCACAAGGGGAACCAGATACCCATTGCGTGGCTAGCTGAGAGGTTTGTCGAGACAGACGCTGACTTTGGTCAGCGTGACGCTATTGTTCATCAGCAGCACGCGAGAGCATATATTATGAGACTGATTGGAGGGTTTCTGTTTCCCAACTCTAATGGGGACAAGGTGGATGTCAGTTATCTGTCTGTTGGAGGATTTTGCCTACAGTGGGGGGCTTAGCTGGGGGTCTGCGCTCCTTGCACATTTCTATAGGGAGATGTGCAACGCCACCAAATTCGACACTAAGTATCTGAATGGCTGCAGTAAGTTGCTCACCGTCTGGGCATACGAGCGTATCCCAGCATTTAGGCCACGACTCACCCCAGATCGGATTAATCTTTCACCCCATCTTGCACTTGCTCATAGGTAACAAACTAGACATTGTATGGTTGTTGAAATAATATTTTATTAAATTATGGCACAACTCTAATTGTATGTCATGTTGCAGATATAATGGCAAGGGAAATAGTATCACCGCTTTCGTTGCGCGACAAATTCTGGACAATATGAGGATTCCACCGAGCGAGGGAGAGGTAATATAAAACTAAACCTTATTACAATACTAATTTATTTGTTATGATTTGTTTGCATATTTTTAATATTTATTTCGATGTTCTATAGTGGATTTGGCAGCCGTACGGTGCCAGATCACCAGAGCCAGATAGGGTGGCTGTAGTGGTATTTTTAATCCACTACAATGTTGTAGAGGGTCACCAGCCGGACCGGGTACTGCGCCAGTTCGGGTATGATCAGCCTATTCCTGCTCCCCCACTCGACTGTGACATGCTCCATGTAATCACCAGGACCGGTAGGCCAGATGCGCGATGGTGGGAAATATTCCATGACCACATCCAGATGTGGAACAATAGGAGTCAGTTCCGGGTGATTACACCACAGACGCCAAGGAGCATCCCACTGGACAGGAGGAGTGCATATATGGTTTGGTTCCTCCAGCATTCTGTTGCTTGGTTCACTGTCGAGAGTAGGAGGAATGTCATCGTGGTAAGCATTTATTTAAATTGTTTGTCAGTTGTTCCTCTAGTTTGATAGTTCTATTGTTTTTAACCATTATATAATCTGTTGTTCTACCTGGTTGATCAGGCGTCTGCAGTGGAGCAGCTTCAGAGGATCCCTACTGATCCTAGTGTTCGGGGATATGCCACCAGACTATCTCAGACTATTGATGTTGATCACTATCATCGGTCTGTGCCATTCCCCCAGGAGTTGTCACAGCAGGCGCCAGATAGGGTGGATTTGCAGTACCCTGCTTATCAAATCAACGACAATCCTGCCCCCAGAGCTGCTAGAAGCCGGCCGTACAGTCAGAGACGAAGAGGGCCGCGTGACTACGCACCACCACCACCACCACCACCCCAGAACTATCCTTCATCTCAGACACATCTTTCCATTGTCCCTGTTACAGTCACTGAGGAAGAGGGATATCGGCCATCTTTTGAGCCACAGCCACCTTCTCAGCCAGAGCAGACAACCTATGGCCAGGTACCCCCTGATTTTGGTGCACACTTTGATGCTGGTGCGGGTTCGTCGAACCAGGTTGCTACTTCTGTTGACAACATGACTACTCAGGAGCTGGTCACCTTTTGTGAGCAGCTGATATATGATGACGCAGAATTAACTGGACAATTTAACTGGGCCAATTTAGCTGGTGGCGTACAGCAACAAACTCAGACGGTTGTTGCTCCTTCATATGATCCGTCATCTTTGCAGCAGACTGCTCCTTCAGGTACACCACAGCACGGTCCTCCGGCGCCATCTGCATCAGCAGATCCAAGTACACCTGCTCATCAGCCGGAAAATGAGGAAGATCGGGGGATGTGGTTAAGGGGCACACACTCTAGGTTTAGGAATCGTCGATTTTTTAATTCAGATTTCACTAATCCTTAGTTTATGGACATTGATTATGTAGTTTTCCCGTGTATTATCACTTGTTCTTTCATTTTAAACTTATTAGTGTAAGGATTTAACATTGTCTTTTCAATTTTTAAAACGTTGATTTATTTGTTATTTTATCCATTATTATGAAGCAGTTGTTTAACCCTGACGTCCCTAAAATTTAGCAACACGGTTGTATGCATGTAGTACTACATTCATACAAATTTTGGTGCACAACGTGAATCATTTGGTGGTCCAAACTGTAAGCGCAAAGTGGTACCGGAGTGCAGTTTTTTAATATGCAGTTTTTGTGTCTGTTCGCGACTTTGATGATTCTTTTCAATAGGTTGCCGCTGTCCGTTGGCCACCAATTTTTGATACAATGATGTATGCATGTAGTACTACATTCATACAAATTTTGTGCACAACGTGAATGGTTTGGTGGTCCAAACTGTAAGCGCAAAGTGGTACCGGAGTGCAGTTTTTTAATATGCAGTTTTTTGTCTGTTCGCGACTTTGATGATTCTTTCAATAGGTTTCCGCTGTCCGTTGGCCACCAATTTTTGATACAATGATGTATGCATGTGGTACTACATTCATACAAATTTTGGTGCACAACGTGAATGGTTTGGTGGTCCAAACTGTAAGCGCAAAGTGGTACCGGAGTGCAGTTTTTTAATATACACCACATAGCTTAACACACCATATTCAATATTCCTGTATATCATTACCATAACCATCTCCAGCGTATTCTTGTCCTGCACAACCAGTGCGTCAGGATGTCAGCCGCAGGATGGGTGGTCCTTTCTTCTCACTTTTCAGAATAGCTGTCACTTTCGTTATCGAGAATCTAGGGACATGAGACAGCCGTTTAACTACCCGTTAAACTAGCCGTTGAACTAGCCGTTGAGTTTACCGTTCAAGTAGCCGTTGAACTAGCCGTTGAGCTAGCCGTTCATTAACCGTTGCTCTAGTATTATAAAACAGGGTATTGGCTTCGAACCCATTCAGTCCACACAACATTACACCGAAGCTCTGTAGTTCAGTAGTGAATCGTTCATATCTTACAAAAAACTCTCCTCTAAAAATCAAATGGAGTTTCCTTTTAGTTTGCACGTTAACTATGCTGCTACTTTCGGCCGTCATGGTGCACAGTTTGATCGAAGGATGGGGCATAGACGCATAGAAATAAATATGCCGTATCCTAATAATCTTAGTGATCTACATCGACGAGTCATCCGTGCTCTGCAGTCTATCCTTGGCAGAATAAACATAGCAACGATGGTGTATTTAGGGTTAGAAGGCGATTACGAGTGGAATTTTATACACGTACGCAATGATGCATCTGTTCAACGAATGATGGAAAACTACATGGAGTACAATGATTTCATGGCACATATTCCACTACTAGTTATCTACGATCCTATTGAACCCGACGACGATGATTTCCAGATGCAAGAGTCAATGTACGAGATGCGACGTAACATAATAGCACAACAACTCGATAGACAGAGGTCAGGGAACAATTAGGTTTTACGTAATTGTTTTACAACAATTTGTATCGGATAAGCTTTCCCCAGTCCCCCAATGGATGTCGTAGAATGGATCTAGACATTAATATAATATTCAAACGTTGTTTACATTCGCCACTTTGTCCATCTTTGTTAAACAAAGGAACGAAATAGGAGTGCAGAACAAATACTATTTCAAAATGTCTGCGCAGGTTGGGGAACATACACTAAAACATACCAAGCCAAGTTATACTAACCACCACAACTTGGCCATCATCTATAAGAGTGATGTTGTTCACCTGGTAGACATTAGAATAGTGGTTGACGACAACTTCTTCCCTAGAGCTTGTCAGAGAAAGGTTAGTAGCCTTACTTATAACCACAACTTCTACACCATTTCTCGGCATGATGTCGTTGACCAAGTAAACATTAATAAAGTGTCTGAGGATAATATCATCTCCACGGTACAAAGCCATCCACATGTTGGCCGAAGACATCACTCTATTATATGGTTCACTACTTTGAGGAGTGGTGAGGAAATACACTATGTATTGAAACTGGTGCAACGGTTGAGGAAATGAGAGATGACGACATTATTCCAAGCTGTACCCCTTTTATAATTACATTTTTTCCTGCTACATTACAATAGAATACAATTCCTTATCTTGGAATATTTTCTTTGCCAAAAAAATGATGCTTTAATTATTCCTTGCATGTGATGTATCGTGTGGAATTCCAACTGCGGTGTGTGAAGGCAATTTTTATTCGTTTGTTGAAAAGAAAAAATAAATGTAATCACATTTCATTACTAAAGACAACAGATAAAGAATTAGATGCAGATGATGGCAGACAGGATTAATCAGATAAGATTTCCCCCGTCCCCCAATGCATTTCAATTTTATTCTCACGGTATATATTCCCTCTTATCCTATGCATATAAATACAACAAGCGTTTTTCTTTCACTCACACATATAACTGTTACTCAACTCCCTCGTCGCATTTCATCAATGGAGATCCCTTGCACTATATTGCTTGATGTTGAGTGATGAGTGTCTAAATGAGCATGTTTTAGGGGAGTATTTCATATGTTTAATCAACACTTTTCATGCTCATTTCTCCACTCTAGCTTGTTTTCCTCTAGTTTTATGTTTCATTGGTGTCTTACACATTTATTGTTCAAACAGGAGGAATAACCAAGATAGGAGTAAAGTAGATGAAGAGACAAACGCGTGGGCGCAAACGGATTCAAAATCGGAGCTAGAACGAAGAAGATACAACATTTTGAAGTTAGCCTACCTATAGGACCGACCCACCGACCGACCCATGGGTGGGTCGGTCGGACTTAAAAACGCGTTTTCGGCCCCGAAATTGCTTCGGGACTCGACCGACCCACGGGACCGACCCAGGGTGGGTCTCGGTCGCAAAAAATGCCCAGATTTGAGATTTTAAAAGCAGAAAAAGAGAAGAAAGAGAGGGAGTTCGGGAGCAGGACTCCAGGCGACGCAGAAGAAGAGAAAGAAGAGAAAAGGAAGGAGAAGAAGAGAAGAAGAAGAGGAAGGAGAAGAAGAAGCTCACCTCCCTCCAAGCTCCATTAATGGCTATCTCTTCTCCCTTTTCTCTTATTTGTGCTTTAATGGAGACTTGACTCACTTGTAGCTAGGGATTTGGATAAAGCCCCAAATCCCCCAAAACTCCATTGTTGAATCTTGAACTTGTGTTTGTGCTTTATTTTAGTCTTTGAGCTTAATGAAGATGATTATTGAGTGTTTATGACTTCTAAACTTGTTGCTCATGATTTGGGGATTTGTTAAGGGTTTTGCTCAATTTGTCATCTATGTGTTAAATTGGTTGGCTTGGCCTACCGATTAGTTTAGCATTATTGTGGGATTCTATCAAAATGATATTCTGAGATAGAAACCCAAACCGTTGGGACTAAATCAATGTTAGCCGATTTTCACTGATTTTGAGATGAGGTTCTCATTGCAACTTAGGGTAGATTTGTGCTTAATGCTTCTGATTGAATTGGGGATTTGAACGAACATTCAGTCCCCGTTAATTTGGTTAGGATTAATAGACCTGGATTTGGCTATTAATTAAATTCCCGTTGTTTAGCTATGAGTTCGAGGTTTGACAATTGGTAGAAAGGGGATGACGGGTGCGAATATCCTATCCCGAGCTACACCTATCCTAGATTAGATAGTTTAGTGTTTATTGCTTTCCTTTATTTCTCCAATTACAACCCAAAAACCCAAAGCCCCTAATTTACATTTATGCACTTTTGTATATATCCTCTTGCACATTTACTAAGCTTATAATTAGCTAGACAGTTACGAAGTCCCTGTGGATACGACCTTGTTGTACTACAATGATTGGGTTCACTGCCCATAGTTAGCAAGATAGTTTCACCACTGTTTTGCCCAACAAGTTTTTGGCGCCGTTGCCGGGGACTTCGGTCCAACTATCTGGTTTATTATCTGTTTAGTTTGTGTGCAGATTTTCATTTCATTTATTTGCCCATTTTGTGTATAAATTTTTGTTTTTTTTTTAGGTACTTAATTCTGATGGATGGTCACTACGATCAAGCAGAAGGTTGGCATGGCGACTACACCGAGCAAAACACCGATTATTGGAGTGTATGCCAAAGGTGCAGAGAGTACCATGAGAGCCCCCAATGTCCAACAACAATGGCAGAATTGAGAGCTCTTATGGAGGACCTCAACTCATATGTCTACCGGAGGCTTGTGTGCCAAGAGTGTGGAGGAGACCACGAGAGCGGTCACTGTCCTGAGATCACAGTAGAGGTTGATTCACCCAGTTTGGAGGAGCTCATGTCTGATCTTATCTCTTCTTGCAAGCCTAACTCAACTATGCAAGATACTTTTATCATGAAGCAAAATACCTTCAACATGAATGTTCAAGCTCAGATCGATCAGATTGTGCAACAACTTGAGAGCGAAACAGTTCATGATGTGGAACAGCCTGCTGAGGACTTGAGCTACTCTCTAACTCCTCCCCTGTGCGAATCTGAAAGCCCAGCACCACTTCAGCCCCAGCTTGACTATGAAGACACTTCATCAGAAGAGAGTCTCCACTATGACTTCAAGGAGCTTTCTCCCCTTGAAGTCAGCTACCAATATTTCCCCGCCTTCTCTGTGCTCCATCAAGATCACGAGGATGCTCACATCCTCAACTTTGAGAAGGAGGTGATACTGTCCCCCTCTGACTCCTCAGAGGAGAGCACCACCACCGACTTCAAGGAGCCATCCCCCTCTGAAGTTGATGTCCACCTCGGCTCTTCCTATGAGCCTCACCCCGAGGTCGAGTATGTCTACATCCTTGAATTTGAGGAGGAGGAGCCCACTAACTTTGATCTTCATTTGAAGGATCAAGGCCCCCACCTATGCACTAATGAAGTTGGGTGGAAGCTCAACGTACACCCGCTAAGTGTGGAGGCCACCTTCCCATTTGATCCGGGACCAAAGATTGAAGACAAAGTCCGCCCCGGAGTTCACCCTGCACCGCTCACTGAAGATAAGGATGTTTACATCCTTAATTTGAAGAGGAGGCTCCACCACAGTTTGATCCTCGTACCAAGGATCACCCACCTCAACACTTCCACCTGATGAACGACCGGTGGAGTTTACACTTTCACATCCTAAGTGTTGAGGCCACATTTCCTTTTGATCCGGGTCGTTCTTCATTGCTAGATGATGCCCGCCCCACCCACCCGTTGAAGCCGACTTCAACGTTCCTATTCGATCCCGGATGACTTCACGGTGGTATGGTCTAGCCAAAGACCTTAAAGAAGGGCCGCTTTCCGGGAGGCAACCCGGATTTCATTTCGTGTCCTGTCTTTTAAATTATGTCAGTTTAAATTTCGCATTGTTTTCAATAATGGGCTATTTTGGCATTCTTTGGACTTGCCCTTTTACGCCCAATTGGTGGCGTTTGTGTTGTGAATATTTTGGAGACAGGTAAGCCCCTCTGAAAAAGGGATGGAATTAGGAACATTTACAAAGGAACCTCTGGCGAAATTTTCCAAGAGGACCTTCATCGCCAACGATTGAAGGTAGCACCTCAACGACCCCTCCCACTAGTAATTGTGCGGGCACCCTATCTTCCATCCGCATCTTATCGGGGCGTACTCGTTTCACCCTTCCTTTAATATTTGCCCACAACGACTCCACTATTTTTATTTCCTGTTTTTGTTTTCGTTCTCCTTTGGTTTTGTTTTTGCTAACCCTTAACTCCAGTTGTAGTTTGGTTGCTTCTAGTGTTTTATGCAGGTGCAACTTCAAGTCCACACCGCAACCAAGCTACGTTACTTGAGGCTGAAGCTCAAGTGTGAGGGAGTTCTACAAACTGATAGCAATAGCAATCTCAGGGGAGTACTAGTTCCTTTTAGTTTTCGTTCTCTCTTCTCTAATTTTGAATCTGCAAATTTGGGGATAGCTTCTGCGCTATACTGTTTGTTTGTGTCCCGTGTGATTTTCCTTTTGTCTGCTTCCCGCAAAGGTCTTCTGGAACCTTCCCCGGTTTTGATTGGTGAACAATGGGGACATTGTTCAATTTAAGTGTGGGGGAGTGACCTTTTCGGTGAATTGTGTGCTTAAATGCTTAATACTTCATGCTTATCTTGCGATTGTCCAAAATAAAAAACTTGGACCTTGTGTCGTGAGTTGTTCTCATTAAGAACAAATACTGTTATGAATTGTGGGATAAATGCTAAATTTTTCATTTTGATTGCTTTTGAGGAGCATTTTACATGCGGTGTGGCCAAGTGATCTTGTATGGTTGGATTTTTATTGCTTTGGGGTTCCTTCTGTCTTCTTTCTTAGGGATTGCTAAGGGGTGCTTCTTTGTGAAAATCCATCAAGGGACTTGTGAGACGCCATTGTTAACCAACAATGAGAGTTGAGTGTTCTTAAATGCAAAGGCATGATGCCAAAATTTTATCTTCTCATCTCTTATGCAAAAGTGAAACAATTGCATAAATCTATTTTTCCTTTTGTTTTCTTCTCAATGCCCATTCTTGAGAGAAGTTGGACATGGTAAAAGCTCTCCAAGTCACCTAATCTTTAGAACTTTGAAGCACTTCGGATCATACCCCGAAACTCTAGATTTTGTTTTGCCCTAAGCACACCCATGCCACCACTAAGAGATGGTTCACACTCCTCAAAGGTTTTAATCACTTTTTGCTTCTTCTTTTATCCTACAATTCATGTTAGTGTTTGTTAGTCTTGAGCATTCCTTACTTGCATGGGTGCTTGGTTTTGCTTGAGGACAAGCAAAAAGGTAAGTGTGGGGGTGTGATGAGTGTCTAAATGAGCATGTTTTAGGGGAGTATTTCATATGTTTAATCAACACTTTTCATGCTCATTTCTCCACTCTAGCTTGTTTTCCTCTAGTTTTATGTTTCATTGGTGTCTTACACATTTATTGTTAAACAGGAGGAATAACCAAGATAGGAGTAAAGTAGATGAAGAGACAAACGCGTGGGCGCAAACGGATTCAAAATCGGAGCTAGAACGAAGAAGATACAACATTTTGAAGTTAGCCTGCCTATAGGACCGACCCACCGACCGACCCATGGGTGGGTCGGTCGGACTTAAAAACGCGTTTTCGGCCCCGAAATTGCTTCGGGACTCGACCGACCCACGGGACCGACCCAGGGTGGGTCGGTCGGTCGCAAAAAATGCCCAGATTTGAGATTTTAAACGCAGAAAAAGAGAGAGAGGAGGGGAGTCGCAACCCAGACGAAAAACGACGCAAAAGGAAGAAAAAGAAGGGGAAAAAGAAGAGAGAAGGAAGAAGAAGGAGGAAGACCCACCTCCATTGAAGCTCCCAAGCTCCATTAATGGCCATTTCTTACTCTCTCTCCCTTCTTTACTCTCTAATGGTTGTTTAGACTCCTTGTAGCTTGGGATTTGGGGATTTTGCCCCAAAATCCCTAAACTCCATTGTTGATTCTTGAACTCGTTTATGATTTTATTTCAGTTCTTGTGCTGAATACTGATAATAATTGTGTATTTGTGGCTCTTGAACTTGTCACCCAGGATTTGGGGATCTGTTGAGGGTTTTGCCCAATTTGTTATCTTTGTGTGAAATTGGTTGGTTTGCCTTGAATTTGTTGAAATGAGATTCTGAGATAGATTCTAGGTTGTTGATTAATTAGCACTATGTGTTAAACTGGTTGGTTTGGCCTACCGATTAGTTGAGCATTATTGTGGATTTCTGTCAACATGTGATTCTGAGATAGAAATCTAGACCGTGAGGACTGAATCAATGCATTCTAATATCGAGGATTTCGAGATTAGACTACACTGCAACTTAGGGGAATTTATGCTTAATGCCATCAATTGACTAGGGACTTGGAAGATCCACCAGGTTCCATTCCGTTGGTTAGGATTAGTAGACCATGATTAGGCTATTAGTCAGTTTAGCGTTCCCGTTGTTTAGCCATGAGTTCGAGGTTCGACAATTAGTAGTAAGGGGAGGACGGGTGCAAATAACCATCCCGAGCTACACCTATCCTAGATAGTTAGTCTAGTTTTACTGCTTTCCTTTATTTTCCATCTATCAACTAAAATCCCAAAAACCCCAGTTTACATGTATGCACCTTTGTATATATTTCTGCACAGTTACTAAATTGATAATTAGCTAGATAGTTACGAAGTCCCTGTGGATACGACCTTGTTGTACTACAATGATTGGGTTCACTGCCCTTAGTTAGCAGAGTAGTCTCACCACTGTTTTGCCCAACATTGAGCCAATCACCAACGATTCAGGTCTGTATTTTGCCAGAACATATTCCACTGAGCATTTCGATTTGGATATCGAAATGGATATTACGTTCGCCGAGTTTGACAATGTTGTAGAGACTAGGTTGAAAGAGCGTTACGGTTACAATTGTGTCCATGAATCGATACTTCATCGATTGCTGCTGCGCTCCCAGCCATGCCCAGTATGGGGGCCATTACAAATAAAACGAGATGTTCACGTTCAAACAATGATTGAACGGTTCGTTTATAATCAACAGTTTTATACTCGATTAGAATTCTATGTGGTGTATGCATTCAGGGAAGTTACCCCACCACCACGTGATAATTTCTCGAGCGTATCCTTGGCAGAAGAGTATAATGATGAACACTGTTCAGATGACAGCGAAAACGAAGGTTGATATGTTGGTGGATGATGCATATCTCGTTCATTCTAAGGCATCGACAGAAGTGATATGTGGATACTACTATGATATATGTTCCTTTTTAAAGAAAGCACGTATGAGAAGATGAATACGTATTAGTATGTCATACTGCAATAAAACAGTGATGGATGTCACTGAATCGCTTTACGTATTTGGAATATTTCCTAAGCCAATAAAAATGGTATATCAAATCAATCTTTAGTCCTTGCTTATTTAAGAAATGAAAATGTAAAGATAATTCATTACAACAGACAATGGGTAAATTACATTTTTTTGTTGTGCTTGTTAAAGGCACGACCTGTCTGAGCAGGAGCATAATTGGCTAATGCAATAAGATACAATGATAGTGGGGAATTAATTATAACTTGCATTCGGGCATCTTGTCCTTACATGTCCTCGTTGGCGACAGAGCCCACAATGTCTGGTTTCACGCTCATAATTCTCATCCATTTCATTATGAATACGGGAGAATGTGGGGCGCCCTCTAACGTTGCGCATCATTGCAGGATCAGGAACAATACGAAGTCCGGCGTATATGGGCCACTTCCCTTGATTTTCTAGTGGCACAAACTTGTTCTCGCTGTAAGCCTGTATCATCGTTTCAAGTCTGTAAACTGGATGAACGTAGTTCCTCCAGTCCAGGGCGGTAGTACAGCACACGGCCATGACATGTGAGCATGGATACTTAAACGCCTGCCATTCACCGCATTCACATTCCCTGGAGTTAATTCGCACTGCAAATTTACCTTTGTCACGCCTTAAGTTCGGATCCCCATTGTCAACCACCTCAAACACCAAATCCATAGCATCGATAACAACCACACGGTGGTAGTTGGCAAGTGTTTGGTTCTCACCTACTTTCTCCAGTAGGTTTTTGGTGAAAAACAACCCACTATTCCTTTGTGCAGTGTAAGTTTCTAAGTTATCTCGAAAGTAATCTATTAACTTGTACAGTGTGCTTTCAACAATAGCTGTTACCGGTAAGAGCCGAACCCTCTTCAACACCCCATTCATGCACTCTACCAAGTTAGTAGTCATATGGCCCCACCTTTTGCCATCATCATACGCACGTGACCACTTCTCAGGGGGCAGCTCGTTGAAAAAAGGAGGAATTGAGGGGTGTAGTGAAAGTAAGTGATTTAATCTGTCCTGAACTATATCCCTCCTGAAATAGTAGCCTGCACAAGAAATTTTGTCAGATTAAGACATACAAAAAGATGAAGACATACAAATCTCTCAAAATTACCTGTGTTGATGAGATACTTCTTCCACTCCTTGTTTCCAAATCTTGTATGAAAGTTTGAAGCAATATGACGAATACACAAGAAATGTTGGGCATAAGGAGGAAGCCAGTACTGTTCTTCCCTCATTATTGACATTATAGCTGCGGCCCGATCCGTAATAACTGCCACATCGTTCCTAGCTCCAATGACTATGTTGCGAACACGGTCAAGAAATATTTCCAATCGTCTCTAGATTCGCTAGCAACAATAGCAAAGGCCATTGGTATTATCTTGTTGTTACCATCTTGAGCCACAGCAACCAATAATTTTCCTTTGTATTTACCGTACAGGTGGGTGGCATCTATTTGAAGTAGAGGTTTCATATACTTGAAAGCAGTGAGGCATGGCCCAAATGCCCAAAAACAACGCTTAAACCGCCTAACAGAAGTGGTCTGAGTTTCATCTTGAAACACAACAGTTGACTCTAGGTCGACATACGAATTAGGTATAGTGTGTTTGATGGTTATGATATATCTGGGTAATTCGGTAAATGACTGCTCCCAATCACCATAGACCCTTCTTATCGCTTCAGCACGGCCTAACCAAGCTTTCTTGTAGCTAATCTTCCTTTTATATTCTGAGCGGATAAGTTGAATCACAGTCTTCACTTGTAGACCAGGGTTCTCTTTGATCCTTGGTATCATGACTTCAGCTATGAAATTGTAAGTCAAAAAACGATCATTACTCTCGTCTAGGGCTGGAGCACATGTGTGAGGACTGAATTTCCGTATCCGCCATTCAAATGAATTCTTTAGCAGCGCAGCTCGAAATCTGAAAGTGCACCCTTGTCGGCACCTTAGGGTGTAAATTCTCCTGTTATTCTCGGGAGCAATGAAATCTACGTTTCTCTCCAAGTGATACTGTTTTACTGCAGTCACAAGAACATTTTTATCAGCAAATTCTTGCCCCACGACGAACTCTTGACCTGGCCTCCAGTATGGCAAACCGCGTCGATCAATGTCTGATGGTATCTGGCTTATGGCCTCTAAATCCACTTGCGATGAGAACGGGGCTGCTGGAGTGTACGGTGTGGAAGGCCCAGCTTCGTCAACCATGTCGTCGTCGTCAGGTAAATCTTCTGGCTCCATCTCAGAATCATCATCCGAAGTCTGTAGATTTTCATCTTCGGCTTGTTGATGCTGGGAAAAATCATCATCGGTTTCATTGTCTTCCTCCGGAGAAGGGGTAGTCACATGCTCGAACTCAACTTGCACAGCCACGTTATTCAGCAAGTCTGAATTCTTGATGAAGTTCGATATCATCAGCTTCACCCGGGAATCGCTAGTAATTTTGAGTGGAAGATATGAGCAAGTTGGATATTTGTTCTCCAACTTTATGCAAACCATGTCGGTGATGACATAATCTCCCCCTAACTCCAAGTCGACAAGATTTTTGACGGTATCTTTGAAGGATTGATATGTGGAAGACTGGGGAATTTCACAATCGATAAATTTCGACCAATTGGGATTTATATGAAAATAAATACCATCTGGATTGTATTTGAGCTCTACATTTAGATACAGAGTACATGGGATATCCATATCAAATATGTATAGCAAATGGTTGAAAGAGTGAGGAATGTGTAAAGAGAAGGAAAAATAGGAACGAGATAGCAATGAAGCAGCACAAGTTTGAAGAGCCATTCAGTCGTTTATATAAGCTCATACCAGAAATTCGACCGTTGAGGCTTTGTAAAGAAGCCGATAATTCATTTACCGGCTTCAGTAATGCCGATAAATGAATTATCAGCTTCTCTACAAAGCCTCAACGGTCGAATTTCTGGTTGTAAAGAAGCCGATAATTCATTTATCGGCATTACTGAAGCCGATAAATGAATTATCGGCTTCTTTACAACGGGTAAAAAAAAAACCCGAAATCGGGAATTACAACGGAAAAAACACTTGCATGGGAAATGAGGGGGCCAAACACCCGTACCCGGGAAATTTTCCAGGATTTTGGATGAGAAGATACAACATATAGTGGGAAAGAATCTTGCTTATCGTACGGTTGCATTTCTCCCCCTCATCATGATGATGTGGGTAGTTACGGTCATCTAAATTGTAGTAGCATATCTCAGTGGCCATGTGCCACATGAGCAAGGACTCATCATACTGTACATCCTCAATCCATTCTTTACAGATGTTCCGCAAATGGTGTTTTGCGTTTGAGGTAAAAGAATCAGATCGCTGATAATGTTGAAAAATCAATGTTCCCCTAGCCATATGTATACTACTTGAGTCGAATAGATCATGTGATTCTGATTTGCTCCTTAGCTCTTCGAAAATGAAATCTCTCAACGAAGTAGTAAACCGTTTGGAGGAAACGTATTTGTTCCCATCTAACATATCCTTGACTCCCAATGCTTTGTAACACCGGTCGATGATTGGGTGTCTTTGATTTACACAGAGATTCATTAGATTGAATTGAGGGATAGATTCCGACCATCTCCGGATCAAGATGCCTGTTTTATTATGCTGCTGGCTGGAATCTCCCTTGCAAGTCATTCATCTAAACGACAACAATTTATTCCAAGCAGAAACAAGGAAGGAATAACAAGGATTCCCACCAACCCTGACAAACATGTGGTCAGAGAGAAGAATCATACAGAAAGAGATGAACTTAAGCACAATGGCACCTGTGAGTAAGATATAGTATGTGATCCAAATATCAGATTTATGGAAATCATGCTTATCCATGAAAACCCACATGTCAAAAGCAGCTAGTTCCATTAGCAAACAAGCAAACCGCACATAGTAGCCTTTCGCTTGACGTGTCACTTTGGTCTTGGTGTAGAAAACTTGGTAAGCAAAATTCAGTTCCATCTCAAGCATTCTAAAGGCATCTTCAGGTTTTCTACGGAGAAAGTATAACCTGCTTCCAAGTCCATCAGTGCACCTCAATGTGGCGTCAGCAAATAAACCCTTGAAGTTTTCAAAGAAGTAATTAGCATCACGCATCAATTGAAAATAAAGCTTCTGGTAATTTGCATCAAATGTCCATGTTTCCTCTCAACCACCCCGTTTTGCTAGGGTGTGAGAGGACAATTCATTTGGTGTATGATCCCTTTGTATTTAAAGAATTCTAAACCTTCATTAGATGTTCCTAATTCTTTGGCATTATCTGAACGAATTACTTTTATTAACTTATTGAATTGGTTTTGAACATGGCAGATAAATTCCTTTATTGCACTCATCGCTTCAAATTTCAGTTTTAAAAGTTTTACCAATGAGTGTATCTGCTAAAATCGTCAACAAGTGTTATAAATATCTATACCCTTTAGGGGTTTGTATTCTAAGAGGGCCACCTACATCCACATGCAGAATATCAAATGGTTCTTGGCTTTTTATTTCAGAGTTTGGAAATTTTAACCTTCTAGCCTTGGCCTTGAAGCAAATTGTACAAGGAACAATGTCTAAAACAGGAAATTTAACTCCAAGATCTAGCATGGATAGCTTCGGTGTTTGGGTTATTTGGAATACCAGGAATGACATAGTGTTTAACGAGGGAGTCTTCAACCCAATGATGGTAGCTAGAAGTGTTAAAGGTGAAGTTTGGCTATGGACAAAAGGATGGTGGAAACAACTCCCGTTAGATTATGAGCTGTTCATGGAACAGAGGGACTTGGCAAGTGTTGCAAGGTGTATTTTGATTTTTCCTACGGGACAGGGCGCGGTACTTGATTGTGGAGGCGCCACAATTGGTTTTCTTGATTGTTTTCACTTTATTTCTAGTATAAAAGTAGGAGTGGAAGCAGTGGGTTGGAAATGGGTTGTATTATTTGAAGTTTATGATAGTTGGGTATGTTATTGTTAGTTAACCTTGTGGAGTACTCTTCTTCCAATGGGTTTTGCCAATAAGGTTTTAATGAGGCTCTGATGATAACAGTCCTTTCTCGTTTGTAACCTTTCTTCGATAATATTTTTTTTTTATCAGTGGGCTACAAATGTAGCGATGTTTAACCAGTAATCTGGTTGTACAGCAAAGGATTTTTCCTTGCCAGGATAGATAATAGTGAACATACAAATCAAAACAAACAACCGAAAACAAATAAATACGACAAAAGACATCTAGTGATTCAAGAACTATTGTAGCTCCTTTTGGTTCCTTAATTGCAGCAGCATAATTTGTGCTTCAGCTTGAGTCTTCCTTGTCCCTACAAATAACTCTTCAATTCCGGGGTACATGTATTGCTTCGAGCACAATTAAATATCTGCATTTCCAGTCTCCCCACTCAGAGAATTGTATTTGTTCGGCAAGACCACTTAGTTACTTCTTAGATCCTCTCTTCCGCAATATACGATCAATGTTTGCTAGGGATTTACGAGGGTAAGGGGTATGGATTCTCAGCCTCTGACCGTACTTGAAGCATTCCCTCGCCTATGCCGAGATGTTCGCAAGTCTTGAATGTGCTTTCGTTACTCTGAATTTTTTTTGCTTATTCTGTTGAGTAGCTCCAGGAGAAATATCCACCTCCAGATTAATTTCTGGCAAAGAGGTATTCTTGATTGGAGTCGGCCTTCCCTTATTTGGGCTTGTAACAAACCCAATGCCATTTGTCTGTGAACTCTCTAACATTTGTGGGCCCAACCCACAATGGGTGTTCCAGGTCTCTTGGGTTAGTTGGCAAGCGTATTCTCCCTCTTTACCCAAAAATGCCGAGTCGCATGTCTCCTGCACCACCTGGATTTGATAATTACTTAGCCTTGAAGGGGTGAGCAGAACCAGTTCCTCCTTTGTCATTTCTTTATGCGGTTCCCCAAGGCGTATGTACTTGCCCGATGCAACAGGGGAATTAATTGCAGTCATCAGAAATGAGAAAAAAATGGGGGAGTTTCCAATCATACTTTTCCGTATCACTTTTTGGGTATACTTCCAAAAGAATATCTCAAACGATGCGACTATGTAGCTGCTATCATAAAAAATACTCCACTTAGGCTGCCCGGTTGATGATAGTACCCAGAACCTCCATGTCTTCTCATCATTAATTACCCATACCACCTTTTCCTCTGGGGTGGGGTTTTCGATGTGCCCTGCACGCTCCATCGTCAGAGTCGGCTCCTTCATCATTTCGGCTCCAGGTTGTGTTTCCGCCGTGCACACTACGGTTCTGCCCTTGTCGGATTGGTTCTGGGATTGGTTTTGGGTATCGGGACTTGCCTTTTCCGATCGACTAGTTTCTGCTAGTCTATCGCCCAATTCCTATGTCCAAACCTCAATTATACCGACCATAGATATCTTGTTATCAAAAATAACCTCCATCTCTTCATTAATTATCTTGAAAGTGCCGGTTTCAATTGTTGCAAAGACCTCCAAGTTTGCAGGAAGACTATTCATGTCGGTTTCAATTGCAACAACAGTGCCAAGCTTTGTCAGTATTTTCCTTACCGTCATTTCGCACCATGCCGGGGGGGGGGGGGGGATCCCCCTGATGGCTACATTGACTTTCCTCATTGTGGTTGTTCTCTCGTCACACCATGGCTCACAGTTCCAATCGTCGTTGAGCCACTTTTCCCCCCTCAGGAACTTTTCACAACTCTTTGTTGTAAAAAATGGCAATAAACTCATACCCTGACTTGGCTATCACGTGCTCTATCCCAGCATTTGGAGGTATGGATTTGGATAGCTGATCCCCTGTTATTTTTCTTTTTTGTGTGGATGATGGCGCTTCTGTCTAGCGTAGGAATCAGGAGCTCCGACGGGGCTAATTTTACCGGCGCATCTAGTTCAACTTCTCCGGGTCGGTGGAGTGGTTGTCTCTCTATCCAAGCACTGTGTGTCGTTCCATTCGTATCTTCAGTTGGGGTTGAAGAATGGGAGTTATAGGTTGTTTGAGTTGACGGCGCCATTCTCTTCCAGGCGGCAGTTTGATTCTTCAATGGCCTAGCTAACTTTTCTTCGATAATATAGCCTCAGTGCACTAATATTAAAAAAAAATGACCATTGCAATTGAATCTGGATTGCTAGCTTTCGAAGTAATAATCTGCATATAAAGTTATTTTTTTCTCATTTTGAAATTAAATGATGTCGTACGTGTAAAAGAAAACAATCAGAAGGAGATAAACCCAGAAGAACTGATTCCTGAGTTGGTAATTATACAGATGGAGGAAAATATTAGATGAAAAATAGTGTGCATAAACTTCATATCTCAATATATTTGTTTTTACATCGGAGTAGCTTAACAGAACAACTAGTATACTAAACTACTTGACCATTTTGGATAATCAGATAGTTGATTGATATGCCACATGTCAAGATAGTGTTTGGCAGATTTGCCTAGTGTAGGTCTTCATAGTACATTTCGATATGGCTTTCCTAATCCAAAATGTGTCATCAACAACCAGGTCAAGGTTAGAAGCTCTCCACCTTTGCTAAGCTGGGATGTGTGAGAGTTAGGCCTGCAATTGATGGCAGCATAGGACAATAGTTCCACCCATAATTTGCTAATAAGCTCCCAAATCTTGATTTCCCCTGTCTCCGCTAATCGCATCAGATCGAAGGCCAACCTTGCCGCTGATATCAACAATGATTTTTTGTAGCCTACTCCAATGTATCCTCCCTCACGCAGTAGCGTCGTACAACCTAACTTTATCCTCCTCTTCCTCAATGCATTGTGTTTTGTACCCGTGATGACTCTATCGTTATGAATCATAGCTTCAAACCGAGGTCTATGAAATAGTTTCGTAGCATCATCGCAAGTATCTTGATACGCAAACCAAAAATCTGTTTGGCTGACACCAGCCACTAGTGGCATCATCATAGGATTATGGATGAGAAGATACATCATATAGTGGGAAAGAATCTTGCTTATCTTACGGTTGCATATCTCAGTGGTCGGATGTAGGTACCTACTGTCATCTAGATTGTAGTAGCATATCTCAGTGGCGATGTGCCATAAGAGCAAGGACTCGTCGTAGTGTACACTCTCAATCGATGTTCTACAGAGATCCTGCAACCTTGACTTCACATTATCGGTACTAGATTGCCCATAATTTCGAAGAATCCAATCTCCCCTAGCCATATGTATATTACTCGAGTCGAATAGATCATGCGACTCTGATTTGCGCCTTAGCTCCTCGAAAATGAAATCTCTCAACGAAGTAGTAAACCGTTTGGAGGAAACGTATCTGTTCCCGTCTAACATATCCTTCACTCCCAATGCTTTGTAACACCGGTCGATGATTGGGCGTCTTTGATTTACACAGAGATCCACTAGATTGAATTGAGGGATAGATTCCGACCATCTTCGGATCAAGATGCCTCTTTTATTATGTTGCTGGTGGCAGGAATCTCCCTTCCATCTAAACGACAACAATTTATCCCAAGCAGAAACAAGGAAGAGATAACAAGGATTTCCACCAGCCCTGGCAAACATCTGGTCAGAAAGAAGAATCATCCAGAAAGAGATAATCTCAAGCACAATGGCACCGTGAGTAAGATATATGTGATCCAAATATCAGATTTCTTGAAATCGCGCTTATCCATGAAAACCCACGTGCCAAGAGCAGCTAGTTCCATCAGGAAGCAAGCAAACCGCACATAGTAGCCTTTCGCTTGACGTGTCACTTTGGTCTTGGTGTAGAAAACTTGGTAAGCAAAATTCAGTTCCATCTCAAGCATTCTAAAGGCATCTTCAGGTTTTCTACGGAGAAAGTATAACCTGCTTCCAAGTCCATCAGTGCACCTCAATGTGGCGTCAGCAAATAAACCCTTGAAGTTTTCAAAGAAGTAATTAGCATCACGCATCAATTGAAGGTCACTCAATTCTTCCACCTGTTGACCATCTGTTGAATTTCGGACAGTCCAACGCTCTGTCCCTGATGCCTTCAATGAGTCCCTGAACTTTTCCAATTGGGCGTTGAAAAGGGAAAGAACCCGCTCAACATATTTTATGACTCCAACAATGAAAATTAGCGTGATCGGTATCCACATGTTTTGTTGGGCAGTGTATCGGAATATTGCAGGAAAACACGTAAGGTGGCGTAAGCCTGTACTAAACACAATTTGAGGGGGAACTAATTCAATTCTAGGAGAATAATGAATTGCACATAGTAATAGTATAATATAATTTCAGAAACGAAATACTAATATCTTTGTAAATTGGCGTTAATTACCTGAGCCACAAGCTGAAGTGCACTACGCATCCACAGCTCATTATCCTCTAGATTCAGGGCGGTGATACTGTCAGGACCTCCAAGATGCAAGAGCAAGAACGGAGCCCAAAACGCTTTTATATTCCCATACTTACCACAACTACTGCTGCTGGTTGTTGCGGTGGAATTAGTACTGCAAACGCATTCGCATAATACAGCGTTGTTCTTGGAATATATCATCAGCCCAATACCATAGCTGGCTATCCAATCTGCAAGCTGGTAAGAAACCCATATTAAAACCACTACTACCGTATTTTTTGTTACCTTTCGGAAAGGAGCAACCAAAGTTAGGATGAATTGGACTAATAAGCTCAGCAACACAAAGCTTCGGAGATCCCATTCACCCCAGATTGCCAGGACTGACTTCACTAATCCCTTCGTCATAATCGACACAGAGATTGGTTTTCAAGTTTGGTGTATAGCTAGGGAAACGCAGGTTTACCCCTTTTATGCGTGTGATGAGCGCGCCACACTACCTATACCTACCCAGCTTTTGAGTTTTCTTTTTGTAAAAAAAAAAAAGCAAACTGTGCCCAGCTTTTGAGTTGATTATAACGCGCTTTTAAAAGTTGCCGCGACTTTGGTTGAGCCGTTGAGTAATGACGAATGAAAACACGCACACACACCATTGTGTTTTCTTTTGGCGAAGTGATGATCACCTTATAAAAATACTATATAGTTATGTTATTTTGTTTATCAATTGAGGGGACACCCGTGATTAGTGCAACGAATATAGATGTGAAAACTCTATGCACTATCATAGTTTGGATGTTAACGACATTGTGCATGACAACTCAGATACCAGTGTAGGGGTATATATTATGCAACCCAAGTTAATCGTAATAACGTATAGGCCGTCGACGTTTTGGTTGGGCTTATTCTCACTAGCCCATTAATGGTTTTATCTGTAATGGGCTTGGCCCTTGCGAATGTTAGTTTACCCTAGTTCGCTAGCGTATCTCTTGTATAGACAGAACTATATAAATGCAATGAATACAAGGCGTACAGTGCGCCGAACATTCTGCCAATCATCATCTTTATCGGTATCTTATTACAATACTTTACCCTATTTTACTATGGTATCAGAGCTCTAAAAGCCACTGAAAATTATGGCGGATCCACCTGGGAATGAGAGCCATGGCACTCCCTCATCAGCAAGTTTGTCGTCTACAACCTCTGCTGCAACAACCAGTACTCAATCTTTCCTCTCAGCTGCAGGTAATTTAATCAAACTATCCCAAAACAACTTCAATCTTTGGCAGACCACTATCACTCCCTTCCTGAAAGGCAATGACCTGTATAAATTTGTTGATGGGTCATATGCGTGTCCCTCTCAAATTATAAATGGAGAATCAAACCCAGAATTTGCAAAATGGATTAACCAGGACCAACTTATTATGTCAGTAATTTATATGACACTTACCGAGCAAGTAATTGTTTCCTCGGTCGGGTGCAAAACGTCTAAGGACTTGTGGAATCGCCTCCATGGCATCTATGCGGCTCAATCAGAGGCCCAGTTTGGGCATTATCACCTGCAACTTGCGAGTATCACAAAGAAGGGAGATGAGAGTATTGCTGAGTATTATAATAGAGTAAGAAATCTAGTTTATTCTCTTGCAGGAGCTGGACACACCGTGTCAGATAAAGAATTTCGAACCTTCCTTTTGAGGGGGCTTCCACCAGAATAAATCCAATCCATTACCACTATAATTCTGTCCTCTGGAACTCAGTTTGCTCCCTTTGAAATCTTAAGTAACCTTATGCAGTTTGAGGTTACTCTGAGTCAGCAGAATCAGCAACTTACAAGTTCAGTTAGTGCTAATTCTACTACTACAGCCAATGCCACTAGTTACACCTCTAACAATGGCAGATATAATCCAAACAGAGGCAGAGGCAATTCTCAAGGAAGAAATAGTGGTAATCGAGGAAGGGGCAGAAACAATCAAGGCAGAGGCAGCAACAACAATAGCCAATATTTTTCTGGACAACCAGACAACAGAGTTACTTGTCAAATCTGTTCAAAGAAAGGACATATGGCAAAGGATTGCTGGCATCGTTTTAATCAGACTTACCAGTCTCCACCTCCAGATTCATTCACAGCAAACAACCACATATAACTCAGCCTTTAATTCCTCTGAATGGCTTCCCGACACCGCTGCTTCTCATCATTTCACAGGAGATTTCTCTCGTCTAAATCTGGGGTCATCTGATTACACTGGTTCAGAAGCTATTGGGCTTGGTGATGGTTCTTCTCTTCCCATCACTCATCAGGGTAGGGGCTCTCTTATTACACCTACCAGATCATATCATTTGAATCATATGTTTCATAGTCCTTACCTAAACAAGCACCTATTATCTGTTCACCATTTTTGTGTGGATAACAATACATACTTTGAGTTTCACCCATATTACTTTATCTTGAAGGATTGTCAAACTCACAAGGTTCTTCTTCAAGGACCGGTTAAGCACGGTGTTTACAGCATTCCTAAAGCAGCTGGTACTCAAGGCTCTCAAGCTATAACAGCTCCTCAACTGAACAGTTCATACAAAACCACCACTACAATTTGGCACTGGCGCTTGGGCCATCCTTCTATGCCTACTACTACAAACTTTAGTTCGTTTTCATTTACCAGTTTCAGATTCAAAACCCCCACAATTTTGCTCTGCTTGCTGTGTTGGGAAGAGCCATGCTCAACCTCATTTTTCCTCTTCTAGCAAGTCCACATACCCTTTTGAATTATTGTTTATGGATGTTTGGGGCCCTGCGTTTGCTACTTCTGTTGATGGTTATCGGTATTTTTTGCTTATTGTGGATGATTTCTCCTGTTATGTCTGGTTATTTCCCCTTCATACCAAATCTGAGGTTAAACAAATTGTTCCAGTTTTTCTTAATCTGGTTCACAACTATTTTAATTCTACCGTCAAGTCTGTCCAAACAGACAATGGGGTGAGTTTAAGGCCCTAATGTCTCTTTTTCAAGAAAAGGGTATTCACCATCGGTTCATCTGTCCATACTCACATCAGCAGAATGGATCGGTTGAATTCAGAAACAGACACATTGTGGATAAAGGTATTACCCTCATGGCTCAAGCATCTATGCCTCTTACTTATTGGTCTTATGCTTTTAAGGCAGCTGCATATTTACTAAACCGCACTCCCACTGTTGTTCTACAACATCACTCACCCTATCAGCTATTGTTTCACAAAGATCCCACTTACTCTCTTTTAAGGGTGTTTGGTTCGGCTTGTTTTCCAAACCTCAGACCTTTTCAGCACAACAAGTTGTCTCACCGATCTGAGGAGTGTGTTTTTGTGGGCTATTCCCCAAATCAAACTGGTTACCTATGTTCCAATTGCCTACAAACCGTCTCTACACTTCTAGATATGTCCATGTCAAGATCTAAATTCCCTTTTGCCATCAACCCCCAGCTTCTCCACAAAAGTCATCTCTACATACCTACTCCTTTCTAATTCCAGATACAACACCCTCTCTTCCTCCAAATACTCCCACAGATTCTGACCCTACCACCTCTGTGCAGACACCAAACTCCCCCAACATCTCCACTAATACACACTCACACTCTCCTGTGCCCTCTCCATTGCAGTCAACCCCTTCAAACTCACCTGCAACACCCTCATCTCCCTCATCTCCACAAAACCAACCTTCCACATCTACAGAATCTACAAATCTTCCTCAACCTGAATTACCCTCATCAGATCCTCCTATCCCACCTTCTACAAACATCCACCCTATGGTCACCCGAACCAAAACAAACTCTCTTAAGCCTCTCTGTCGTACTGATGGCACTATCCCATATCAAACTCACCACACTACTACTGTTCCTGAATTGCCCACTCTCAAACAGGCCCTAACCCACTCTGAGTGGATTGATGCTATGCAACAGGAGCTACAGGCTCTTGACCAGACGCACACATGGGATCTAGTTCCTCCTAATTCTGATATGAATACTGGGGACTAAGTGGGTGTTTCGTACTAAGCGAGATTCTAATGGAAATATCACTAAGCGTAGAGCTCGCCTTGTGGCTCAGGGATTTGCAAATTATGGCTACGATTATACTGAAACATATAGTCCGGTCATAAAACACTCAACTATTCGCTTAGTTCTCTCTGTTGCAGTCTCTAATAACTGGCCACTTCAGCAAATCGATGTTAAAAACGCCTTTCTGCATGGGGATTTGACTGAAACTGTTTATGTTAAGCAGCCCCCTGGTTTTGCGAGTCCTAAATTTCCAAACCATGTTTGTCGTCTCAGAAGATCTCTTTATGGTTTGAAACAGTCCCCAAGGGCTTGGTATGCTAAGCTAAGTGCGTTTCTGGTAAGTTTGGGGTTTGTTATTTCAAAATCAGACACCTCTCTCTTTATTATATACAAGGGAAAGATACTGTCTATTTCCTCGTATATGTAGACGACATCCTATTAACCGGTTCCTCCACTTCCCTTCTCCACAAATTTATCCATTCCTTTTCTACCCACTTTCCTATTACTGACATTGGGGCCTTACAATTTTTTTTGGGCATCTCTGTTTCTCGCTCCACATTTGGGTTATTTTTATCCCAAACTCAGTACATCAACAGCATCCTAGAACGCGCAGACATGTCAAACAGTAAACCGGTTTCTACACCTATGTCGCCTACCATTACTCTGGACACTGTTGATTCCCCCCATATCAAAACCCTACTCATTATCGCAGTATTGTAGGTAGTTTACAGTACTTGTCATTTACAAGACCAGATATATCTTTTGTTGTAAACAAAGTCTGTCAATACCTGCACTCACCCCTTGAAGTCCACTGGCAAGCGGTGAAGCGTATACTGCGTTATCTCCTTGGTTCGAAGCAGTTGGGGCTGTTCTTCTCCTCCGAGCCTCCAGGCCTTCTCACGGCGTTACACCGACGCAGACTGGGGCGGGGTCGCTGCTTGACCGCCGGTCAACAGGTGGCTATCTCGTTTTTCTCGGGCCTCACTTGGTCTCTTGGAGCGCTCGTAAACACGCGCATGTCTCCCGATCGTCCACGAAGCAGAGTACAAAGCTCTTGCCAATGGTGCAGCAGAACTTCTCTGGATTCAACAGATAATGGCAGAATTAGGGTTACATTTGAAAAATCCACCGATTATACACTGCGACAACCTTGGAGCCACTTACCTGGCATCGAATCGATTCTCCATAGCAGAGTAAAGCATGTATCTTTAGACTACCACTTTGTCCGAGAGAGAATCAAGAATGGATCTTTGCAAGTTCGACATCTCCCTTCGTCTTCTCAGTTGGCGACACCCTGACTAAGGCTTTGTCAACTCTCAATTTCTGGGCATCCGGTCAAAATTGCCCTTGCTAGGGCACTTTGACTCGGGGAGGATAATAACGTATAGGCCGTCGACGTTTTAGTTGGGCTTATTCTCACTAGCCCATTAATGGTTTTATCTGTAATGGGCTTGGCCCTTGCGAATGTTAGTTTACCCTAGTTCGCTAGCGTATCTCTTGTATAGACAGAACTATATAAATGCAATGAATACAAGGCGTACAGTGCGCCGAACATTCTGCCATCATCATCTTTATCGGTATCTTATTACAATACTTTACCCTATTTTACTAAATCGCATGTTGGATGTACTCAAGAATTCCCAAATTCTTTATAGAACCCTGAAACAGATTCGTAAAGATGGATCACCATTATGTCATCTTTGCGCAGAATATGTTCTGCTGCTAATATTTGTAAATGTACCATAGATAGCGTAGGTTGAAGGCTTTCATGTTCAGTCACCATGTCATACACTTGGACTTGATGTTAGTTCCCATGCTGTGTGTGATATGTAAGTTTTATGTAGCTTTCAGTTAATAATTGAATAGAAATTAAGTGACTGATGTTGAACCGTCACACTTGCCTTTGTTATGGTCTTCTTTTCCGTTTGATTCATTCGACATGGTTGAAGGACACCAGCCCGACCTTTGTTATGGTCTTCTTATCTGTTGATTCAATTCAACATTGTTGAAGGACACCAGCCCGGTCTTGTGTGTTGGCAGTTTGACAAAGATCGGTCATTACCAGTTCCACTACTTGATTGTGAGCATAATCAAGTGTGGGCTGACCGTGTTATAACACAAACTGATCTCTGATTCTTTGGTCCATATGTGCAGCTATAGGAAACGAGAAATACCCAACGCATTCTGCTGCACACCTAGCCTCCTCTCAAGTCAACTACTTGGATCAAGGTCTGGTTCTCTTAGTAAACTCTTAATGAATGTACAGATCTAGTACATTGATCTGGAGAAAGTTTCGTGAGCGAAAGAGAGAAAGTGAGACAGAGGGAGCGCGGGAAAGAAAATTCTCAGAGTGAGAATTGTCATCTGTTATTATTAATGAATAGTTCCAGCTTTATATAGCTGACTACATAGAACATAAGCCATCTAAAGTATGTGACAGAACGACAACGTTTAGACAACTGGAAGTATCTGGAAACATAACAGATAGAAATATAATAGAACAATTTATTATCTCTACACCCCCCCTCAAGGCAAGCATCGAGAGCAAAGATGATTGTCTTGAACAATAGAAAGGGGATTAGCTGACATTGCGGATCCCCATCTTAGGTAGTTGCTGACGATATTGGCGACCATTTAATCCTTTGGTCAACATATCAGCGAGCTGCAATGAGCTAGGGATGTGAGTAACAGCAATCAACCCACGTTGTATCTGTTCTCTAACGTAGTGGCAGTCAATCTCCACATGTTTGGTGCGTTCTTGCGCCACAGGATTAGTAGCTATGAAAATAGCTGATTGATTATCGCAACGCAAAGGGACGGGTGAAATAGATTCAACACCCAGCTCAGATAACAAGCGACTCAGCCAAGCTAATTCCGAAGTTACCTTGCGCATAGCGCGGTACTCAGCCTCTGCTGAGGACAGAGAGACACAAGCCTGCTTCTTGGCTTTCCAAGAGATGGGTGAGCCACCCAATAAAACGTAATAGCCGCTGACAGACCGTCGGGTAATCGAGCAGGATGCCCAATCGGAATCGCAGTAGGCGGTGAGAGTAAAATCACTGCCTCGATTGAACAACAGACCATGATGAAGTGTGCCTCTAACATATTGGAGAGCGCGAATAGCAGCAGCAAAGTGAGATTCACAAGGTTCTTTCAAAAACTGAGAAAGATGTTGAACGGTAAAGCTTAAATCTGGCCTGGTGTTAGTGAGGTAATTAAGCTTACCCACTAGTCTTCTATATCTGTCAGGATCTGGTAAAACAGCACCGTCTTGCACTGCCAGTTTAACATTCAAATCAAGAGGACTAGCTCTGGAATCAGTAATGTCGTATTCTGCAAGGAGTTCTCTAGCAAATTTGCGCTGTGTAACAACCAGACCCTCTGTTCCTTGTGTGATTTCCAGTCCAAGAAAATAATGAATGCTCCCAAGATCTTTAATTTTGAACTGGTTGTCTAGCCGCTGCTTGAGATTATCAATCTCTGTTGCATCATTTCCACAGACAAGTAAGTCGTCCACATATACTCCAATATATACCTGAGAAGTTCCTGTCTGTTTGGAGAAAAGAGAAGTGTCATTGCTCGACCCAACATAACCTTGCAATTTCAGGAACTCAGTGAGCTTCGCATACCATTGTCGCGAAGCCTGCTTAAGGCCATACAAGGATCTGCGTAGCCTGCAAACCTTGTTCTTGTCACAACGAATCCCATCAGGTAACTTCATGTAAATTTCCTCGTGCAGATCGCCGTGGAGGAACGCATTGTTCACGTCCAACTGGCTAATGTTCCAACCCCTTTTGACTGCAACAGCTAGAAGAGCTCGGATAGTTGTCATCTTGACAACTGGTGAGAAGGTCTCCGTATAATCAATCCCGTGTTTCTGTGTAAAACCCCTCACAACCAGTCTCACTTTGTACCGTTCCAGAGTTCCATTTGCTTTGAGTTTAACACGATAAACCCATTTACAACTTATTGCCCTTTTCCCTTTTGGCAAATCTGTTATTTCCCATGTTCCATTGTTCTCTAGGGCTTTTATTTCTTGCTCCATAGCTTTTATCCAATTCGGATCTTTGCTAGCTTCAATGTATGACGTGGGTTCAGGTATGTATGTAGTATTAGCTGTGGTATCACAACTAAAAGAACTAGAACAGGTATGAAACTGCTGTTGCCCGTGAATATCAGTTAATGTCGAAACTGATAAAAGCGGCCTGCTGTCAGAGACTCGATGGAGTCTATCAGTGATAATGCTAGTGAACAGATCTGTATTGCTGAGAGCAGCTTCGGTACCACCAACGAAATAATCATGTAAATGTGAAGGGGGTCGATGTGTTCTGGTTGAGCGTCTCAAAAAATTATCAGAAGCAGGAGCTATAGCAGTATCTTGATCTGGAACAACAGTGTCAACAAGTGGTAGTTCAACCCTTGATTGTATCTCCTCAGTACCAGTCACATCAGGTAAAATGTTGCTGCTAACATTCTCCTCTGAGGTTAGAAAGGTGGAACTGCCTCATTAGCAGGTGGAATCTCAATTGATGTCCTCAGGCGAGGGGTACTGTCATCATCATCAATATGATAAGAAGGGAACAAATCATTTTCCTTCTCTATCAGAAGCTTCTTGTTGAGAAAAAGGAAATAGACTTTCATAAAACACCACGTCTCTACAGTGAACAACTTTGTTGTCTGTCATTCTCCATAGTTTGTGCCCTTTACTGATGCTACTTGGGCCTAGGTAAACATATCTATGAGCCCGTGCATCAAACTTCTGTTTGTGGGGTCGAACATCAGTGGCATATGCCAAGCAACCGAAAGTCCTTAACATATCATAAGAAGGAGGACTCCCATAGAGGATTTCATAAGGAGATTTCCCTCTTAGAACTGATGAAGGAATCCTGTTTATCACATATGTGGCATATAGAACACTGTCCCCCCAGAATTTCAGCGGCATGTTTGACTGAAAATAAACAGCTCTTGCTGTTTCAAGAATGTGACGGTGCTTGCGTTCCACTATGCCATTCTGTTGTGGCGTATGGGGACAAGATCTTTGATGTAGAATTCCTTTGCTCTGAAAGAATTCTATGTTTTCTCTGGATGCCCCAAGCTCATAAGCATTGTCTGATCAGATGACTTTGATTCTTTTCCCAAACTGTGTTTCGATCATCAAGACAAAGTTTCTTATTAATTTTGAAGCTTCAGATTTATTTTTCATAAGAGAAACCCATAGACATCTGCTCTTATCATCGACGATGCTTAAGAAATAAGCAAACCCGTCATAAGTTCTTTGAGTACAAGGACCCCAGACATCGATGTGGATCAGATCAAAACAATCAATACTTCTAGTTTGAGAAATGGGAAAAGGCAATCTGTGGCCTTTAGCCTTATTACAGGAATCACATACAAAAATTTCTGTAATGTCACTCTCCTTTATCAGGTTTAACTCTTTCAGTTTTGCCAGTGGAATATGGCCAAGTCTGTTGTGCCAATACACACTCTTATTGACAGATACTAGACTACAAAATTCTTCCTTCGATCTCTGTTGTTGCTGCTCTCGAAGGAAAGACTTCAATGCTTCAATCTCCAAGATGTATAAACCATTCCTCTGCTGTGCAATCTCTATCTTAGTATTCGATTGTGGGTCCTGCAAAACACAGCAATTCTCATCAAACAGGAGCTTATACCCAAACTGTTTAACAAACTTGCTAACAGACAGCAAGTTGTGCTCAAAGCTGGGAACATATAAAGCATCCTGTAGAATGAGTTCCTTCCCAAACATGATGTCTCCTTTCATGCCAATAACCTGCGTACTTCCATCTGGCATTGAAACAACATTATCTCTTTTCAGGATTTTCTCATTACAAAACAGCATTTTATTGCCGCTGAGGTGATCTGTAGCTCCTGAATCAACGATCCAGCGCCCTACCTGAACTTGAACAACATTAACAGAGACATCTTGGCACTCATGAATCTTTGTAACACCCCTACTACGCACAAACACATTACTTGGAATCGCAGCGGAAAATAAACAACTAAACAGTAACTAAACGAATGGTGCTACAATGCCGTCAACCACCCACGTGGCTAACAAGGCTGAATAAATACAATTGTACCGGTCTGATGATCAGACTCCCGAGCATAGAACTAATAACCATAAATATACATCAACATAATACCGAGTGTTTACATAAATCCTTCACTGTATACTTCCCTGTAAACCATCATAAACAAGTATATAATACGCCACGGGAGCACAGGCGCATCCCGGGCAACATCCAAAAGTACTCCAAAAGTAACTACACCCTAGGATCTAGAGCCACTCCGCTTCTTCGATCCTCATCCTGCAGTAAAAGAAATATGGATCCCCCGAGGGGGTCAGCAACCCTTGGCTGGCATGGTTAACGCGCAGTCCATCGACTACCGGAATGCGCGCAACTATTTGTCATGATGACATGGTATGATTTTAAACACACAACACATACATATTAACATAACATGGGTATTGTACACATCATAACACACATCACACACATACAATTCCTTTTAGGAAGAGAACCAACACAGTTAGTCCCCATTGAGAGCCTAGAGAATGTTGCCATGCTCATGCTTAGCTCGTTACATAACTCGTTACCGTCCGGTTAGATTGGACAGTTAACTTAACACAAGGTGCCTCGGATAGTGATCCAAGCACACCGAAATAACACATAGTATGCCCCTGTGGCCCGACGTGAGTCAGTAAAATAGCCTTGGTTAAGCTAAAGGGAAGGTTGGAAACCAAATTGGAAACTTAACCATAACATACAGAGAGAATCGAACCGGTTATGACATCGACTCCCATACTCACACGCGTGGCCGGAACAGACCGGACTCCTCACTTCCCCCGTTAGCCCTTGTTAGTACTACATCATTGAACTCAACAAACAATCCACGATAATAGGTCAAGTCTTGTTAGACACACACAAGGGAAGAGGGAGAGTCATACTTAACAACATAATAATATTTAACAACTGGTAAACTCTTTACATGGTTTAATCTTACAAAGTTATAAACACACAAAAAACAAACAACACACAAGCCGGTGTAAACCGGTAGGCACAGACTGCAAGAAAAACCATACCTTGGTCCTTGCCTCGACTGATTTCCACCTTGAGAGAATCCTAACACATTAGTAAACGTCGGTAATTAACGCACTAGTCCATTATTAACATTATCTACTCAACATTACTAGTTTATTTTTATCTTACACTTGTTACAACTTTTCATCCTGCTTAATTGCCTTAAAAACCCACCTAACATGTCTTACATAACCTTATAATATCATTACTAACCAACTACCATTTTTAGATAACAATTTCCATCTTAAAACAATAATTTTTGGTCCATATAGTGGCCTGTCCGAACTTGTGTCCGAGCTTCCAAGTTCGGACACCAGCCGTGATTTTTGACAGAAAACAGACACATGTCCGAACTTGTGTCCGGACTTCGGAAGTTCGGACATGGGTCGAGAATAACCAACAGAAGGAGCAGGCGCGTCCGAACTTGTGTCCGAGCTTCCCTAAGTTCGGACACAGGTCGCAGCTAAATCCAGAGAAAGAAATGGGTGTGAAATACCCCAAACCTTGATATGTGGTTTAAATATCAAATTATGGTATGTAAAGGCTAAAAAGTGCCTTAGTAACATCAGTGAACAATTTAAAACCATAAGAAATGCAATAAAGCATTAAGACACAGTTTGAGCAAAAACATGCTCTAAGCTATGAGTGAACTTGGTTAGGACCCAAAGAGCCTACCAAGACTTGATAACATTTAATTATGATTTAATAAGGCTAAATAAGTCCTTAGGAAACTTTGGTAGACAATGAAACCAAGCAAAACATGAGAAAATACCTTAAAGTCAATATGAGCAAAAATGTGCTCTAAGCTTGGGATGAATGTGTATAAGACCTAATGGTCATACCTATACCTTATCTATATGTTAATGAACATATTAAATCAATTACTAAAGAAAACCAAGCTTGAAAACAAGTTAAAACACAAAAATGTGCTTTAAGAAGTCTTAAAGCACGTTTTTGAAAAATTGTCTTGTAAATGAGTTTTGAATGGCTAAATGTCCATCATTACTCTTTAATTAACATGTGTACTATATAGTATCACATTTGGGTGGCCATATTAGTGGGAAATCAAAAATTTCACTTCTATGTGCCTGTTATTGGTGAATAGTGATTTTTATAACTAGTTTGTAACATATAATGTTATAATGATTAAGTTGGTCAACAAAGACCAAAACACCCTTCTATTAAAATGGGGGCCGGTTTTTCAAGGTGTGACTCACCACATTTGAACAAATAAGTAAGTTAAGTAATGACAAAGCAAAAGTACTATTTGCTTTTAGCTTAAATATCTCCAAAAGCAAGTGTTATCTTCATTCTCCCTTCCTTTCCTTCATTTCCCACGGTTCCAAACACCACCACCAACCTCTCTTCTTCATTCTCTCTCGGTAATGCTACTACCACCATGGAAGTTTCAACTTTGAACACATGTAAAATCTTGCTCTCTTGTCCAAATCAAAAACAAACACCACCATTCTCTTAGTTAAGCCAAGCTCTACAATCTTGTCTCTTCAAAACTTCAAAACCTCCATTTCGGTGCCAAGAGAAACCACCATGGGAGGAGCTTGAGCTCATCTTTTCACATATTCTTGTTCTCCTTTGCTTCAAGGTAAGGAAACTCAAGGAAAATCCATGTTTCCTCCATGTTTTGTTGTTGTCCGAAAATTCACCATTAATGGAGCTCTTATATTGCCTTGTTCTAGCTTCATTTGAATCTTCCAAGGGCTAGGAGGAGTCCTCTCTTGATACTTATTCAAGTTCACTTCCAATTCCAAGGTAAAACAATTACCTTAATGTGTTAAAACAATATGGGTAACTAGGGTTTACAATGAGATGAAGCATAATGCTTGAATACTCATTATGTTGTTTGTATAATGTTTAGAAGTCGACAAACAACCAAACACCCCACCGGTTTACAAGGAACCAAGAAAGAATTTGTGAGGAAAAAGGAGGTAAAACAAACTATCTCAATGTAGTTTAAATGCCTTAGGAAAATGAGCTAGATTTGCTTGATAAAATACCTAAGGAGCCAATGGCAAGTGACCTAGTAAAGTGTTCTCAAGGAGACTAGTAAAAGACATATGTTTGGTGTATGTATTTGCAGGTCAAAGGCATTATTTATGTGGGAAATTCAGTGTTTAAGGTTATGCAATTTAAGGGCCTAAGAGCCATGTTATTTAAGGGCCTAAGTGCCAAGCAATTTAAGTTATGCACTATATTGTGATGTAGTGCTAAATGTGTGAAGTTTGTGTATAAGGATGTGTTTGATGGATTTTAGGTGTTTTGAATGAAATAAGGTAAAAACCTAAGTGTTTGGATGTGAGTGTATACAAGAGAAGCTATGGCCAAATTTGGAAAAATGTGTAAGAAGTTCTAAGTGTTTTAAGTGGTTTTGGTGAACTAGGACGTGTTAAAGGTGAATGAATGTTTACTTGAGAAGAAAACATGTATTAAGGTGATTTAGAGTGATGCAAGGATTTAGGTGTTGTCGTGGAAGTTCTAGGAATTCAATGTGTGTTTTGGGGATGTATTTAAGTCTTGGAGGAGTTTGTTTAAGGTTTAGGTAATGTTGATGTTCAAAGAACAAGTGATGTTTAGGTATGATGTGGAAAGGAGATTTAGTTAGTAAGAAAATGATGCCTAAGAGATGGTGTTAAGATGAGGAGAAAGTGTTTTGGGATAGTAGTTATAATAGGTGAGAAGCACCATTTAGGAACCTAGTATAAATGTTGAAAGTGTTAAGGAATTTACAAGGAATAAGTAAAGGCTTAAGGAGTTAGAAAATGAGTTTCATGGATGTTGTATGTGGATGTAAGGTTACCAAATGATGTTAGAACACATTAAAGGCCTTAGGAGAAGTTTGGTGAAAATTGGCAAAGTTTTGGTAAGTTTAGAAGGCGACCGACCCAGGGGCCGACCCAGTTTGTGGGTCGGTCGAGCCTCTGTAAAATGTTAAGAATATGTTCGGTAATGGACCGACCCAGAAGGTTGGGTCGGACATGGGTCGGTCGGTCAAGTTTCAAAGGTGGAAAAATGTTCGCACATGGACCGACCCAGAATGGTGGGTCGGACGTGGGTCGGACGGACATGTCTGTAAGGAAGTAAAAGGGTCCTGTAATGGACCGACCCAGCTGTGGGTCGGTCGGTGGGTCGGTCGGACCAAAAACAGGTTTAAGGTTATGAAACGATTTGTGATGATGGGGATTGGTATGTAATGATGTTATAAGGATGTTGAGGCATGTTAGGGGAGTTTAATGACACCTAAGTGGGTTAAAAGTTGTATTAAAATGTGAGAGTAAAACAAGTTAAGAATGTTAAGTTATGTAACTAAGTTAACGGGGAAAAATTAAGCATGACATTAAATGATCAAGCAAACCCGATGTTAATGAAAACACGTGTGATGTTAACAGTTGTTCGAGAATTGCTCGAGGAACATTATGGACAGGATAAGTGGACTCCGGTGACAGTATGGTTTTCTTGCAACCTGTCCTACCGGATTACACCGGCTTGTGTGCCAATGTGTTTTTCTGTATGTTTGCCACGTTGTAAATTAAACATGTAATGAGTTTACAGTAATTCTATATGTGGCGTGTTCAAACTCCGATACCATTTAATCTCAGCAGTGTTTAACCTTAGTTAACTGAGTCTAGGATCACTTGAGAGTTCGGTATTCGGAGCAAACGACCCGTACTATGGACGTACTAACCACGGCTATGCGTGTGTTAAATGTGTGATATGTGTATGTGAATGTAGGATCTCCCTTGTGTGTTTAACCCAGTTGTAATACTGTATGTGTTGTATGTGATAGGCTCCATAGTGGGGTTCTAACTAATATCTAAAGTGAGTATGTACTAACAGTAGTGAGGAATCCGGTTTGGCCGGTCGCGCGTTGTTTGGGAGAGGGTATCCTTCCTAGCCTTACCCTTCTCTTGTTATGGTTGTTTCCCTCACGGGTTATGATCTCCCATTAGCTTACTCCAAAGCTTACCTATTCTGACTTATGATCGGTTTAGTGGGAACCTGTGTTTTGTGTGGTGTGTTAGGGCCTCCAAACCCGAACCGCCTTAACTTAAGTTACTCGTCCAACTATTAGGACGGTAATGAGTGTTTGGTGTTATTGTATAACGAGCTTACCATGAGACTGGCAACATTCTCTAGGCTCACCAGTGTGTTTGTGATGTTTGGGTCGGTTCCTAAGCGAACCATTCCCGTGTGTTATTGTTTTGTTGTGATGCAGTATTCATTGCGGTATTATGTTGTGTACGTAGAAACGTACCAAGTTGTTGTTAAGTGTTGTATGTAGTGTGTGATATAGGTTGTATAATGTGGAGTGTGTTGTATATGTGTAGTGTGTGGATCATGGATATGATACCCAGTTTGTGATAAGACGTTTAGGGATAACCCGATCTAAGGGTATGTGTCGTCTATTAAGGAAGTAGCTCCTTGGAGGAGAAACACTCTAGGGATGATGAATACCATGGGTGATTTATTAAGTAGGATGTTTATCCGATTGTTGAGCCCATGGAGGCGAAATGTTTAATGTTGTTTGTTTGTTGTTACATGTAGATTTAAATATAATCACTGCATGTTAAGACGACAAGTAGTTGTGCGTGGCCCGATAGCATGTGGGCTGCGGGATTACCATACCAGCAAAGGTGCTGAGCCCCTTGGGGCCACCCTTTCTCTTCTTTTCCTATTTCAGGTACGAAGTGCTGGAAGCCGTTCGAGAGTAGGACGGGTAGTCATTGTACCTGGGTAAACTTTTAAGTGTATGTATACAGTAGGTGTAGTAAGACCGATGTTTGTTGTCGGCACCAGTTTATAAATACTCGGTTAGTTGTTAAGGTGTATATTGTTGCTGTTGTTAATGGAAAGGGATATTAATGTATAGTTGCTCGGAATTTAGCCCATCAGACCGGTACATTGTGTATGTAAGCCTTGTTAGCCACGTGGGTGGCTAACGGCGTGTAACACCAACAAGTTAAGTAATGTGATGAGGTTGTTTTCTTCCGCTGCAGTTTTGTTGTAAGTATGTTAATGTTGGATGGGGTGTTACAAACGAGAGCTAAGGATAGGAGCATGTGGGGCCTGACAGACCTACTTATGGGTTAGTTGGTAAGTAGCAATGTATCAGTAAGATACCCCTATTGTATACGAGTAGAGTCCGAAACCGGAAGTAGTCGACTCCGTCTACGGTCAGCAGTATAAATCAAACGAGAGCTAAGGATTACAAGGAATAGTTGAAGTTAAGGAATTCAGTTAACTTAACAAGACTAAAGGATTAGTGAACTCCTTTCAAGGAAATGTTTAAGAGTTAGGAAGTGCGATGGGCACAAACTGTTATGTAAAGACCACATATGTCTTAAGGATCCTTAGGGATAAACATTATAGCTGGAATGGTGACCCAGCCTGTACATGGCAAACAGATGCCTAATGTGGACAATTAATGTGCAATGAACGGATAAATTCCTAGAATGAGTACCTACACTACCAGGAAATGTTAATCTCACAGAAGAAGATAATAACCAGTAAAGAACGCGAAAGGCGTAGCTAGCGGAATGTACCAATAAGTGTGAACTTGATGTAAAGGCATAACCTAACACACCCAGGAGCAATCCTTGAAGGGTGTTCACATCAACAATTGTTGAATGAATACATGACAGAAACATAAGGGTTGAAACTAACACACAGTTTAGACATAAGTTGTCAGGAGACGGACTGACAAACCTAAGGGGCATCCCATGAAAGGAAACGTGATACAACGACTTGTCATGGAGCCCAATATAATGTCCAAACCTTGTAATACTGTACAGAGAAGTACATGGGTGTGGACAGCCTATAAAGAGCCCAGCTCAAGGCAAATAAGGCTTATAATCCAGAAGCAGGATATATCATATGAATTCGATTGATGGTAGAAGTTTAGGTTGTATAAGTGAATAGAGTGGTAAACGAACCACTGCATTAAGAGTGGGGATACCTCTCGATATCCTGAAACCGCAGGAGCAGTAGTTATGTGAATCAAGTTCAAGAAATATGTTAAGGATGGACGACGTATTACTGAAAAAAAAAAGAGCAGTCAGCTTGATAGCATGTGTGTATAAAGTGAAGCACCTGGCTGAATAACGCCGGCTTGTGACTTGAATGATAGATGCTCAAGGAGCATTCAGTGGTCACCCAAATGAGGGATGAACCATAATATGAATAATGTAAATTTACGTGTGGAAGTTAATGTGACAGTAAATACTATGTGAGTTAGTGTTATACTATAAGTGAGAGCACGGTGCGCAACAAGCGACCGTTGTATAAATGTTGCCAAACGATAATGTAACAGATAAGATCAGTTATGAGTTAAACTCAGTGGAGATGCAAGATGAGTGATGTTAAACAGACTGGGCAATAAGCCAGTGGTAGGTACTATGTGATGAGGAACTCAGTGTGAATTCCATGGCGAATCGCATAAGGGATTTACTGTCGAGAGTTTACGCCTCTGCACTCTGTATGACTGAGTGTTTTGGTATTGCTCTTGCGCAGTAATGATCGAATGAGATAGCTAGGAATTGGAAACATGTTGATTGTGGACAAATAATGTTATGATGGCCGATGCATAGGAAATGCAAGGCCGCACCAATAAAAAGTACTTGTACAAAACCGAATGTGAAGACATGATTAACAGTAAGTGACTACAGTAGCACTAACTACCAAATATCGGTATGGAATATACCACAAAGGTTGTAAATAGCTGAGAGAGCACTACACACTAGGTAGTAGCTCAAACTCAACCGACAGTAAGTCGGAAGGGGAAAAAGTCAATCATTGTGAAATACATAGCTGTATACACAGTAAATTATCATGGAAGTGGATGGAAAATTGTGAAACTCACCGAATCCGCTCAGGGTAAAAGATACCGTGCGTCGGTTGAGAAACCATTGTTACCAAGATGAAGGTGACAATTGGGGATGTACAATACAGTAAGAATAACAAATGGAGCAATTAAGCTCTACAGTTTGAGTTTCGCAGCAGAAACTAGTGAGCCAGTGATTCAAGTGTTGAATGTACATGGTGAACATGAGTGAATGGCTAATTATTAATGCCTAAAAGCCTCACAGGCCAGGACCGAAACCGGTTAAGAGTTTAAACAAACTCCAATGAGAATTCTTGGTTTAGGAACTAAACCGCCAATATGGTTAAGATCCTCTAATCAGAATCCATTGTGTAATAGACCGCGTGGAAGTTAAGATACTTCACGACGGCAAAACATTTTAAGCTAATGTTTAGTGATTGATTACGTGGGCGTAATCCCTTTTAAGGGGGGTAGAGCGCAAAACCACTTGGTGTATATTACCGTACAAGTGTACGTAGTGTATGTGACTCACATTGTGCATAGCACAAAATTATTGTTTGTTTGGATGATTGGTGTGTGTGTTACGTAAACATACACATTCATTCATGGATTAATTGTGGTAATTGCGCACAGATGATGCGAATACCATTGTGGTAAGTGTGTGTGTTTGTTAACAGTTGTGTGTGATTGTACAAGTGTGGGGAGTAGATAACTCCCGGGGAACAAAAGCCCCGACAGTGTATAAATGTAAAATCAGGTGTGTTGTATTTTGATAAATATATGTATATATATATATATGTATACTAATAGTGATGCATGAAAGGGCATGACACCGACATAGAACCTAGTGAGAATAAGATTCCCTAGGCAACGTGATTAAAGTGAATGGAGGTAACTGATAGACGGAGTTCTATCCTTTGGAGATGTTGTGATCATGACTAGAATGATTCGAAAGATAGAAAATTGGAAATGAGTGACTTACTTGATGCTTGAAAATGAAGTGGGAGGTGGAACTTGATTTGCATGTGATCAAGGGAAGCCGAACACAAATTGGGGTGGAAGGATAGTTCAACACTGATGCTGATCACATCAGGGTTGGATGACTCTTGAAACTCCCTATAAGTGGTCACGAATAACCACGCTAGTAAAAGAAGCAAAGAGCTTAAGTTGGACTTGGAGTTGTGTGTGTTTTCAAAAGGATTTTAAATTGGTATTTATAAAACGTTGATGGATACTTTACGTAATTAAAGTTCTCTTACTTAAACTCACAAAGAAATTTTAAACTTATGTGATTGTTTTAACCTCCTAAAGGCACGGGGACGGAAGGTGTCCATCGCGACCGTGTTCTGCGGGATCACAGTGTATATCAAGGATATTTTTGATTGCTATACATGCTCTGACATGTTGTGTGGTGTGTAATGAATGTTGTTTTGACTTGGATTTCCTAAAGTGTATATCAAGGCCTATGAGCCTAAATGTGTGGTGTTACATAGACCTATGTGTCTAAAGACTGTTATGTTACCAGGACCTATGTGTCCAAATGTTGTTAGGTTACCCAAGACCAGTGAGTCAAAGGGGTTGTTATGTATGTGTAAGTGTTGTTAAGATACCCGGACCATAGAGTCCGAGGTTATCATTTGGATATGTTATGTTATGTGTGGATGTGAATGTGTTGCCCGGACCATCAAGTCCGAGGTTGTGATGTAAAGTGTGTTTGGTTAAGGAAGTTTATTTCAAGTGACTACTGTGTTCTAATCTAATGATGTTGAAAAGTGTGAACTTCGAGGACGAAGTTCTTTTAAGGGGGGTAGATTGAAATACCCCAAACCTTGATATGTGGTTTAAATATCAAATTATGGTATGTAAAGGCTAAAAAGTGCCTTAGTAACATCAGTGAACAATTTAAAACCATAAGAAATGCAATAAAGCATTAAGACACAGTTTGAGCAAAAACATGCTCTAAGCTATGAGTGAACTTGGTTAGGACCCAAAGAGCCTACCAGACTTGATAACATTTAATTATGATTTAATAAGGCTAAATAAGTCCTTAGGAAACTTTGGTAGACAATGAAACCAAGCAAACACATGAGAAAATACCTTAAAGTCAATATGAGCAAAAATGTGCTCTAAGCTTGGGATGAATGTGTAAGACCTAATGGTCATACCTATACCTTATCTATATGTTAATGAACATATTAAATCAATTACTAAAGAAAACCAAGCTTGAAACAAGTTAAAACACAAAATGTGCTTTAAGAAGTCTTAAAGCACGTTTTGAAAAATTGTCTTGTAAATGAGTTTTGAATGGCTAAATGTCCATCATTACTCTTTAATTAACATGTGTACTATATAGTATCACATTTGGGTGGCCATATTAGTGGGAAATCAAAAATTTCACTTCTATGTGCCTTGTTATTGGTGAATAGTGATTTTTATAACTAGTTTGTAACATATAATGTTATAAGTGATTAAGTTGGTCAACAAAGACCAAAACACCCTTCTATTAAAATGGGGGCCGGTTTTTCAAGGTGTGACTCACCACATTTGAACAAATAATAAGTTAAGTAATGACAAAGCAAAAGTACTATTTGCTTTTAGCTTAAATATCTCCAAAAGCAGTGTTATCTTCATTCTCCTTCCTTTCCTTCATTTCCCACGGTTCCAAACACCACCACCACCTCTCTTCTCATTCTCTCTCGGTAATGCTACTACCACCATGGAAGTTTCAACTTTGAACACATGTAAATCTGCTCTCTTGTCCAAATCAAAAACAAACACCACCATTCTCTTAGTTAAGCCAAGCTCTACAATCTTGTCTCTTCAAAACTTCAAAACCTCCATTTCGGTGCCAAGAGAAACCACCATGGGGGAGCTTGAGCTCATCTTTTCACATATTCTTGTTCTCTTTGCTTCAAGGTAAGGAAACTCAAGGAAAATCCATGTTTCCTCCATGTTTTGTTGTTGTCCGAAATTCACCATTAATGGAGCTCTTATATTGCCTTGTTCTAGCTTCATTTGAATCTTCCAAGGGCTAGGAGGAGTCCTCTCTTGATACTTATTCAAGTTCACTTCCAATTCCAAGGTAAAACAATTACCTTAATGTGTTAAAACAATATGGGTAACTAGGGTTTACAATGAGATGAAGCATAATGCTTGAATACTCATTATGTTGTTTGTATAATGTTTAGAAGTCGACAAACAACCAAACCCCCCCGGTTTACAAGGAACCAAGAAAGAATTTGTGAGGAAAAAGGAGGAAAACAAACTATCTCAATGTAGTTTAAATGCCTTAGGAAAATGCTAGATTTGCTTGATAAAATACCTAAGGAGCCAATGGCAAGTGACCTAGTAAAGTGTTCTCAAGGAGACTAGTAAAAGAACATATTTTTGGTGTATGTATTTGCAGGTCAAAGGCATTATTTATGTGGGAAATTCAGTGTTTAAGGTTATGCAATTTAAGGGCCTAAGAGCCATGTTATTTAAGGGCCTAAGTGCCAACAATTTGTTATGCACTATATTGTGATGTAGTGCTAAATGTGTGAAGTTTGTGTATAAGGATTGTTTGATGGATTTTGGTGTTTTGAATGAAATAAGGTAAAACCTAAGTGTTTGGGTGATTTAGTGTATACAAGAGAAGCTATGGCCAAATTTGGAAAATGTTGTAAGAAGTTCTAAGTGTTTTAAGTGTTTTGGTGAACTAGGACGTGTTAAAGGTGAATGAATGTTTACTTGAGAGAAACAGTATTAAGGATTTAGAGTGATGCAAGGATTAGGTGTTGTCGTGGAAGTTCTAGGAATTCAATGTGTGTTTTGGGGATGTATTTAAGTCTTGGAGGAGTTGTTTAAGGTTTAGGTAATGTTGATGTTCAAAGAACAAGTGATGTTTAGGTATGATGTGGAAAGGAGATTTAGTTAGTAAGAAAATGATGCCTAAGAGATGGTGTTAAGATGAGGAGAAAGGTTTTGGGATAGTAGTTATAATAGGTGAGAAGAACCATTAGGAACCTAGTATAAATGTTGAAAGTGTTAAGGAATTTACAAGGAAATAAGTAAAGGCTTAAGGAGTTAGAAAATGAGTTTCATGGATGTTGTATGTGGATGTAAGGTTACCAAATGATGTTAGAACACATTAAGAGGCCTTAGGAGAAGTTTGGTGAAAATTGGCAAAGTTTTGGTAAGTTTAGAAGGCGACCGACCCAGGGGCCGACCCAGTTTGTGGGTCGGTCGAGCCTCTGTAAAATGTTAAGAATATGTTCGGTAATGGACCGACCCAGAAGGTTGGGTCGGACATGGGTCGGTCGGTCAAGTTTCAAAGGTGGAAAAATGTTCGCACATGGACCGACCCAGAATGGTGGGTCGGACGTGGGTCGGACGGACATGTCTGTAAGGAAGTAAAAGGGGTCCTGTAATGGACCGACCCAGCTGTGGGTCGGTCGGTGGGTCGGTCGGACCAAAAACATGGTTTAAGGTTATGAAACGATTTGTGATGATGGGGATTGGTATGTAATGATGTTATAAGGATGTTGAGGACATGTTAGGGGAGTTTTAATGACACCTAAGTGGGTTAAAAGTTGTATTAAAATGAGAGAGAGTAAAACAAGTTAAGAATGTTAAGTTATGTAACTAAGTTAACGGGGAAAATTAAGCATTGACATTAAATGATCAAGCAAACCCCGATGTTAATGAAAACACGTGTGATGTTAACAGTTGTTCGAGAATTGCTCGAGGAACATATATGGACAGGATAAGTGGACTCCGGTGACAGGTATGGTTTTCTTGCAACCTGTGTCCTACCGGATTACACCGGCTTGTGTGCCAATGTGTTTTTCTGTATGTTTGCCACGTTGTAAGATTAAACATGTAATGAGTTTACAGTAATTCATATATGTGGCGTGTTCAACTCCGATACCATTTAATCTCAGCAGTGTTAACCTTAGTTAACTGAGTCTAGGATCACTTGAGAGTTCGGTATTCGGAGCAAACGACCGTACTATGGGACGTACTAACCACGGCTATGCGTGTGTTAAATGTGTGATATGTGTATGTGAATGTAGGAATCTCCCTTGTGTGTTTAACCCAGTTGTAATACTGTATGTGTTGTTATGTGATAGGCTCCATAGTGGGGTTTAACTATATCTAAAGTGAGTATGTACTAACAGTAGTGAGGAATCCGGTTTGGCCGGTCGCGCGTTGTTTGGGAGAGGGTATCCTTCCTAGCCTTACCCTTCTCTGTTATGGTTGTTTCCCTCACGGGTATGATCTCCCATAGCTTACTCCAAAGCTTACCTATTCTGACTTATGATCGGTTTAGTGGGAACCTGTGTTTGTGTGGTGTGTTAGGGCCTCCAAACCCGAACCGCCTTAACTTAAGTTACTCGTCCAACTATTAGGACGGTAATGAGTGTTGGTGTTATGTATAACGAGCTTACCATGAGACTGGCAACATTCTCTAGGCTCACCAGTGTGTTTGTGATGTTGGGTCGGTTCCTAAGCGAACCATTCCCGTTGTGTTATGTTTTGTTGTGATGCAGTATTCATTGCGGTATTATGTTGTGTACGTAGAACGTACCAAGTGTTGTTAAGTGTTGTATGTAGTGTGTGATATAGGTTGTATAATGTGGAGTGTGTTGTATAATGTGTAGTGTGGGATCATGGATATGATACCCAGTTTGTGATAAGAGACGTTAGGGATAACCCGATCTAGGGTATGTGTCGTCTATTAAGGAAGTAGCTCCCTTGGAGGAGAAACACTCTAGGGATGATGAATACCATGGGTGATTATTAAGTAGGATGTATTATCCGATTGTTGAGCCCATGGAGGCGAAATGTTTAATTTGTGTGTTGTTGTTACATGTATGATTTAAATATAATCAACTGCATGTTAAGACGACAAGTAGTTGTGCGTGGCCCGATAGCATGTGGGCTGCGGGATTACCATACCAGCAAAGGTGCTGAGCCCCTTGGGGCCACCCTTCTCTTCTTTCCTATTTCAGGTACGAAGTGCTGGAAGCCGTTCGAGAGTAGGACGGGTAGTCATTGTACCTGGGTAAACTTTTAAGTGTATGTATACAGTAGGTGTAGTAAGACCGATGTTGTTGTCGGCACCAGTTTATAAATACTCGGTATAGTTGTTAAGGTGTATATTGTTGCTGTTGTTAATGGAAAGGGATATTAATGTATAGTTGCTCGGGAATTTAGCCCATCAGACCGGTACATTGTGTATGTAATAGCTTGTTAGCCACGTGGGTGGCTAACGGCGTGTAACACCAACAAGTTAAGTAATGTGATGAGGTTGTTCTTCCGCTGCAGTTTGTTGTAAGTATGTTAATGTTGGATGGGGTGTTACAGGGTGCGTCCGAACTTCCAACTTCGGACGGTAGTTCGGACACTACCTAAAACCCAGAAAACTGTAAGCGTAACAGGGCATGTCCGAGCTTCCAAATTCGGACGGAAGTTCGGACGTGCCATTATATCATTTTCTACAAACCTTAAACAAACCAAATTTCTCCAAAGCTCCAACACTTATAGTATCTACTCCCTAGGTTCCTAAGTGATGTTTCATGCCTATACTAACCATTATATCAAGATATTCCTTCCACACAACATCATTACTCAAACATCATTTCTTACAAACTAAAACTCCTTATATCATCCTTGAAATCCCTTTTTTTCTAAGCTTACAATTCCTCCTTATTTTACCAAAGTTTGCCTAAGTCTTCATCTAAGTCCAAAATGACTTGGTACACACTAAAACTCAAGATCATGCCTAAGTCCTTATTACGCTCTAGATCACTTCCTAGTTCATCAAAATTCCTTTAAACATCTTGAATCCTTTATGCATTTCCTAGATTTCGACATAGGTTATCCTAGTATTTGTTACACCTTAGCACAATATTATCATCATTAAACATCCTAGAACACTAAGAACACCAAGAACACTTTCTTACACAACTTCACCAAATTCACACTACATCACAATAGTGCACAATTTAAATTGCATGGACTTAGGCCCTTAACATGCATGGCCTTAGGCCCTTAAAGTGCTTAAATCATAAACACTGAATTTCCACAATATATATGCCTTTAACCTGCGATTACATACAACAAGACATATGTTATTTTACTAGTCTCTTGAGAACATTTACTAGGTCATTCACCATTTGCTCTTTAGGTAGTTTTAATAAGCATTATAGGCTCATTTCTCCTAAGGCATTAAACAACATAAGGTTAATAGATTTACCTCTTTTTCCAAAACACTTCCTTCTTGATTCCTTACAAAACCGTATGGTATTTTGATTCCTTGTCAAGTTCTAGACAATATACAAACATTATAATGAGTATTCAAGCTATAAGCTTCATCTCATTGTAAACCCTAATTTACATTGTTTCAAAAACATTAATGTAGTTGTTTTACCTTGATCTTTGAAGAGAGTTTGAATATATAACAAGAGAGGACTCCACCTAGTCCATGAAGAGTTGAAATGAAGCTAGAACAAAGTCACACAAAGAGCTATATCAATGTGTATTTCGGTCAAGGTAAGAACATGGAGGAAACATGATTTTTCTTTGAGATTCCTTACCTAGAAGCAAAGGAGATCAACAATATGTCAAAAGACAAGCTCAAGCTCCTTCAATGGTGGAACACCTTGGCACCGAAATGGGGCTCTTGGAGTTTTGAGAAGATAGGAATGAAGAGCTTGATGAGAGAGGAAGAGATTGGTGGTCTTTGTTTTTGATTTGGACAAGTGAGCAAGATTTAACAAGGGATCAAAGTGGGAGTTCTAATGGTGGTAGTGGTATTACCGTGAGAGACAAGAAGAGAGGTAGAAGATGGTGTTTGCAAACCGTGGGAATGAAGGAAAGAAATGAGAATGAGATAGGATTTGCTTTTAAGAAGATATTTATGCTTATAAAGTAAAAAGTAAGTTTACTTAGTTTCTTTACTTACTTATTACATTAACTAGAGAGTGGTGAGTCACCACACTCATAAAAACCGGCCCCCTTTATTAGTATGAGGGTGTTTTAGTCTTTGTTTGTCAATTTAATTACTTAATACAACATATGTTATAAACTAGCTTATAAAAAGTACTATTCACCTAAACAAGGCACTTAGAAGTGAAATTTTTGATTTCCCATTAATATAGCCACCCAAATGTGATACTATATAGTACACATATATATTAAGAGTAATGATGGACATTTAGCCATTCAAAACTCATTTACAAGACAATTTTTCAAAAACGTGCTTTAAGACTTCTTAAAGCACATTTTGTGTTTTAACTTGTTTTCAAGCTTGGTTTTCTTTGGTAATTGGTTTAATATGTTCATTATATAAATGAGGTCTTGGTAAGCTCATTAGGTCTTACCAAGTTTATCCCAAGCTTAGAGCACATTTTGGCTCTTATTGACTTTAAAGCACATTGTGTTTCCTTTTGTTTAAATTTGTTTACTAAGGTTTCTAAGACTCTTTTTAGTCTTATTACACCCTATTTAGGTGTTTAAACAACATACTAGATTTGGGGTATTTCAATCTACCCCCCTTAAAAGAACTTTGTCCCCAAAGTTCATACTTCCACATAACTTAAACATTAGAACATGAGAACACATATCAACAACACTTCTATATCACATTCTATATCACATTAACAACATCTTTACATCATATCGGACACATGGTCCAAACAACAAAACATCACAACATCACTCAGACTCAGCGGTCTGTAATATTAACAACATGACAATACAACACAGACAATGTATTCAAATACATGTCATACACATAACCGAAACGGCTCTACCCCCCTTAAATAGGGGTACGCCCCGTACCCTATACATACAAACACTAAGAAGTAAACAACGATGGGTACTTCGCCTTTCTTATCTTCCAGCTCCCAAGTGGCCTCCTCAACGTCCTGGTTAGACCAGAGAACCTTCACCAGTCTCACAGACTTATGGCGAGTGTCTCGAGTCTTAGTGTCCAGAATCCGTACCGGAGTCTCCACTGATCGCATGGTCGGCTCTAAAGTTAGCCTTTCAGGCTGAAGCACATGAGACGGATGAGACATATACTTCTTCAACTGGGACACATGAAATACATCATGTACCTTGCCCAGCTCGGCGGGTAAGTCAAGTCTATAAGCTACCGGGCCGATCCGCTCCGTCACAACATAAGGCCCCACATATTTGGGCTCAACTTGCCTTCTGGCCAAAACGAAACACTCCCTTCATGGGGGATACTCTCAAAAATACCTGATCGCCCACGGCGAACTCCAGGTCACGTCGGCGCACATCTGCGTACGACTTCTGTCTATCCTGAGCTGCTTTCATATTATCCCTGATCTGGCGAACTTCTGCCTGAACTTGCTCAAGATACTCTGGTCCTATAATGACCGTCTCACTCGACTCATCCCAGCATAATGGCGTGCGGCATGGTCTACCGTACAATGCCTGGAAGGGAGACATCTTGATCGATGCATGATAACTGTTGTTGTAACAACTCGATCAGATGTAACTTATCAATCCAGCTGGTCTGAAAGTCAAGTGCACATGCACGTAGCATATCCTCAAGTGTGTATGGTGCGCTCACTCTGACCATCGGTCTGTGGGTGAAACGCCGTACTCAATTTCAGTTCAGTACCCAATGCCTCTCGTGTAGACTTCCAATATCTGGATAAGAATCTGGTATCTCTGTCAGATACAATCGTCTTTGGTACACCATGATGTCTTACAATTTCTTTATCGAATAGTTCTGCCAATCTTGCCACTTTCCAGGTGTCCTTCATCGGAATGAATCGGGCCACCTTGGTCAGTCGGTCAACTACCACCCAAATCATATTCAGACCTCCCCTTGTAGGCGGAAGCCCTACTACGAAGTCCATAGATATGTCATGGAACTTCCACTCCGGCACTGGCATTGGCTGCACCATACCACCAGGCCGTCGGTGCTCAAACTTGACCTTCTGACAAGTGAGACACCTCAACACATAGTCATTCACATCCTTTTTCATTCCAGCCCACCAGAAATATCTTTTCATACCTTTATACATCTTTGAAGCTCCGGGGTGAATCGAAGTAGTAGAACAGTGGGATTCACTCAATATGCGCTCCTTCAGCTCAGCGCTACTCCTGGGTATACACAACCGGCCATTAAGCCTAATCAGGTCATCATCGTGGAGTCTGAAGTCGTACTTCTGACCCTCGAATGTGCCATCAATAAGCTTCTGTCTAATCTCCATACTGATCCGTCATCTGAGCACTCCGCACCTCTTCAACCAAGCCAGTATGAGAGACTAGCGAATGGAGAGAGTGTGCTCGGCGACTCAATGCGTCAGCTACCACATTTGCCTTACCCTCCTTGTACTGTAAATTGATGTCATAATCATTCAGAAACTCAACCCACCTTCTTTGCCTCATGTTCAACTCCTTCTGAGTGAACAAGTACTTTAAACTCTTGTGGTCAGAATAAATCGTCACACTTACCCCATACAAGTGATGTCGCCATATCTTCAGTGCGAAGACAATGGCCCCCAATTCTAAATCGTGGGTAGGGTAGTTCTCCTCATGCTTCTTCAGCTGTCGGGAGGCGTAAGCCACGACCTTCCCGTGTTGCATCAATACACAACCCATACCCCTGCCTGATGCGTCGCAATAGACCTCAAAACCATCTGGACCGTCTGGTAATGTCAGAACCGGTGCAGATGTCAGAGCATCCTTGAGACTCGTGAAAGCCCTCTCACAGTCGACTGTCCACTCGAATGGTGCATCCTTTTCATCAAGGAAGTCATCGGCTTCGAGACACTGGAGAAGTCCTTCACAAATCTCCTATATAACCTGCCAGACCGAGGAAGCTCCTGATGTCGGTAACTGTCTTCGGCCTAGGCCAGGTGCGCACTGCATCTATCTTTGCCGGATCAACAGCGATCCCGGCCTCAGAAATCACATGTCCAAGGAATGATACTTGGTTCAACCAAAATTCACACTTAGAAAATTTAGCATACAGCTGATTCTTTCTCAATGTTTGCAATACATCTCTCAGGTGGCTTTCATGCTCACCTCTCGATTTCGAATACACAAGTATGTCATCGATGAAGACTACCACTGATTTGTCCAACTGATCTTGGAACAAACGGTTCATTAAGTCCATGAACTTTGCTGGTGCATTTGACAAGCCAAACGGCATAACTGTGAACTCATAATGCCCATACCTAGTTCTGAAAGCTGTCTTTTCGATATCACTGTCACGGATGGCAATCTGGTGGTATCCGGAACGTAGGTCTATCTTGGAGAATACTGATGCTCCCCTCAGCTGATCAAATAGATCGTCGATGCGTGGTAAGGGTAACGGTTTTCACCGTAACAGCATTCAGCTCCCGATAATCAATACATAGGCGGAGGCTACCGTCCTTCTTCTTCACGAAGAGGACCGGCGCTCCCCATGGTGAAACACTGGGGCGGATAAAGCCCTTGTCGAGTAGGTCTCTCAGCTGCTCCTTGAGCTCTGTCATCTCTGCTGGAGCCATACGGTAAGGTGCTTCGCAATGGGTCCGGTGCCCGGAACTAGATCAATCTCAAACTCAACCTCTCGTGCTGGCGGCATGCCCGGCAGTTCCTTAGGAAATACATCAGGAAACTCCGACACTACCGGCACATCTGGGCTAAACTCAGGGTCTCTCTCTATGTCCTGGACATAGCAGAGGTATACATCACTCCCTCGTCGTAACTCGTGATACATAGCCATGGCGGTGATGATCTGAGTCGAAGGCTCCCTGGGCCTCTGGCGGTAAGATATGGTAACCCCAGATGGACTCCGAAGAAGCAGTCGATGCTCGGCACACAGGATTCTGCCCTTGTGCCGCTCCAACCAGTTCATCCCGACAATCACATCAAAGCCTAGTCCGTCGAACTCTATCAAGTCGATCGGAAACTCTTCACCCCTGATTTGAACAATAGCACCTCGGTAGTAGCGGGTACATCGGATCCGCTCTTTCGACGGGAGAGACCACGAAGTCTGGCATCTCTTCACCGTCTAACCCCAGCCTCTTCGCAAATGATAGCGAAATGAATGTGTGTGAGGCTCCAGAGTCGAACAAGATCGATGCATCCACGCCATTCACTGGAAAGGTACCGGTGAGGATTGTGCCGCTCTGCCGGCTTCTGCCTTATTGCAGACACTCAGTATACCTCCCGTTCCGAGTGCACAGCCTAATTCATTGGCAAACTAATAAGTATTGGGTAACAACACGGTTTATATGCTTCAAACAACTCCACTTTATTCATTAACACACTCTTTTTACAACATTCATTGGCTTATACTGTCGCCATGATTCACACTTACAACATCCTTATACATACGGGTTTATCACATAATTATACAAGGCTTAAAACTGTCTGAAGGTCAAATTCAAACGTCCGGGTTTCATGTGTGTGGCATTGATCACTGCCGACGGTGCGGTATTCAGTTTGATCTTTCTGACGCCATGGTATAGCATCCTTGATTGCCCACCCATGATTAGTACATCTCCCGATTTCAGCAGCAGCTTCTTTGCGAGGTCAGCACGCTTCTGCTCGCCATACACAAACACTGCGGTATCACCAATGGACCAAGACACCACGGGTACTCCCTTACTTAGAGACTCGGGTGACTCGTCCTTGTCTTGGTGTATACCTAACCGTCCACCTTTCTGGTAGAAGTTTACAATGCATAGATCTGCTTTTACACTTGGAATTGATTCCGTTTCAACTTGCTGAGCAATTCCCACGGCGTGGTTAACGACCGCATGGAACTCCTCTGGTATACTTGATACTGTTGCTCCATCTTCAGCTCGCACTTCTTGATATGACTTGGTGTAAGGGTTCCAGTCCTTACCCATGCACATCATCTTCAATTGCATCCTTGCTCCGTTCGGGTATTCGGGTGTGTAAAACCCTCCTGGTTTTGCTCCAAGTTCGTCGCATCGTCTGATGATATGGATTTGTGCCTCCGGTGTCAGGTATCCATTTAAGAGTATCATACCTGGCTGGATAACCTGACATTGCTAACGGAAAGTCGGTGATGTTGATGGTGGTTTCTTCAGGGTTCGGTGTGGGTGGGATTGGATAACATATATTGAAAGTTCCTTTAAGTTTAGAGTACTCTAATTAGGTAAATCTCACACTATACTTTATTTATTTACTCACATGGTGTTTATTAACTCACTCACACACATGCATGAAATGCGGTATGCAGACACTTATTTCATTAACAATTTAGGCGGTACCTGGTCTAGAAGAGGGCCCTGGCGCCTCAGACCGGTCCACCACATTCAGGGTGGCCTTGTTGGACCCCGACCCCTTCCCTTCTGGGACTCCGTGTACCTCTGATCTGGGGGTGGCTGGTTTGCCGTCTTCTGGCCATCGGTGGTCGCAGTGGCCTTACCCTTCCATTGCCCCTTGGGCCTGTAGTTCCTACTGTTGGGTTCTGCCAACATTCATGATCGCGGTGACCCATCTTCTTACAGTATCGGCACTGAACATCGTTACCCTTGCAGTCCTTGCCGGGGTGGTCTCCGTTGCACCACTTGCAGTAATAGTGGCGCTCCGGTCCAGAGCCCGTGCTAGCTGCTATCACAATACACAATCAATACTTGTTCCACAACTTATTAACATATACTCTAACTTATCACACAGGATTAGACAATTACCCTTAGGTGGGTAAGAACGTAGGGGCTTGGCCGCATACGCATAGGTGAGCTGCAGAGGCTCCTCAGCAGTGGTGGTCTGGGTCTGGCCCTTGCCACCCTGTTGCTGTCCTTTCTGGGACTGGGGGTATGATTTTTCTTCTTCCCTCCCCACTGCCCTTGCGTGCCTTGGCCCTCGTTCTGAGCCTTGCGCTTGAGCGCACTCTCCTCGTCCCTCAGACGGACGGTGATCTCCACGATAGCAGCGGCATGATAGCACTCCTATATTTAGGGTGTCAGTTATGCCCCGCCAAATAAATTCACAACACATTAACACATCGTACACACTTATTCACATTATACTGTAGTTCCTTTACCTGCAAAGTGGTATATCCAGTAGGCCCCATGCCGTAGCGTAGGCGATAGTTCAGTCCGTTGTAGAAACGGTTCACAAGGATCCGGTCTGAGTAACCCAGATCCGGTAGCAGGTGGATAAGTCCGATGAAGGCTGAGTAGTACTCATCTACCGTCATCTTATCCCCTTGTCTCAGATTGTCCAACTCCAGGCGCTTGGCCTCTTGCACATGTATAGGGTAGTATTTGGCTCGCAGCAGAGCCGTGTACTCCCTCCACTGAAACGTCGGGTCAGCAACTCTACCCTCGCGCACAAGCTTCCACCAGTTTTGTGCCGAGCCCTTCAAGTAGTAAGCAGCAAGTCGTACCTTGACCTGCTCAGGTGGTGCTAGGGTTTCGAAGGCGGTCTCCATCTCGGAGATGTACGCCTCGAGCTTACGGGGATCGGTCTCCCCACTGAATGAGGGCGGCCTCAGATCAGCCAACGCCTTGACCCAATTGGTCTCTCGTGGCGGTGGTGGTGGTGGCTGAACTCCGGGCTGTTGCCCTTGCTGTATAGCAGCAACTAAGTCGGGTACCAGCTGAGCTACGGCGGCTGCAACTGCCTCAGCCATAGTCTGTGCCGTAGTATCATCACCCTGGTCACCCATACCTCCAGTACCGCGCCCGCGGCCTCTACCTCGTGGTCTACCTGCCATCTGAATTCATATGAACATCTCATTAGCATTATGCTTGCACACTTATCGGTCCAACGATTGTAACGCTTCCCGATAATAAGGTATCTCCACACTTAGTTAGTGGTTAACCTTTCCAAATCTGTTCACTTAGGTATCTGTAGTTAGGTTTCCTAACTCGGTATATCCCTAAGCTCGGTATTCTAGTCATCAGAGCGATACTTCGCTCTGATACCACTTTTTGTAACACCCCTACTACGCACAAACACATTACTTGGAATCGCAGCGGAAAATAAACAACTAAACAGTAACTAAACGAATGGTGCTACAATGCCGTCAACCACCCACGTGGCTAACAAGGCTGAATAAATACAATTGTACCGGTCTGATGATCAGACTCCCGAGCATAGAACTAATAACCATAATATACATCAACATAATACCGAGTGTTTACATAAATCCTTCACTGTATACTTCACTGTAAACCATCATAACAAGTATATAATACGCCACGGGAGCACAGGCGCATCCCGGGCAACATCCAAAAGTACTCCAAAAGTAACTACACCCTAGGATCTAGAGCCACTCCGCTTCTTCGATCCTCATCCTGCAGTAAAAGAAATATGGATCCCCCGAGGGGGTCAGCAACCCTTGGCTGGCATGGTTAACGCGCAGTCCATCGACTACCGGAATGCGCGCAACTATTTGTCATGATGACATGGTATTATTTTAAAACACACAACACATACATATATAACATAACATGGGTATTGTACACATCATAACACACATCAAACATACAATTCCTTTTAGGAAGAGAACCAACACAGTTAGTCCCCATTGAGAGCCTAGAGAATGTTGCCATGCTCATGCTTAGCTCGTTACATAACTCGTTACCGTCCGGTTAGATTGGACAGTTAACTTAACACAAGGTGCCTCGGATATAGTGATCCAAGCACACCGAAATAACACATAGTATGCCCCTGTGGCCCGACGTGAGTCAGTAAAATAGCCTTGGTTAAGCTAAAGGGAAGGTTAGAAACCAAATTGGAAACTTAACCATAACATACAGAGAGAATCGAACCGGTTATGACATCGACTCCCATACTCACACGCGTGGCCGGAACAGACCGGACTCCTCACTTCCCCCGTTAGCCCTTGTTAGTAGTCATCATTGAACTCAACAAACAATCCACGATAATAGGTCAAGTCTTGTTAGACACACAAGGGAGAGAGAGAGTCATACTTAACAACATAATAATATTTAACAACTGTAAACTCTTTACATGGTTTAATCTTACAAAGTTATAACACACAGAAAAAAAAACAACACACAAGCCGGTGTAAACCGGTAGGCAACAGACTGCAAGAAAACCATACCTGGTCCTTGCCTCGACTGATTTCCACCTTGAGAATCCTAAACACATTAGTAACGTCGGTTAATTAACGCACTAGTCCATTATTAACATTATCTACTCAACATTACTAGTTTATTTTTATTTACACTTGTTACAACTTTTCATCCTTTTAATTGCCTTTAAAACCCACCTAACATGTCTTACATAACCTTATAATATCATTACTAACCAACTACCATTTTTAGATAACAATTTCCATCTTAAAACAATAATTTTTGGTCCATATAGTGGCCTGTCCGAACTTGTGTCCGAGCTTCCAAGTTCGGACACCAGCCGTGATTTTTGACAGAAAACAGACACATGTCCGAACTTGTGTCCGGACTTCGGAAGTTCGGACATGGGTCGAGAATAACCAACAGAAGGAGCAGGCGCGTCCGAACTTGTGTCCGAGCTTCCCTAAGTTCGGACACAGGTCGCAGCTAAATCCAGAGAAAGAAATGGGTGCGTCCGAACTTCCAACTTCGGACGGTAGTTCGGACACTACCTAAAACCCAGAAAACTGTAAGCGTAACAGGGCATGTCCGAGCTTCCAAATTCGGACGGAAGTTCGGACGTGCCATTATACTCATTTTCTACAACCTTAAACACTTAACCAAATTTCTCCAAAGCCTCCAACACTTATAGTATCTACTCCCTAGGTTCCTAAGTGATGTTTCATGCCTATACTAACCATTATATCAAGATATTCCTTCCACACAACATCATTACTCAAACATCATTTCTTACAAACTAAAACTCCTTATATCATCCTTGAAATCCCTTTTTCTAAGCTTACAATTCCTCCTTATTTTACCAAAGTTTGCCTAAGTCTTCATCTAAGTCCAAAATGACTTTGGTACACACTAAAACCTCAAGATCATGCCTAAGTCCTTATTACGCTCTAGATCACTTCCTAGTTCATCAAAATTCCTTTATAACATCTTGAATCCTTTATGCATTTCCTAGATTTCGACATAGGTTCTCCTAGTATTTTGTTACACCTTAGCACAATATTATCATCATTAAACATCCTAGAACACTAAGAACACCAAGAACACTTTCTTACACAACTTCACCAAATTCACACTACATCACAATATAGTGCACAATTTAAATTGCATGGCACTTAGGCCCTTAAATGCATGGCTCTTAGGCCCTTAAAGTGCTTAAATCATAAACACTGAATTTCCACAATATATATGCCTTTAACCTGCGATTACATACAACAAGACATATGTTATTTTACTAGTCTCTTGAGAACATTTACTAGGTCATTACCATTTGCTCTTTAGGTAGTTTTAATAAGCATTTATAGGCTCATTTCTCCTAAGGCATTAAACAACATAAGGTTAATAGATTTACCTCTTTTTCCAAAACACTTCCTTCTTGATTCCTTACAAAACCGTATGGTATTTTGATTCCTTGTCAAGTTCTAGACAATATACAAACATTATAATGAGTATTCAAGCTATAAGCTTCATCTCATTGTAAACCCTAATTTACATTGTTTCAAACACATTAGTGTAGTTGTTTTACCTTGGTCTTTGAAGAGAGTTTGAATATATAACAAGAGAGGACTCCACCTAGTCCATGAAGAGTTGAAATGAAGCTAGAACAAAGTCACACAAAGAGCTATATCAATGTGTAATTTCGGTCAAGGTAAGAACATGAAGGAAACATGATTTTTCTTTGAGATTCCTTACCTAGAAGCAAAGGAGATCAACAATATGTCAAAAGACAAGCTCAAGCTCCTTCAATGGTGGAACACCTTGGCACCGAAATGGGGCTCTTGGAGTTTTGAGAAGATAGGAATGAAGAGCTTGATGAGAGGAAGAGATTGGTGGTCTTTGTTTTTGATTTGGACAAGTGAGCAAGATTTAACAAGGGATCAAAGTGGGAGTTCTAATGGTGGTGGTGGTATTACCGTGAGAGAACAAGGAAGAGAGGTAGAAGATGGTGTTTGCAAACCGTGGGAATGAAGGAAAGAAATGAGAATGAGATAGGATTTGCTTTTAAGAAGATATTTATGCTTATAAAGTAAAAAGTAAGTTTACTTAGTTTCTTTACTTACTTATTACATTAACTAGAGAGTGGTGAGTCACCACACATATAAAAACCGGCCCCCTTTATTAGTATGAGGGTATTTTAGTCTTTGTTTGTCAATTTAATTACTTAATACAACATATGTTATAAACTAGCTTATAAAAAGTACTATTCACCTATACAAGGCACTTAGAAGTGAAATTTTTGATTTCCCATTAATATAGCCACCCAAATGTGATACTATATAGTACACATATATATTTAAGAGTAATGATGGACATTTAGCCATTCAAAACTTATTTACAAGACAATTTTTCAAAAACGTGCTTTAAGACTTCTTAAAGCACATTTTGTGTTTTAACTTGTTTTCAAGCTTGGTTTTCTTTGGTAATTGGTTTAATATGTTCATTAGTATATAAATGAGGTCTTGGTAAGCTCATTAGGCCTTACCCAAGTTTATCCCAAGCTTAGAGCACATTTTGGCTCTTATTGACTTTAAAGCACATATGTGTTTCCTTTTGTTTAAATTTGTTTACTAAGGTTTCTAAGACTCTTTTTAGTCTTATTACACCCTATTTAGGTGTTTAAACAACATTACTAGGTTTGGGGTATTTCAATCTTATTGTTAGAAATCATAGGACCTGCAAAGTTGCAGGAATGAGTCTCCTCCTGTTTCTCATTGATTTTCTGGAGGTAACCGATCAGCATATTAATCTGATCTCTTGGCAGATTCAAACTTCCTTCATCAGCACCTTCTTTTCCAGTATCGACATTCCCAGTAACATTGCCTGCCATTTTCTTATTCTTCCCAAACTTCCAGCCATTGGGATATCCGTTCTTGGCATAGCATCTATCCACAGTGTGCCCTTGCTTTCCACAGAAACTACAATTCTCCCTTGCTTTCTTTCCTTTGTTCTGCTGCCATCTCAACTCTTGTTGAGGTACGTGACTTCCATTGACAGAATTAACAAAAGTACTTGATTCTCCCACTTCTCTTTTCTTTTTACCACTTTCTCTTTGACTCTCTTCTGATAAAACCAAGGAATACGCAGTTTCCATTGAGGGAATCGGTTTCGTCATGAGAATATTTCCTCTTATATTCACATAAGCTTCACCCAATCCCATCAGAAAATCGAACACCTTATCCTCCTCAAGAGTTTTTCTTACTTTCTCAGCCTGTCCACATTTACAGCACTTACAGCTAGCGAGATTAACAACAGAGCTTAACTCATCCCAAATCCGTTTGAATTTGGTAAAATAAACGCTAACACTGTCTGATCCCTGTTCTAGATTACACAGCTCCTTTTTTAAGTTGAACCGCCTGGTTCCATCGATCTGATCAAATCTTTCCAGTAAACTGTCCCAAATCTGCTTAGCAGTCGTACTATAGACCAAACTCTCACACAGATCCTTTTCAAGCGCATTCAATAGCCACGACATGACTAATCCATTACATCTATCCCAAGCTTTTCCTTGTTTTTCATCGCTATCAGATCTAGCGATTTCACCATTGATCAGACCTAATTTATTCTTTGCCATTAACGCTATTAGGACTGTCCTCTTCCAGGTTTGAAAACCAGATCCGTTGAACTTAGATGCTAGAATCATACCTGGATGATCAGAAGTATGCACATAGAGAGGATCCGATGGATCTGTCCCAGACTCTCTCGTTCTTCCACTCGTGATAGTCTCCAGAAGCTGTTCGATCGAATTGCCGCCTGTGTCCGCCATGATCTAGTATGGATCCGATGCAAAACAAAGATGATCAAGCAAAGCGATCAGCTCTGATACCATGTACAGATCTAGTACATTGATCTGGAGAAAGTTTCGTGAGCGAAAGAGAGAAAGTGAGACAGAGGGAGCGCGGGAAAGAAAATTCTCGGAGTGAGAATTGTCATCTGTTATTATCAATGAATAGTTCCAGCTTTATATAGCTGACTACATAGAACATAAGCCATCTAAAGTATGTGACAGAACGACAACGTTTAGACAGCTGGAAGTATCTAGAAACATAACAGATAGAAATATAATAGAACAATTTATTAGCTCTACAATGAAATACACAAGAATCCCGAAGAAATGCACTGTCATAACATTATTAATTAGTCATATTTAATCGACATTTGAGAATGAGTCACATTTCTTTGATGCTAATTTGGGTGTGCCCAGGTTTTGAGTTGATTCCGCGGATAAAGCTACAAAGCAGCTTTTAAAAGTTGCCGCGAAGCCGTTAAGTAATGACGAATGAAAACACGCACGCACCATTGTCTTTTCTTTTGGCGAGGTGAGGATCACTTTAAAGTATAAAAAGATATAGTTTATGTTATTTTGTTTATCAATTGAGGGGACACCGGTGATTAGTGCAACGACTATAGATGTGAAAACTCTATGCACTAATCTTTAAATAATACCCCATACATGGTCTTCTTTTATGGTTATCTGACAACTTTAATGAGGATGAACCAGCTTTTGATAACACAACCCTATAATGGTTTCAAACATGTGAGGGCTTACGGTGGCGGATCTAGGAGCTTTATCTTGGGGGTAAAAATTTTTTTTTTACACTGTCACTCTTTAAAATATTATATCATTTTATACTTTTTCAAAAATTTATAAAAGCATTTGACAAATTTTCAAAAGTCTCAGGCTCCTTTGGATCCGCCTTTGCTTACATGTGGAACACATAGTAGATATTATGTATATACTGTTGCTAGGAAATTTTGTTGTTGTTGGGAAGTATAGTTGGGGTTCTACTATCGTAGTTTGGATGTTAACGACAATGTGCATGACATTACAGTGAAGGGGTATTTATTGTGCAACCCAAGTTACTCGCATGTTGGGTGTACTCAAAAATTCCCAAATTCTTTATAGAACCCTGAAACAGATTCTTAAAGATAGACCACCATTATGTTATCAGTACGTCTAGTCATTATAAGTTAAATTATGGTCTTTTTTTCAAGGTTTCTTATGTTTCTGCTGCTAATATTTGTAAATGTACCATAGATGGCGTAGGTTGAAGGCTTTCATGTTCAGTCTCTATGTCATACACTTGGAATTGATGTCAGTCCCCTGCTTTGTGTGATGTAAGTTTTTTAGTTTTTAACATTATATAGATTTTAGTCAATAATTGAATTTTTTTTTTGATAATTAGTCAATAATTGAATTGAAATAAAGTGATTTACGTTGTTAAAAAAGTGAAGATGAGGGGCGTATGTTGAACCGTCACACTACTAGAATCATGAAGCCTTTGTTATGGTCTTCTTATTGTCCGTTGACACAATTCAACATTTGTTAAAGGACACCAGCCCGATCGAGTGTGCTGGCAGTTCGACAAAGAACGGCCATTACCAGTTCCACTACTTGATTCGATTGTGACATACTGCATAATCAAGGTCAGCTGACCGTGTTAACACAAACTGATCTATAGTTCTTGGTCCATATGTGCAAACTATAAGAAACGAGAGATACCCGGCGCATTCTGCTGCACACCTAGCCTCCTCTTCAACTACTTGGACCAAGGTCTGTATACATGAGATGGTTCTCTTCGGTCCGTTTACGAGCTACAGTATGAGGAGCAGAAAGCTGGATGAGTTTTATATTTTTACCAGTAAGAGGAGTTCTAATAAATGAGAGACTAAATAATCTACTTCACTTTTTTTAGAACGGACCCTTAGTAAACTGAAATACAAAAGAATCACGAAGAAATGCACTGTCATAACATTATTAATTATTCATATTTAATCCACATTTGAGAATGAGTCACATTTCTTTGATGCTAATTTGGGTGTTTTAGTATGCGGCGTATGTGGTTAAACAAACGGACATATTTCAGCGGATATGTGCACCTGAAGAGAATATTGTACCACTTCCAAGGTTCTGCACAACCACAATGAATGAGCTCCAAAACACGACAAAGAATCTTCAACAACTATAAAACCTTTTATTGTATTGGCCATGCGTTCACATGCCATTCACAAAACAAGCTTTTAGAGCTTAAATATCAAAAGAGAGTGTTACTCATGTTTGCACGCTGTTCGTAATAACAATCTATTACTATAATTAACAAATTCATCAGCTAGGCAAAAATAAACCCAGAAAGCCTAACAAGACCGACATCTATTATATATATACACTTACCCTGGAAATAACAGAAACTTGAGATAATTACTAGCAAGCCTTTCATCTATCTTCCATCATATTCTACCCAGACCCTTATGAGCCATTAATAGAACATCTCGACACAAAAACATTAAGACCCTAATTAAATTTCTTAGCCAAAATAGTGAGCTTATTTATTAAATTGCTCATTCTTATTTCCTCTTCTGATTACTTATTTCTTATTTCTCTTCAAAGCTAACCTTTTCTAACCACTAACAAATTATTTACCCAAAAAGAGCCTAATTACATCTAATACTAAAAAGACAAAGAAAACAACACCTCATGCTCCTTTCTTTTTCTCTTTTGCCTGTTGGACGTCTTTGGTGAGCATTCTAGGTGCTATGGCCATCGCCATGAGCTCTTGAAATAGGAGCTTGCAAGCATAAGGTATGTAGACCTGCAAAACCACCAAATATACCCAGAATGACAAATCTCACCTGAGCTGAAACACAATATACAAAATTAAGGATATGAAGACCCAAAATCCTCTAGGCTTTCAAGAAAGCTGAAAAGAACTTTAAGATTCTGCCAAAGACAGCAGCCAATAAACTAATTTTAACAGCTACACCTCTATCAGTTATGAAAGATCAATCTTTCATATTATATATACTAACTCACCTGGACGATGTCTGTCTTATTTTTGCAACCTCTACACTCAAACGAGCTCTTCTTCAGGTTTGCAATAGCAACCAGTCCACAAATTTCACACACGTGTACCCTATACGCATCACTCTGGTCAAAGAGTCTTTCTTTGAGAAAGTGAGCAGCTCCGTGGGCAATCATGCAGTCTCTCTCCATCTCTCCAAACCTTAGACCTCCATCACGGGATCTACCCTCTGCAGGTTGCCTGGTGAGGATTTGAACAGGTCCACGTCCACGGGAATGGATCTTGTCATCAACCATGTGCTTTAGTCTCTGGTAGTAAGTAGGCCCAAGGAATATCATAGCTGTTAGCTGTCGTCCAGTGTGGCCATTGTACATTGTCTCAAACCCCCGCATCTGGTACCCACATTTGTGAAGAGCCCTGCTTATGTTATCCACCTGGCAAACCCCACGATAAGATTCTTGCCATGAATTTTGCACACAAGTATGACATCTAAAACTTATCAATCTGAAAGATTATTGAGCTACCAAGAAGCTTACAGAGGAGACACAACGGTGGAGGTAATGAAACCAAACTAGAAAGCCATAAACAGCCAAACACCCGCAGTTAACAACATCAACATGGTTCAATTTCTACCACCAGATATACAGTGAATTCAACATCAAACATGCATAGATCAAGCAACTTACAGTGACATCTGTGAAGGGGGTAGCATCTCCTTCCTTTCCAACATGAGCTGCAACCTTCCCCATAATACACTCAATCAGCTGACCAATTGTCATACGAGAGGGGATAGCATGAGGATTAACAATAATATCAGGACTGATCCCTTCTGCAGTCCAAGGCATATCCTCCTGCGTATAAGTCATACCAACTGTCCCCTTCTGCCCGTGCCTACTACTAAACTTGTCTCCTATTTGAGGAATCCTCACAGATCTCACTCTAACTTTTACAAACCTCAATCCATCAGCATTGAGTGTAAGTAATACCTACAAATGATTCAAACAAATAGTTATAGCAGAGTGCCAAAATAATATGACATAAAAACTCAAGAGAATGCCCTCACCATAAGAAAAGAAAAACTAAAATAAAAGTAATTCATACTTGATCCACAATTCCATTTTCACTGTGTCTCAAGCTGATACTATGGTCTTTTCTTGTATAGCGTGCACCCTGAGCTTCATCCTGAGCAAGTGGCGTGGTCTTACCTATAATAACATCTTCTCCAGAAACTTTGGTCCCCTGCAAAAGATATGACCCGTCAGCAATGAATACTGACTAGTTTTCTGTTATATGTATACATTGTATAGAACAGGAAGAAGTGTACTCACTGGGGGCGCCAAGCCATCGTCCTCCAATTTTTCATAGGAACCATGCCGCATGCCCTACACAAGAACAAGATCAAGACCGAAAAGAAGAGAAGGAAGTTAGGTTCTCACTTCAAGTCTTAATAAACTTTTACCATTGTATTAGATCTGTCTGGACGACCAAAATCCTCCTTGATAAGAGTTCCCATCTTCTTCTCCTCATCCCTAAAACAATAGCAAGCAAAGATATCAGAGCCCAGAGGATGTTATCTAACAGACCAATCACAAGAATTAATTACAACTACTATTTACCCACCTGTAGGAGCGGAAGAATAGATCGAAAAAACCCACGATCTATAGACGACTGGTTCATGATAACAGAATCTTCTTGATTATATCCAGAATAGCATGCAATCGCAACGATGGCATTCTGAACGAACACATTGGAAAAGAACTTCAGAAGCACTCTGCTTATTGTAACAGATGCGCTAACAATAATATATCATTTTTAGAACTCACAATCCCGGCTGGAAGCTGCCTAAAGTGTAGATGTTCCATTGCTCGAGTAGTGACAAGCGGTTTCTGAGGATAATATAGCACATAGGCTAAGGTATCCTGAAGAGATTTATTAAGCAGAAATTGAGTTAGAAAGGGATCTGAACCAACAAAAATACTTGAAAAGATATCGCTGATTACAGAAAATCATGATTCTCAATTCATCAGAGTAAGGTAAGTACCATTCTAAACTGGTAGTTCGTGACATAGATTCCCATGGCTTGTTTTCCCATAGCAGATTGATATGTATTACGTGGTGACTAATAACAGAGGACACATTAGTACCAAAAAAAAAAATTCAATATGTCAAAGAAGAAAAAACTAAACAACATAAACTACCTGATTATGATCTGGGAATGGAATAATAGATGCACAAACACCAAGTATCAACGATGGGTGAATCTCACAGTGAGTGTATGTTTCAGTATACGCTTCTGATGGATTGAGTCTTGCAGAAACGAGGTCCTTGATGTGGAATTCCAACATCAGACCACAGAACAATAGAATAAATCTTGAGAGACAAGCTTCTTATTTTAAACAAGCAACAACCATGGCATCAAAATAGAAGCTAATGCAATAAACTCACATTTATTGTCATTGAAATCATAGTCGTTTCTTCTTCCTCAGTGTCTATATACTCTACGTACCCTTTACCAACAAGATCAGGCCAGCCACCATCCTCTGAGGATTCCTGAAAGGAATGCAAAATTTTACCGGTGTTCACAAGTAACAACCATAAAAACTAGAAAGGAAAATGGTTATATATTGTCATACCCTTTGTTGTAAGGCATGAATATCTCTTTTCTTGATTAGAAGCCGTTGGTTCTCAACAACAAACAATGGACGACTGCAACGGCCATAATCAGTATATATATGCAATTCCTTCAGGCGAATATCACGTACGACACCAACCTCAGTATTGACATCATCCTGACCATGATAGGTTATTTCACAAATTACAGAAAAGGCATGCGTATAGTTCATATAATTTACCACTAACCATGCAAAAGAGGTGACCAGGTAAGCGTCAGCATTCAAATCTAAATTAAACAAGGACAATCATTGGCAATATTTTGGCATGTATAATTCAACACGCTGATAACTGTGAGTGAACTTATAAAGAAAGACAAAAGATAACCAATTCAAACCAGAAAACTTACCCGTCTTCTCAGTTCTCTCAGTGTCTTTACCAATAAATCAGGATTGCGATGGATACCAACCCAACAACCATTCACAAAAACCTTTGTAGCTTGAGGAATAACAGCGGGAGAGATTTCCTCGAAATTTTCAGTACTCCATTCTTCCAAAAATTCCAAAATAGGATAAGCTGATGAACCGACAGTTATATAAACCATCAGAGCAAGGTTCTTCACCAGTCCACAGGCTTGCCCTTCGGGTGTTTCAGCTGGACACATCATGCCCCACTGGGAATTGTGCAACTGCCTAGGTTTTGCCAGCTTCCCTTCACGCCCAATGGGCGAATTTAATCTTCTCAAATGTGACAGGGTGGAGGCAAAAGTTAGACGGTTCACACCTGTGAAACCCCAGCTCTTGTCCCAGCAGCATTAGCTTGCCCCCAGTTACCAGTGGCAAGAGAATATTTCAGTCCACTGGTGATGGTTTTTGCCTTGATAGCAAATTGGAGATTCACATCTTTTCCCTGGTCAACGCATCTCTGAACATAACCTTTCACATCTCTAGTCAATTTTCTAAATAGATTCCGGAATAATCCTGCCAGCAGCGGACCAGCGAGATCAAGCCTTTTGTTCCCATAATGGTCTCTATCGTCTTCAGGCCTTCGATCAAGTGCACACAGAAGAAGCCGATGAATAATGTAACCAAAATAGTATGCTTTCTTTGTCTCACAGTATTCACCCACAGCAACATGAGGCAACATCTCCTTTTGGAGAATGTCTTTGGCATATTTGATCCTCTTCTCCCTAGTGGCACCCACAGTCGCTCCTCTTTTTCCAATATAGTCAAGGGCAACTTGCTGGTTCTGAATAACAAATGCCTCTTCAAGTGATGGCCTGAGCAACTCCATCATTTTTGTATCGGAAAAATCATAACAGATATGTTCTAATATATGCTTATCAGCAACAAAACCAAGTGCACGGAAAATTATTATAATAGGGATTTCTGTGCGAATATAAGGGAGTGTAGCCCGGATATACTGTCCAGACGAACCCTGCGGTCAAACATAAGAAAACAAAATCAACATTCTTTTCTATGTAATACATTGGAACCCCAAAGACTATTTTACTAGTCATTACCCCCTTGGCACCAGCTCTGGAGAGCATACGAACAAACATAGTACTTGGAGGTCTGTTCTGGCTGTCAGACATTGACCTGACTTCTGCAACAAAGGCGTACTTGTTTGGCTGCCTTTTCTTGAAGACATAAACATGATTAGTGCTCATCTTCTCCTGAGCAATGAGAACCTTCTCACTTCCATTGATAATGAAGTACCCACCTTGATCCAATGGGCACTCTCCAAGCTCCGTGAGGTCTTTTTCTGAGTTCTGATACAATGTGCAGTAACTTGACCGGAGCATAATTGGGACCTGCTAAGAATAACACAATCACCTTCCACTATATCAATCTAGAAAATACCAAAAAGACAGGTGAAAGCTCCTAGAAAATACCTTTCCAATGAAGACCTTGGTGAAATCCTGGGTTTCAGTGACCTCTTCACCATCGTGACCCTTCTTTATCACTCTTTTGGAAACATCAACATACAAGGGAGCTGAGTAGGTTAAATTCCTCAACCTGGCTGCCTTCGGAAATAAAGTGGCAGTCTCCCCATCAGATTCTGTCATCATCGGCTTACTAAGATAAATCTGACCAAAGCTGATCTTATATACGGTCTGCAATGTGAATCGCATTACAGTTAAAAACTAATGAGTGCTTATGAAGCTGCTTTCACAATCCAGCACACTTATTAATGGCCACAAGATTAAACACATGGAATGTAATATTCGCATACAATGTTTACTCCAAATGCTTTGAAGGGCCAAAGTATCAAATCATGAAACCGTTAGCAAAAGTGTAAAAATCAACAACTAAGTTCAGGATTCTGATCTTTTAGTATCTTTTGGTAGTGCACATTAGCAGCTATCGACTTTGAAATTGAGCTCAAAATTTCGAGAAGCACCTAACCTTAGACTTCAGAATGATATCTAGACAGTAAACTTTTTTAAGCATGCATGCCAACGCATTTTAGATTAGGCTTCAGAAACATTATACACAGTTAATATATCAACAGCAACTCATACAACATTTCATATTTGCTTTGTTGCATTTACAATTGCCGTTTGCTCTGAGTTGAAATAAATACTTCAAATTTGAAAAAAAGAGAACCAAGAGTCAACTCTCCACAAAATTCTAGACAAAAATATCCACTGAACCCTCAAGCAAGTCCCAAAAACCCCTAGGAAACCAATGAATTCCAATCAAGCCAAAAAGAAGCTCTGTAATTCTCCAATTGCCGTTCAGTCACAAACTTTGACAAGAATAAAATAAGAACAACCCAACCCGTTTCACAGGTGGTCACATAATAAACATACAGGTTTGAAGTACTCCATCCTCCCAAATCAAACTGTATGAATTGATAAGCCAAACAGAAAACCGAGTTCAAACCTCAGCACAATCCGACTGCTGCCCCGGATTGTGCTGCGATTCGGGTCGAATGTCAATATCTGCAGACTCGTCAACAATTTCTTGCATAGTGTTCTGGATAAACTCGTCGAAGGAATCCAGCTGTTGGCGAACCAGACCCTTGTCTTCAAAGTAAGCACTAATAACTGCCCAAGCGTCCTCCTGGGTGATTTCCTCGTCCTCATCGTCCATGATCGGTTCATGTTCATTTTCCGGATCGTACTCATAGTCTCCATTCATTATGTTTTTCTATCAAATACAATCACTTCAGTGCGTTTGAATCTTTACAGAAACTTTTAAAAAATCATTTTAGGGTTTTAGCGTTGTGACAGTAAGAAATTTCATGAAATTTTTAGAGATCGCAGTAGTTCCACACTACTTATAAGTTTGCTAGCTGCCCATTTCCCGGGACACCCAAACACATCCCAGCAATTGAATGATGGGGGCGTAAATATGAAGGCGAGAGGAGAGGTCCAGATGAGAATTGGGGGTGAGGAAGGAAAGATAGCAGGATCAAAGCGATCTAGCTCATTTATAGAAACAATCTGTTCATGACGTTGGGTGGTCATCCTTTTCAATTCCTAAAAAGAGATCAACCGATACCGAGAAAAAGGGCTGGGTTGAGTTTTGATAGAAAGTAACAATCTTTAATTTGAAACTAGTTTATGGAGGTTTACCGTTTGTAATAAAAAAAATGGTAAAAAGATTGTTTTGTGAGATTGGGTTGAGTTTTATTTTGTTATATAAAAGAAAATTTGAGCAAAGTAAAAATCGTGTTAAAAGGGAATTGAAATCTTCGATAACAATATATTGAATTATGTTTTGTGGTATAATGATTTTTTCATAATCACTTTCTCTGTTGTTATATATTTTTGTTTTGAAATGTAACATTCTAATATGATATCATTCATTCCGCTCAATTTTATATTGTGATTGAAAAATAATATTGCCATAAGGATGAGTTTGAATTACCATTTACGAGGCAAGATGTTGCACTAGAGGTTAAGAATTATGTTATGTAATCACTGAAAAGAAGATTGTAAAATTATAATATTACCTCGTGCAAGATTGTGCACTTGAGATTAATAATTGTTCTACCTCGTGCAAGATGAGTACATTTGAAGTAAGGTCATAATACTTCCTCATGAAATGAATGCACTTACGGTTCAGGACTATAAAGATCCGTATACATCTTCGTGCAAGATGAGTGCATTGGAAGATGAAAAATAAAAGGATCATGTTATACAATCGTATAATTTATTGCATTGAAGGATGAACATGATAAATTATTGTTTTCCCCTCATGCGAAACTATACTTTTGAGGTGAATTGGTTTAAAAATGGTCAACATTTGATACAAGATAGGGCCAATTGTAAAAGCTCTTGTAGAGCTAGATAGATTTTGAAGAGTTAAAGGTAACTAATACAAAGTAACTTTGGTATAAGTTACACGGTCTCCCAAGTAACCATTTAGGAGTTACATTTGAGGATTATTATGGGAAAATTAAAGAGTTTCCCCATGAATTTCCAACCCAAGCTTCGAAATTCTAATGTGTATCATGATTGTGAAAGAAGTCGAGCTTGAGGTTGATTTCGACAAGATCTATGTGTAAGATCATTGATGATATGGGAACTAAAAGCTTGAATTAGCTATGAAAATGATCATTTATCTTGTAAAGGTCGATTGTAAAAGATGTTACAATCTATGATAGCTTATTGTTTATCTGTTCATGATTGGATCGTGTATAAAAAGAAAATATTTACAGTTGACATCATGGTAGATCATCACTTATCCCTGAAGGATATTGTTGAGATGATGTTATAATTGATGAAAAGTGTTTAGGTGTCATCCTTAGTACATATTTATAAAGTAGAAAGACGCACTAGAGTACATGAATTTTGACATATTTTATAACCATGCTTTAGGTATTGGTTATTCATGGATACTCTAAAGTAGTAAAATATGGTGTGTTGGACCATCTTTGCAATCTTTAATAGATTCACGACCGTGTTGTTAGTCATTGAATGACATAGAGTCATACTTTATCGATAGTGCTACAATGTGTAAAAATGTACAACTGAAAAATGTTTTGTATACATCTCTATAGTCTATAAGAGACTATGACCAATGTGAGCTTGCTTTTATGAGCTATGAATATTAAAAGCTCTTCATATGTTCCTTGAGGGAACAACAATAAACATTGAATATGCACTTTGTAATGATAAAGTATGCTCATATTGATGGGAAAAACAAGCACAAAAGGTGTCAAGTTATATAAGTTGATATTACATAGAATTCAATCCCATAAAGCCCAAAACAGGGGGATCACTACCGAGCGCTTAGTGTACAATAAAATATTCATTATATGAAACGGAAAAGTGGGTCATGCGTGAGAAAAAAAGTGATATATAATCACTAGTTTTCTAAACTAATAAGAACTTCCAGGTTCTTACTCGGGTGACAATAGTTCATATAAGATATAGCGAGATCATTTATAAAGTGGATGCAAATTTTATACCCCCTTGAAATATCATGGATTTATTATGGGTAGAAAAATTACCTGTGGACCTTTGAGATATTATATGATGTTTGATACATCAAATAATGGTCACATGAAGTATTGTATCTCATTGAGCTATTAAAAAAGTTTATTTATAATGAAATTATCCATGTGATTTTGAGATTAGATGTATAATATGAAAGTCGAAAGAATAGTGGTATTGAGTAACTTATACTCCCACTAAGAACGACCTTATTAAGTTTTTGCAGAGCAAAAAAAAAAATTACACAATTGGTGTGTCTATACCTATCCCCATTAAAATATCAAAAGAGTTCCAAAAAGGAAAGTCGAGAATAATGAACTTCTTTAGTTCTTAAGCATTCTCAACTTTAGGGGGACAAGGATATAAGTTTCGATATTTGGCTCAAAGTCTTATGAGTATAATCAATGGCGCCTTGTTGAAATTACAAAAGTAGTCCCATGTTGGGTGTCGCTACAACCATGCTTCTGGGAAGTAAGTCTTAAAGTTGATTATGAATTTATAAGATATCGAATTAGAGCATGACTTGTCTCTAACTTGTATGTTCGTAACCAAATGTTAATGGACTATAGACCATTAATTATTTCATGTAATGGGAAAACGAACTAAAGGTTCGAAGAATAGCCCATTTGTAAAATGTTGCAAATCAACTATCGGATGCGTTTGTAGATATGAAGCAAGTAACACCCAACTGATTTGGCCTCTCCCAAGCATTAGCCGGTAAGTGTATCTCTCCCTAGCGCTACTACTCTCCATCTGGGTTTCCAAACTAAGCCACATAGCATATGGCCTATAGATGTTTTGACCTGGTGGCTCATGTGAACATGCGTTTGAGACATATGATCATATAAGATTTTGATCACATGAAACTGGCATGTTCAGGAACATCGGGAGAGTTCGTAGGACTGACATGTAGATATTCAAATCAACTTTGAGCAAAGATACTTGAACCCAATAGGCGCACTTTCCTCCATATAACCAGAGAATTTACCTAACTTGTGGTCGGCTCTAGAGGCAAAGTCTAGACTGTAAAGACATCTTGGGACATTGTAGATTCGAACCTAGTGAGATCCATGTAAATTCATGTTGTGCAAGTTCTTTGGATGGATCAAGGGCTTGAAGTGCAAAGAGTTTGTTGTTGATCGTCCAAGGTCCCCTTCCAAGAATAGCGTGCATGGCATCGGTTGTCTCAAATTTGACAACGAACAGAATCTGACCAGCCTTGGTGAACCTAAATCCACCAAACTCTGACCAACCTTCTTTGAGGATCACAACTAGGGGTGCGCAAACGGGGCGGTTATTTCGGTTATCCAAAATAACCGTTCTTTTTTTTTTCAGATTCGATCACTGTATTTTTTAACCGTTTTATAAAAGTTCAGTTATTTTGGTTAAACGGTTATCCGTAATGAAGTACGGTTCGGTTAACGGATATTGAAATTCAAAATTCGACTATCCGTAATAACCAAAATTTTATAAAAATATTTTTAAATATTTTATTATTTTTCTTAACCCAATATTTTTATATAATATTTTACTACTCACTCAATTAGGTTTAGGTTTTTATAATTTTGGTTAATTCAGAAATTTTGACTTTTTCAGTTATTTTAGAAAGTTCAATTATTTAAGGAACTCCGGTTATAGGACGGTTAACGGTTATTAGTGTAACATAAAAAACGGTTATCAGTTAACAATGGATATCAGTATTAAATCTAGTTAATTCGGTTATAACCGAAATAACCGAATACTTTACTTTATTTACCGGTTGCACACCCCTAATCACAACCAGAGCAGTTGTACAAATTGGAATGGCCATAAAAGCTGGGCCTCAATGCAATGATGGACCATCATTTGAACTCCATTAACAGTAGTAGTCTCTTCCATGGTGTGAATCAAACGGAGGAGGTGCACGCTCGGGAAGTGAAGGACGAGAAAAGACTGAGTTGCAGCAGGAAATGAGATGGGTAAGCCGGATTTGAGAAATTTGTTTTAAGCCACAAGAGGTCAGGTTTCCGTGGAAGGTGAAAGGACGACGACGCCTGTTCCATTGCATGAAACAGTAGGAATCCAGATCTTCCTCATGATGGAAATCATGGTCAAGAAGTCGTGCGCTGATGGAGGAGATCTTCTCCCGAGGAGCGAGGCAGGCTGCATAAGCATGATTGCTCATGATTTCCCAAAGTGCATGATCGAGTGGTGCTAGAGACCGAGATTGGGCGATAGACTTACAGCTCCTGACGTAGGAAAGAGGAAGAGTCACAAAAAGCGTAAGAAAGGAATAGAGAGAAACCTGTAGCATTGTAAAACTGAAACCTTTTGGCCTACTTAGGCGCATATCATTATTATATAGTTCAGCATCAAATTACTATTCTAATATTAAGTAGGCCAAAAGGTTATAGCTATGTATATATACTTTTACAGTATTTCAATTTTTTTTTCTAATTTTTAACACTAAGTGACATATTGTGAACTTTCAAAGTTTTCATGAAATAGCTGAAAATATTGTGACATTTCATGAAATTTTCCATTTATAATACTCTCCGAAAATTAAGGTAATTGTTATTATCTTTACTCTATATGATGAAACGAGAAGCAGCACAGAGCCACAAAACTATATGGCTTATGTGCCATGTGTCACACTCTAGTTGGGTGAGTACACATAAATAAGGGAAAATATATTAAATTTCAAAGTGTTATAACTTACAAAATATAAGTGCAAAAAAAAAGTTACCATTATTCATCACAATTCTTGCTATTAAAAAAATGCACCATGAATATATTTTTGTAAACTTAAAGTTTTATACTTTTGGAATGAGTATATATAACGTATTTTAGAAGTGAATCTTATTCACTAACAAAATGAATTTTTTTTAATAATAAAGTGAACCTTATTTAATTTGTAGAACGGAGTTCAGTGGCTCCATGTCACGTGTGAGTCTTCTAATGGTGTGATTGAATTAAGAAGAATCAGCCTCATGTTGTGTTTCACCTAACAAAAAGGAGAATTTGACGTGAAACTAAATTTCAATACGAGAGAGGACTGATCGCAGAGAAGACGATCACCGATCACTACACAGAGATTCACTTTTCTTAAATGAATATCACTTTTCAATAAATTTAAAATTCATATCGTTCTCTCGTAAGATACACTTTTCTTAAACAAAATACTCATTTTTCAAACGCAAAGGATTCACAATGTTTAATGTGAAAGATTAACTTTTCTTAAACGAAATATTCATTTTTCAATAAAATGAAAGATTTTCATATCGTTCTACATAAATGTCAAAACAACCAACCCCATGCATGTGACAAAGACTAAAGTGCAAGTAGTGAAACCCAAGTTGACTAATGGTGGTAAAGCAGTGGCGTCAGGGGCGGAGCCAGAAATTGAAGTTGAAGGGGGTATGGACAAAGTTATACAAATTTAAGGGGGTCTTTTATCAAATTTTTACACTATAATTTTGTGTAGTTTAGCAAAGTTGGGGGGTGTTGCTCCCTCTGCAACCAACTGTCTCTGTCATTGAATAGTCGGCGGGGATAAGAAAACCAAGAAAGAGGTTTTACGTTCACTGCATTCTCTGTCTCAACTCCAAATCCGTGCCAATATCCCATTGGAAAGGAACGAAAGCAACCACTGGTCAGTATTACTGTCTTATATCAATGCCATTTCATTTAGTTAGGTGTGTGCATGTCATGTCAGAATTCACTTTTGAATTGGGAGACCATAGTTTCTTTGTGTCTTGCGCCTAAAAGAATTAGAACTAGTGAGATTTTGGTTTTTGACTACTAAAAAATTGGTATGCCATGAATAGTGACTGTTGTCTCTCATACTTTGATCGTTAACTACACAACTTTGTGTCTCTCCATCTTTTCTTCACTGTGATCTTCCTTTTTTTATTTGAACTTTTTACCTGCTTGATGCACCCCTTCTTATTCAGCAATACTTGGTGCACTCTCTAGGCTGCTTTCTTTGCTAGAGAGTAGAAGAAAAATCTTCCCCATCGCCTGTTGCTTTAAAAGTGAGAGGATCACAGTTTGCTAGAATCATGTCAATAAAAGACAAACATTTCACGGTTTTAAAATGTAACTCAATGCTCTCTCCGACGTTGGTTTAGGACTTCGTGCCTCCAATGGTCAGCGTATTATATTCCTATATGTGTCAGTGGTCCCTAACTTCTTGTTTAACTTGTGTGTCTTGTTTATAAAACACATATTTTTGTTTCAACTTTACTTGATTATCTTTTCTCAATTTTGTTGTATTTCTTCCTTACCTATTACATGTTAAGAAAGTTATACTATGAGGTCACTTCATGTTGCTTGGCAGTTTGGTTAGTCAAATTGATTAACCGGTGTTGTTCTCTCATGTATTTATGTTTCGTTTGTTTTAATCTTTGAGCAAGAGTCATCTCCCTATCTCGAAAGTGAACTTTAATGAACTATTTTTGAAATACCCCGAACTTAAAAATGGTGATTAAATAATTCTAATATGGTATTTAAGGACCTAATAGTGCCTAAAGAATTTTGGTAAAGAAAATATCCAAAAGAAAAGAGAAAACACTTAAAAAGCGAAAAACTTTTTGCGCGTTAAAGGAGTATAGGAGGAATACGACCTCGACAACGGTATTATATGGATTTCCAAGGCTTAATAAGGCCTAATTAATGTACGGGAACGATTCCCGAAGAAAACGGATCCATAAAATGAATTAAGAACGCTAATAAAGCTTTAGCGCACGTTTTTCAAGAAAACCCAAAAACGTGACTTTGAGTGGTCAAATGAACCCGTAAAAATTATAGTTCATCAAATAACTATAATTAAACATTAATGGAAGCTTAAGAACCATTAAAATTAATTAAATGAGAAAATTCCAGAAAACGGGCCCGACTAGTGAATAGTACTAAAACCGGGTAAATTAACAAGCGTTTTCTGTAAAAGAACGAAAACCGCTCCAGCCCATGTATATTAGGGGGCCAGTTTTTAAACTGATTCAGCCCTCACCCTTTGACCCATTTGACCCTTAACAAGTAAAGAAATAAAAGGAAAAAGAAGGAAAATGAGAAAGTATAAAAAGTAGAAAAATACTCTCTCTCCTCTCATTTTCCTTTTCCCTCACGTACTGCCCTCCTCTCTTCCGCCTCTCTCTGCCGATTTCTTTATTCTTCCTCCCCCTTCAATGACGATTTGCAGCCCTCTCTCCCAACTCTCCGTTCTCTTCCTTGTACAAGATTCATTAAAGCTCCAAATCTAAAAATAATTGCATATTTGAACTCCCCTCATCAAGAGCTACAATCCTCTCTTTTCAAAATCCCAAAACCTTGAAGTTGGTCTTCATGGGTATACCCCATTGGTGAAGGAAATGTCATTTTTATGGAGCTTGGAGTCTCCTCTTTCATCCAAGGTAAGAAAATCCAAGAAAAACCCACTCTTTTCCTCATTCCTTGAGTGGCCGATTTTTACCCTTCATAATGCCTTGTTTTCTTTCCTTGTTGAGCATTGTTTCAACCCTCCAATGGTGGAGTGAAGCCCCTCTTTGATTCATGCCCAAAACCCATTCTAGGGTTTGAAGGTAAATCCCTAAATATTGAGTTTTAAACACCCTTTTTGTAATCTATTGCCATTAATGACATAAGTGTCTTGTTTGGTGTTATTTCCTATGGGGGTGCCGGATTGGAGTTGGGAAGCTCCATGGCCTTTGGCTGATTTTCAAGAAAAGAAGAGAAAGGAAGAGGAGTAAAAGAGGAACATATGAGAGTTCAAGGTAAGAAGACCACCTTAATGTACATTCTATTTGTATTAGAATTTGGGATGGGTTAACTAAATGAATGAACCTAAATCGTGCTAGAGATGTGCTTGGTTGAAATAGGAGATATAGGTAAATTAATGACATTGAGCTAGTAAGAGCTTGAGTATGTAAATTGTATTGAATAATGGGCCTTGGAGCCAAGTGACTTGAGTATGTATTGGTATTGTTGTTGAAGGAATTTTGGTGAATTTTTGATTGGTGTTGGGTGCTGGTAGGACCCTTATGGGTGTGGCTAGTCTAGGCTTGATTTTGGTGATAAAGTATGAGTTTGGACATGTTAAGTTTATGGGGAAGTTATGGCAAAATTTTAGTAGAAATAAGTGCTCTTAGATGACTTGGTCAATGGGAGAACTTAGATGTTCATTTGGATTGAGTAGAGTTGGTTAATAACCATGGAATGGTAGTTTGGGAACTAAGAAGGGTAGTACAAAAATCTGTAGCACAAGTGGTAGAAAAGTCATGGATTTGGCTGGTGATGAACAAGAGTATTAAGTTTGAGAAACAGAAGATGGACTTGGGCATAGACAGTGCGAATGTCTAGGAATGAATTGGAATGGTCAAATGGAGTTAGAACAAAGTGTAAACCATCAAGAGGAAGTTAGGAAAAACACAAGTGTGCAAATTGTAACAGTAAGAATGAAAATTTGTAGAATTTAAACAAGAAGTTGAATAAGGATTGAATCAATGTTTTGAAGAGGTTTAGAGCATGTTTTAAGGTGTTTAAACATGTAGGAAACATGTGGAAAGATTAGGGAATGATTAGAGCTGAATTAGGGGTTGAAAACTGGAGAAAAACTGTAAATTTTGACAGTTCCATGGGTGGTCCGGGTTTACAAATCGGTACACAAACCTGGACCACATCAAAAATTCGGCAGAATGTCATTCCAGGGGGTGGTCCGGGTTTGTAACCCCAGACACAAACCCGGACCACAAACCCGGACCACATGAAAAACTTGCCAGAATGTTATTTCCGTGTTTGGTCCTGGTTTGTAAACCAGGACACAAACCCGGACCAATGTAAAAAGTTGCCAGAAAGTGTTTTAAAGTGCCCTAATGATGAGGAATTGAATGGTATTGGTTTTAGATGATGTTTAGGACTTGTTTGGTGACCTATAAAGGTCCTTGGAAGTGTAAAAAAGTTTGAGAAGTGAATGAGAAAGTTGTGAGTTTAAGAACACTGAACAAAAACTAAGATAAGGGATAACGGGGTAAGTACGGAGTAGTAGTATTTAAGTACCGTATGAACTTGGTATTAATATAAATGTTTGAAACATTATCAGTGGACCAAGTGTAAACCAAGGAATGTGAGGTCACACGGTAAAGCTAACCCCGGTGAAAGGTATGATTCTCTCATGCCCCGTATGCTAACCGTGCTACATTGATTTGTGTGCTTGTGTGCCGGCTAATCAAGATAAAAGCATGAAAATGGTTTATTGTCTTTCATTTTATGTCTTGCTATATGATGTATGAGCTAACCCTTCTTGAATGATTACGTGGCCTAACTTAATGTATAGACCGACTCATAGATGAGTCTTATTGATTAGTGACTCGTAGTAAGAGTCATGTTGCGAATTAATGAAAACGTGGAAACACACTAAAACTAAGGAACCAAGAAATGATAACGCAAACCTATGAACTCACTAGAATGTGAGAGAGTGTACGGGATTGGTAAACTCCCGATAACGGTTAGAGAATCGAATCGATTCAATCCACCAAACAATAAATAGTGGAAGTATATAAGTAACCTCTGTTAGAGGAATTGATGATGGTGCAAGAATCTTGAGAGTAGTAAAGAATGATAAGGGATCTCCCAACCCCTTAGAAAATTAGTCGACCCACAATGAGAGGACCCGACTAATGTAAACAATGTCCCGAACATGAGAGTATTCGATACGTTGGGGGAACCCTTAAATATGAGAATACTAGACATTGGTAATTCCCTAAGCTAGTAGAGGATATCGAGAGAGATACTTCTAGGCTAATCCATGAGATTGTAAGATACTCCGAGAGAGGAGTGTTGAGAATTTGAGTAGTCCGGCAAAAAATGGACATTTAAGTAATTGAGGAGCTAAATGTATAGCTCCGCTTGTATTTGTAAGCCCAGTGGCGAGTCTTGTGTATGACTCCGCCCGGAGGCTAAAAGTAATGAGTATTGAGTAATGAGTATGTATGAGTAAAGTAATGAGTATTGAGTGAGGAGTAAGTATTAGTAATGTAATGAGTATTGAACAATGAGTAAGTACGAGTAAGGTAATGAGTATCGAGTATTGAGTAAGTATGAGTAATGCAATGAGTATTGAGTAATGAACAAGTACTAGTAAAGTAATGAGTATCGAGCAAAGCACGAGTAAAGTAATGAGTAAGGTAACGAGTGAAGTAATGAGTGAAGTATGAGTAAAGCAACAAGTAAGTAAGAACATGGTCGGTGTAAGCCTTATGAACCCGAGCGAGGACAAAGAGAGCATCCGATTAAACCGGATGAATGAATAACTAAAATGAACTGTTGACTAACGAATTGTCTTCCCTAGTAAGTATTGAATCTTGTATATGTATGTAAGTATCGTGGCTTGTAATGTTGTAGTATTAGTATGTATGTATGCATGAAAATGAACTCCATGTATTCGACCAAAGTAGTCGGCGTACCCTGGTTAGCACGCGGGGTATGCGAATTTCATATGCAGCAATTGCTCAGCCCTAGGGGCACGTTTTTATTTACAGGTTTGAAGCTGACCACAGTTCGAGAGTGTAGGACGGGGTTGCTGTATAAGCATGGGTAGTTGAGTAATAGGAACTGTATTTGTATTGTAATGTGAAATTGTAAGTCCAAATTGTATCGGTAATTTGAGGATTGTAGTAGACTTGGTATGGTATTGAATTGGAGTTTGTATTTGGATTATGATTCGAGTATGGAATGAAAAGTAATGTAATGTGTAGAGTACTCGGTATATTTAAGTCATCAGACCGATAGTATGTAGTATTGTAACTGGCCTTGTTAGTCACATGGGTGACTAACGGCATAGTACACCCACCGTTGTGCATGTAATATCCGCTGCGAAGGTAAGTAATTGCAAGAAAATGACGGGATTAGCGGTAGGGGTGTTACAAAAAGTGGTATCAGAGCGATACTTCGCTTTGATGGTGAATACGAGTTTAGGAAAAATACGAGTTAGGAATTAGAGACTTAGGGCTAAGGGTGAGTGTTAGCGTGTGAGGTACGCTAGTTAGGAATTTCCAGTGTGAACTGGATACCTACAATAACCATACCCGCCTTCCACGTCCCCCGTTGTAAAGTTGGGTCAAGAACGCCAGAGAGATGGAAAGACCTCTCACACTCGGGTAAAACCCGATCTGGCAGTTGCAGAATAAACCTTGTAATAAGAGGAACCTGTCATACGGTAGATTCTAAAAACCGGAAATCCCGAAGACGGTTCCCGTTGGAACAACAATGACCGCAGATCGAAGATCCTAAACAAAGGATAATGAAAGTTACGACACCATGGGGCGACGTGCTTCGCAGTCGCAAGAACCATAAGTAGCCAACAAGAAGAGGAGCACAATCGCACAATGAAGCGAGGAAGATAGAGTAACAAACCCGAGACAAGAGAGTCTACGGACTGTAATGTTTGATAATACCAATAACGGTATACGAACCGAATATGGAAATTATTCAAGGTTGGACAGCTCCAAACCTACAACCCCAAAAGGCTGTAATACTTAAATAACATAGCCCAGACAACTACGGGAACACCTACGGGATACCTCCCGATGGAACTACAAGTAAGCCTAAATGAGCTAAGTCTCGATAACCACAAGGATCGGGAAAGCACCCGAATTAACGACAATTATGTCAAGAACACTGAGAAGCCACTCAGGGAAATTGATCACTAAGATCAAAAATGGATGGAAGATCCAATAAAACCACCAAATACAGATGGAAACAATACCGTAACCGGTATACGTTAACCTGGAAATCGACCTACCCGCGCACTTGCCCAGGGCAAGTGCAGCAACTATAAGGCAAACTGGAAGACGTTTGACAACTAACAAGTACTTACCAAGTTACCACCATGACGGTTGAAGCAAATATGGGATCACCAATCCTAAGCATTTGAAACAACGAAACCTTGGAAAGGCCTAACGACCCGACCATCATATTAACAAACGTACCAGTCAGTGAGAAGCTAGACTTGGTCAAGACCTCAGACATGGCAACACCATGAGAAATTTCTTTCAAACCCAGATCTTCTTTCAGACACAAACCTTCCTTTTAAAACCTAAGCATTCCTTTTAAACCTCAAATTTTAAAACCAAATAAGAAGAATCACGGTGAGTATCATAGGATCATACGAGAGGAGTTGACAATAGAATACTTCACCTAGGCGTGTGATGAGCACTACGAGTATGCCCGAATACGGGATGTGGGACGACCTCACTCCGAAGGAGCTTGTGGGCCTGACAGACCATTTGTGAGTTAGTCGGGTAAGTGGTAACGTACCAATAAGGTACCCCACGTATGTATACATGTAGTGTACGAACCACAGGAAGTAGTCAGCTCCGTTCTACGGACCAAAAGGTAAATTCAAACCTAAACGGTTGGAGACCTCGAACGATCAAAGGAACCCAGATAAGCTTACAAGCTAAAGGAGTCAAGAACTCGCTCCAGGAGAACGATTAAGTGTTAAGAAGTGCGAGAAGCACCAACAACTGAGAAAAGACATTGGATATGTCTCAAAAAAATCTTGAAGTAAATGCATGAAACAACCAGAACGAATACCCGGTCTAAACCCGGTAAGGCAAATGCCTAACATGAACACGCCAATGTTCAATGGACAAGATAAAATACCAGAGTGATCATATAAGGTACTGGAAAATACCATTCATCACCGAAGAGAATATCAAACCAGTTATAAACATAAGGAAAAACATTAATGGTCTACCCTAAGAATGAGAGACTTTATAACCCTCAACGGGATAACTCAGATCCAAAGCCGCAAGGTAGGATAGCATACAGGACATACTCATAATGTGAGCCAGATGTAATGGCATAATCAACAACACCCAGGAGCAATCCATAAAGGGTATCAAGTCAACGTAATTGAACGAAATGTCGTAATAAGAGCACAAGAGCAAATATGAACACTCGGTTAAAATACCAAAGGGACCCTACCAACCGGGAAATACACTAAATTGCCATGAGGCGAACAGTTATTACTTGAAGGGTCTCCAAAGAACGGAAGCGTGATGCGACGATCTTATCATGGAGCCCAGTATCACCTCCAAACCTAGTGATGGTATACGGAGAAGTAACCACTTGGGAACAGCCTAAGATGAGCAGCGCTCGAGGCAACGTGGCTAGTAATCCATGAACCTACTACAATACGTAGATCCAACAGTTGCAAAACCTAATGAGAATCATAAGGAGAATTGCCGATAATGGCACGAGTAGATTATTTAACGAATAACGAGCAAGGATACCCCTCGTTGATGTGAGACTGCGAGTACGGTGAACACATAGATCCCAAGGAAGAGGATACCATCAATAAACGTCTGAAAATATATCTCTTTCAGAACTACTAATGTAGTGAAGCTTAAGCATACAATTATTGCCAAACAATGTGAAATAAGCTTTGAAAGCAATTATTGGAAACCGGGGAGTAATCAGTTAAGAAGAAATATCGTATGTGGAAATGTGAAGTGGAAAATCAATAACGCTCAAGGAGCACAGAAACACAAGCATAGTATACTCTGTAAACAGCCAAATGAATGGCAAACCATTATATAAATGGTGGAAATACATGAAACCAATACTGTAGAATCAGTAAGAACTTGGCGCGCAATAAGTGACCAGTGTATGTGAATAAACACGCAATTCTATGGAGTTGTTAAATACGAGATGGCGGACAGACCGGGCAACAAGCCAGGAGTCTGCACCAAATGATGAAGCACCACACAAAGAAGTAATGTTCATTCCTATTGCAATCACATAAGAGATTTACTGCCAGGGGTTTACGCCTCTGCACTCTGTAGGACTGAGTGTTTTGGTATTACACTTGTGCAGTTAATGATCTAGTTGGATAGCTAGGAATATGGAAAAATGTCAATCGTGGTAAATCCTTCCTTTCACTAATGAACATGGCACAAGCCAGTTAAGCGGAAGCTATGAAATAAACCGTGCGGCCTAAAGCTAAAGAAGCACGAGGTGAATCCCATTGGAATAAAAACGGAAGGAAACCTATGAATACTTAGAGGACCGATGCATAGAAATGCAAGGTCGTACAAGTAAAGAACACTTGTACAGAATCAGATAAGTGGGCATAATTCAGAAACCACTGACAACAGAGGAAGCACTACATGCTAAGTAGTGGCTCAACCTCAACCGACAACGGGTCAGAGGAATCAAGTGAATGATCACTATAATACACAACAGTATGTATATAAATTCCCAAAGAGCTGGATAGAAAATCCGAAGCTCATTGAATTCGCGCACGGTAAAGGAATACCACACTTGGTTAATAAACCTCATTCCCAAGATAAAAAGGGATAAAAGGGTAATGTATAACACATTACGAATAACGAGAAGGGTGAACAAACCCAAGTTATCAGGGTCGCGCAGCAGAAGCTAGTGGGCCCAGAATTCTAAGTGAAATACACCTAGTGAATAAAAGGTTAATCATCAATGCCTTAAACCCATTTAGGTTAGAGATGAACCCGATTAAGAGTTGAACAACTCCGATGAAAATTCTTGACGCAGGGACTAATCGGTAATATGGTTAAGACCCATTGATCAAGGAACATTGTATAATAAACCGTATGGAAGTTGAACCACTCCATTACGGCTGAATGCCTTCGACCAATGTCCAATGTTGACACATGGTAGATTACGTGGGCGTAATCCCTTTTAAGGGGGGTAGAGCGAAAACCGCGAAGTGTATGTTTTACGTGATAGGTGCGTAAACTACAATGCGTATAGCGCAAAAGAATTTGTTTTGATGATTGATACTTATGTTACATAAACATTTGTATTCACTCATCGTGTAATTGTGGTTATTTGGGAGATGAGAAGTAGAAAGGAGTAGAAAAACTCCAGGGGAATGAGAACCTCGATTGGTAATAGTATGAGGAATGATTATGTTTGGGAGATTTAATGAGTATAAATCGGTATGAAACCGATGTATTTGACGAGTATAAATTGGAGTATAGAAAATTAATTGGAAATTATACCTTTGAATTTCTTAAGTATAGTAGTTGGAGATAATGTAGTAATAATTGATGAAACGATTAGTAAGTGAATAAGTGAATTCTAGAAATTGGAAAATGTATGTGTGTGATTATGAGTATAAAGATAAAAAGATAGAAAATGGAACAATGTTTGACTATTTGACTGTGTATTGAGGTGGGAGGTGGAACTTAATTTGCTAGCGATCATAGGAAACCGAACACAAATTGGGGTGGAAGGATATTTCAACACCAATGATGATCACATCGGGGTTGAAGGACTCTTGAAGCTCCCTATAAGTGGTCACAGTAATGACACTAGTAATAGGTGTAATTATCACAAATTGGAATTTGGAGTTGTATGAAGTTTTCAAAATGAATTCCCCAAACTAATTTGGTACAAATGATTTTCTTCAAATCGAGAATGAGGACCGGTTTTTGAAACCGCTCCCACGGGCAATAGTGAATCTTCTCATGGCTTGGCGCCGGTATCGGGTCGAAACCATGGAGGTGAGGCTAGTTGTGAGCCGGTGGAAGTGATGATTAGTTTTGAAACCACTACACCGTTCATGCGGTAGTCCTAAGTGGCCGGTTGGGTGTGGTGACAGTGTGTGCTTTGTATTTTTCCAATGGCACTGGGACAGCATAGTCCCGAAGTAAGTATGAGTAAGTAAGTATGAGTAAAAGTGCCTGAGGATCTCTATATATGCAAATGAATTTGATCAGAACCAAAGGACCGTAGGGCCAGAAAGCGTAAGTGCCCAATGTCATGACGGCCGTGAACCAGAAAGCATAGGTGTTCAAACGTGACCGGTACCTGAGGGATCACTCGACATGGGAGAGGATGGTACCTTCTTTATCTGGGGATGGACCTCATGGAGAGCTTGGAAACAGATATTTTTTATTGCTATGCATGCAGTGACATGCTGTTTGGATGTGTGTATACATCGAGTCAGACATTTGGAGTCTGACAGGTTATATAGAGGTCATAACCTTAGCATAGAGTACCTATGTGAGTAACAATATTAGATTCACCAACTTTGAGGGCAAAGTTCTTTAAGGAGGGTAGATTGAAATACCCCGAACTTAAAAATGGTGATCAAATAATTCTAATATGGTATTTAAGGGCCTAATAGTGCCTAAAGAATTTTGGTAAAGAAAATAAATCCAAAAGAAAAGAGAAAACGCTTAAAAAGCGAAAAACGCAAAAATACGCGTTAAAGGAGTATAGGAGGAATACGACCTCGACAAGGGTATTATATGGATTTTCAAGGCTTAATAAGGCCTAATTAATGTACGGGAATGATTCCCCAAGAAAACGGATCCATAAAATGAATTAAGAACACTAATAAAGCTTTAACGCACGTTTTTTGAGAAAACCCGAAAATGTGACTTTGAGTGATCAAATGAACCCGTAAAAATTATAGTTCATCAAATAACTATAATTAAACATTAATGGAAGCTTAAGAACCATTAAAATTAATTAAACGGGAAAATTCCAGAAAATGGGCCCGGCTAGTGAATAGTGCTAAAACCGGGTAAATTAACGAGCATTTTATGTAAAAGAATGAAAACCGATCCAGCCCATGTATATTAGGGGGCCGGTTTTTAAATTGACTCAGCCCTCTCCCTTTGACCCATTTGACTCTCAACAAGTAAAGAAATAAAAGGAAAAAGAAGGAAAAAGAGAAAGTACAAAAAGTAGAAAAATACTCTCTCTCCTCTCATTTTCCTTTTCCCTCACGTACTGCCCTCCTCTCTCTGCCGATTTCTTTATTCTTCCTTCCCCTTCAATGGCGATTTGCAGCCCTCTCTCCCAACTCTACATTCTCTTCCTTGTACAAGATTCATTAAAGCTCCAAATCCAAAAATAATTGCATATTTGAACTCCCCTCATCAAGAGCTACAATCCTCTCTTTCCAAAATCCCAAAACCTTGAAGTTAGTCTTCATGGGTATACCCCATTGGTGAAGGAAATGGCATTTTTTATGGAGCTTGGAGTCTCATCTTTCATCCAAGGTAAGAAAATCCAAGAAAAACCCACTCTTTTCCTCATTCCTTTTGTGGCTGATTTTTACCCTTCATAATGCCTTGTTTTCTTTCCTTGTTGAGCATTGTTTCAACCCTCTAATGGTGGATTGAAGCCCCTCTTTGATTCATGCCCAAAACCCCATTCTAGGATTTGAAGGTAAATCCCTATATCTTGAGTTTTAAACATCCTTTTTGTAATCTAGAGCCAATAATGACCTAAGTGTCTTGTTTGGTGTTATTTCCTATGGGGATTCCGGATTGGAGTTGGGAAGCTCCATGGCCTTTGGCCGATTTTCAAGAAAAAAAGAGAAAGGAAGAGGAGTAAAAGAGGAACATATGAGAATTCAAGGTAAGAAGACCACCTTAATGTACATTCTATATGTATTAGAATTTTGGATGGGTTAACTAAATGAATGAACCTAAATCGTGCTAGAGATGTGCTTGGCTGAAATAGGAGAGATTGGTAAATTAATGACATTGAGCTAGTAAGAGCTTGAGTATGTAAATTGTGTTGAATAATGGGCCTTGGAGCCAAGTGACTTGAGTATGTATTGGTATTGTTGTTGAAGGGATTTTGGTGAATTTTTTATTGGTGTTGGGTGCTGGTAGGACCCTTATGGGTGTGGCTAGTCTAAGCTTGATTTTGGTGATAAAGTATCAGTTTGGACATGTTAGGTTTACGGGGAAGTTATGACAAAAATTTTAGTAGAAATAAGTGCTCTTATATGACTTGGTCAATGGGAGAACTTAGATGTTCATTTGGATTGAGTAGAGTTGGTTAATAACCATGGAATGGTAGTTTGGGAACTAAGAAGGGTAGTACAAAAATCTGTAGCACAAGTGGTAGAAAAGTCATGGATTTGGCTAGTGATGAACAAGAGTATTAAGTTTGAGAAACAGAAGATGGACTTGGGCATAAACAGTGTTAATGTCTAGGAATGAATTGGAATGGTCAAATGGAGTTAGAACAAAGTGTAAACCATCAAGAGGAAGTTAGGAAAAACACAAGTGTGCAAATTGTAACAGTAAGAATGAAAATTTGTAGAATTTGAACAAGAAGTTGAGTAAGGATTGAATCAATGTTTTGAAGAGGTTTAGAGCATGTTTTAAGGTGTTTAAACATGTAGGAAACATGTGGAAACATTAGGGAATGATTAGAGGTGAATTAGGGGTTGAAAACTGGTGAAAAACGGTAAATTTTGACAGTTCCAGGGGTGGTCCGGGTTTGCAAATCGGTACACAAACCCGGACCACATCAAAAATTAGGCAGAATGTCATTCCAGGGGGTGGTCCGGGTTTGTAACCCCGGACACAAACCCGGACCACATGAAAAACTTGCCAGAATGTTATTTCTGTGTTTGGTACGGGTTTGTAAACCAGGACACAAACCCGGACCAATGTAAAAAGTTGCCAGAAAGTGTTTTAAAGTGCCCTAATGATGGGGAATTGAATGGTCTTGGTTTTAGATGATGTTTAGGACTTGTTTGGTGACCTATAAAGGTCCTTGGAAGTGTAAACAAGTTTGAGAAGTGAATGAGAAAGTTGAGAGTTTAAGAACACATGAAAAAAACTAAGTATAACGGGATAACGGGGTAAGTACGGGAGTAGTAATTATTTAAGTACCGTATGAACTTGGTATTAATAGAAATGTTTGAAACATTATCAGTGGACCAAGTGTAAACCAAGGAACGTGAGGTCACACGGTAAAGCTAACCCCGGTGAAAGGTATTATTTTCTCATGCCCCGTATGCTAACCGTGCTACATTGATTTGTGTGCTTGTGTGCCGACTAATCATGATAAAAGCATGAAAATGGTTTATTGCCTTTCATTATATGTCTTGTTGTATGATGTATGAGCTAACCCTTCTTGAATGATTGCGTGGCCTAACTTAGTGTATAGACCGACTCATAGATGAGTCTTATTGATTAGGGACTCGTAGTAAGAGTCATGTTGCGAATTAACGAAAGCGTAGAAACACACTAAAACTAACGAACCAAGAAACGATAACGCAAACCTATGAAATCACTAGAATGTGAGAGAGTGTACGGGATTATTTAACTCCCGATAACGATTAGAGAACCGAATCGATTCAATCCACCAAACAATAAATAGTGGAAGTATATAAGTAATCTCTGTTAGAGGAATTGATGATGGTGCAAGACATGAATCTTGAGAGTAGTAAAGAATGATAAGGGATCTCCAAACCCCTTAGAAAATTAGTCGACCCACAATGAGAGGACCCGACTAATGTAAACAATGTCCCGAACATGAGAGTATTCGATACGTTGGGGGAACCCTTAAATCTGAGAATACTAGACATTGGTAATTCCCTAAGCTAGTAGAGGATATCGAGAGAGATACTTCTAGGCTAATCCATGAGATTGTAAGATACTCCGAGAGAGGAGTGTTGGGAATTTGAGTAGTCCGGTAAAAAATGGACATTTGAGTATTTGAGGAGCTAAGTGTATAGCTCCGCTTGTATTTGTAAGCCCAGTGGCGAGCCTGGTGTATGACTCCGCCCGGAGGCTAAAAGTAATGACTATTGAGTAATGAGTATGTATGAGTAAAATAATGAGTATTGAGTAAGGAGTAAGTATGAGTAATGTAATGAGTATTGAGCAATGTAAGTACGAGTAAGGTAATGAGTATTGAATATTGAGTAAGTATGAGTAATGCAATGAGTATTGAGTAATGAACAAGTACTAGTAAAGTAATGAGTATCTAGCAAAAGCACGAGTAAGGTAACGAGTGAAGTAATGAGTGAAGTATGAGTAAAGCAACAAGTACCGGGCGAGTAAAATTTAAGTTCAAATAAAAGAGGAAAGATCACACCGAATAAAAGATGAAGATACACAGAGTTGTGTAGTTAGTGACAAAAGTATGAGCGAGTAACGTCACCATTCATGGCATACCAATTTTTAGTAGTCAAAAACCAAAATCTCACTAGTTGTGATTCTTTTATCTAACTGAGAGGCACAAGACTCAACGCAATAATGGTCTCCCAATTAAAAAGTGCATACTGACATGCAGTCAAACATGAGCACATATAACAAATCATGTGTGGTGTACACACATTCTAAATTTAACAAATGAGAAACAGGGCACCCAGCGGAGCAGAACCAAGTCAACAACTGCTGCTTCTCTTCCTCGTTACCTAACCAGCGCGAGACTGAAAGATCTGCAGAGCTATTGATGATAGAATCAGTAGAAAGCGGAACAGCGGAATCAGAAACATGCGGCGCTGCAGCTGCTAGCTAGAAGGTGAATTATTTCTCGGTTTACGTAGCGGAAGGGAGCGCGGATTCAGTTGCTGTGGTCCAACTTTCTACTACCGAGGACAAGTTTCATGAAAGGGATGGAAGGAGGTGGATTTGGATATGGTGCAAGGGGTGCAAGGGGAAATGGCGACATGGGTAATTCGTGAAAGCAAGGTCGACCACTTCTTCTTTAGAGGACAAGGTAATCTCTATATCAATCCTTTTAATTTCTTTCTCACCAAGCTCTTCGCTAGCCATCACGTCAATAGCAAATGAGGTGGGGAACCTCTGGAGGGAGATACCACAGCCGGAAAAAATTTGCACGGTCAGATAACAAGCAGTTGTGGAAAGATAGTCATGTTAAGGATAGAAGCTACCGAGATAGAGCATCTTCAACATTCCAAAAGAGCCCAACTACAGTGTTTATAGATAATGTCGATAGAGATGTTTCTGAATATCACTTGGGCAAGATAGTAAGAAAGTTTGTCAACTGGACAAGGCTTTACATTAGCAGAAAAGCTAGGAGGTTCAACCGTAACGCATGTGCATTCGTGGATGTGCCCCATGTGTATGCAGCTAGACGACTGATCGAAGGTATATATGGGGTTGGAATATTAATGGAAGCAATCTTTGGGCTAGGATGGAGTTCCAAGGCAGCAATGATAATAGTGCCACAATGCAGAAAGTTGACTCATATCAACGGCATAGCAAAGGGACGCAATCAGATATGCGATATGAGAAGTTTGTTCAAGGACCCCGTGAAGAGAAAGGCCACGTTACAACGAGGTTATCCCTTAATATCAAACCTGATAAAGTGATGAAAGCCGGTCTGGAAAGGTGTGCAGTTATCAGTTTACAAGAAGAGAAGTCCCCAGCGGAAGCCTTGACCTTCTTACGCAATCAATGGCCAAACATAGGAGGTTTACTTGCTTTCTCGCGAAGGAAGTTCCTTATGATGTTCAATTCAACTAAGGAGGCAGAAGCCGTGTTGGATCATGCAGTAGAAACGGGCAACGTTTTGGAAGGCGTAAGAATTCGTCGTTGGAATACCTCAGATCAGGTAGAAAAGAGACGTACTTGGGTGGTTATCCGAGGTATTCCGTTGCACGCATGGAACAAAACAAATGTTCGTAAGATAGCCCAAACCGTAGGCGAGGTTATCAAAATCGAGGATGAAGAAAGTCAGTTTTTGGAAAATGCCGAAATTAGAGTTCAAGTCGAAACGTCAACGCTCCAATTTATAAATTGGAAAATTGCGGTGAAAGTTGAAGAGCAGAAGTTCCCAGTTAGTATCGTTGAAGCCAGCGAACAAATGGTACAATCTACTAATTTCGACCACTTGGAGAGTATCGTCCAGATGGTGGAAGTAGACACTAGCAAGTCTGTTGGTCAACAAAATTTAAATGGTGATCGAATGCAAAACCTTGAGGAAGGGGAAGGTGAATCCAAGGAACAGGAGCAAATATTGACCGCGACAGCAACTTCGAAACATGCAGTGATGCATAACCCCCAATCCACTTATTTTAATAATAATGTGTCAGGGAATTTTTCTCGGGAGGAGGAAGGCTCAATTGGAGAGACAGAAAAGGCTCGAGAAAACTCAATAGCTGGAGCGTTAAGTGAGGAGCTCGAGACTGGCATGGGTAATTGTGCAGAAGGAGGAGAGGGGCGCGTGGGCTCGAGACTGCAACCACATGCTTTCCCCAGCATTACTGTCAGTGGGAAGCAATTAAATATTGAATGTGAAGATAATATAGTGACCGACACAAATAAAGTTGATGATGGCCTGATGTTGTCTCTGGCGCGGCTTACAGGGGGAGAGGCCCACGATGCCCAAATTTATTATGATGTCGAGGCGCAAAAAAGGGAGACAAAGCATGATGGTGGTGATTCATTGACAGGACTGGCGCATCAACAGGAACATTTCGGGAATGATTCCGTGTTAGAGATGCATCAGGTGGGCGACGAGTCCGAGACAGAGGAGGAGACTATAGTCTCGGTCAGTAAAAAGAATTTTATAGGCTCTGCTGATATTCCTCAAGGGCGCAAATCAGAAGAAGATTATGAGTCTGAAGATATATTAATCCCTGATAACTTCTTTCAAGAGAATCTTATACCAGTGGCATGTTGTGCAAGGCCCGAGGAAGGCGCAACGGTATCTGCAAATAAAGGTACTGATCTCGAACAGCAGGGTAACCAGTTATCAGTAAGTGATGAGATACATAGTAAGGATGTCCCACCAAGGGATGAAAGAGGAAGAATCATTAATCCTGATAGAGAAGCGGACGAATGTGTTGACTTGCTATTAAAATTGGGATGCTCAGTTCCTAATCCAAGCCTAACCAAGGCAAACATTATTGCCCGAATTAAAAAGATGCAGGAGGCCCAAATGAAGTGACGGGCCATGCAATGTCCGTAAAAAGGGGATGGAGGCCAAGACATGAAGTAAATAATGAATGTTCTGCGCATGGAATAATGTCTAGGAAGGCCAGTCTTGGGTTATGATGTGAAGTGTAGATTGCCCACGTTAGGGGTGGTAGGAGGTCAGGGGCGAGTCTATTAAATTAGTAGAGGAAAGCCTATTTTCCTAGGTGATGATTGTAGTATGTTATTTCGCCCGGAGAGGGTCATGTTTAAACGTTAGCCTGGTTGGTGTGTGCATCCGGGGTATTAAGTTAGGCTGCTATGTTTTGATGTAAGCTGTTCTTGGATGTGGTGGGTACTCTTTTTCCTTTCTAAGCTTTTTCCCATTGGGTTTTGCTTAGAAAGGTTTTAATGAGGCCCGTATGCAACCCATCCGTATTCGTATTTTAATAATATGGCTATATGCCCAAATTATCAAAAAAAAAAAATGTGTGGTGTACACACACCTGACTAAAGAAGTGGCACTGGTATAAGACAGTAGGATAGATGCCCGAATACTGACCATTGGTAGCATTCGTTCCTTTCCAGTGGAATAGTGGTACGGATGTGGAGTTGACATAGAGAATGCAGTGAACCGCAAAATAAATCCAGTACGAACAGATGCATAGACTTCAGCAGCAAATAGAACCATGTTCGCCACATTCGAGATTCTAATTGCAAATGTTTTCGCTGCTTTTGGCCTGGTTTTCACGCTCCTCCTAGGCTCCTACACACGAGAAAATTAAACAGATTAGATCACAATTAAGCGAAGGATATAAACTTGTGTTATTAATCAAAAGTAAGTAAAGAGAGTCAATTACAGATGTGAACAAACCTTTGGCATTCCAGGATTCAGCCAAAGCATCCATTTCACTGAATGATTTGCTACTTGCCGCTGATAATACTCTGCCACGTCATCTTCAGGCTCTGAATCCAAAACGCTTTTAATAAAGCTCAATTGTGTTCTTTCTTAATTAATTATGGAAGAATTTCCATTTTTCAAAAAACGATAAAAAAAAGGTATCAGGATATCTTAAGTAAAATAAGTCCTAACAGTCAATAAGCAAGTACACAAGAACACAGTAGTCTGATCAAGCATATATTCAAATGTTGGAATGTCTAATTGAAACCATCGAAATTCAGCCGCCAGGACTGATCAACCCCACCATTTCCATCAGTAGACTATGATGCTGCCGCCGCCGCCAGCAACCGCTCCTCTGAACCGTCCTGATCCAAGTCTAATTTTACAGTCTCTACCCTCTTCCGGCCGCCGAGTGAACCCACTCTGTGAAGACAGAACGGTCGAATAATCGGGTGAAAAAGCCAAGCAAATGGACAGAGAGGACAAGAATGATAAAGGTTTATCGTGAAGGATTTGGTAGAGAGGGTAAGGAAGGTATATAAATTAACTTTTGAGCCGGACGTGTCGTGTAGTGGTCCCCTTGGTGGCACCACATACTGACATGGTTGTTACGATGATTCGTATCACTTGACGACTGCTTCTCTGTGAGATGTGCGACGACCCAAATGAGGTGTTTCCGTTTTGCTTGCTTCACCTGGTGGACTAAAGAAAGGACAGTAGTGTGTTCAATTTGAAATTGCGAGTTATCAATCGAACATAACACTGATTCTCCACCTATATTTCCAAGCAGGTGCGACCACTTATTATACGTGGTCTTCTGAAACTGGTTGAAGGGACAAGTGTTTCCCAACAAACTTCATCCTAAGGGATTAGACATAAGATTAACACCATTAAAGCTTCCTTTGAGTATTAAATTTGCTGCACTACTTGGATATGCTTGTCCAATGATTTAATTTCTTTGGTTTTTGTGTGCTTGTTAGAAATATTGTGGGGGAGGAATAGGCCCAACGGGGAGAATTATATAAAATATTCATTTAAACTAGCAACGCTCAATAACCCATGAGGTTCCATCCTAAAACCAATTGGTATTAGGTGGAGTAGCTCTAGGCTATATAAGCTACTTGCTAGCTACATAATTTTTCAATGTGGGACTCCCACTTGATCTTCACCGTAACAATCCACAACCTCCACTTTAATTGAAGAATGCATGATTCAATAACAACCATCTTTTGAGAAATCTACAAGTCAGACAGGTCTTTGTACTTGCTGTTTACCTCTCCCACCCCATTGCTAGGTTCTCCAACTCCATATCACTTTGCCATTAAACCCCAATGACTTGGTCGGTAGAGTAGTGATATATACAAGAACCAAAGATCCTGGGTTCGAAACCTACCCACTATCGTAATTATAAAAAAACATCACTATTTATCGGGTGATCATGTTTTATTGCTTCTGAACGCTAATAACATAGAACGTGAATCCGTTTGTGGTCAGTTCTCAAATGGAGCTCTCTGAATCAAGCAGATGAAAAATTAGAAGTAACCCTGAATTGATGTTAGCTGTCAAAATAGTTTTAAAAAATAACTGTTTGAATAAAGCATAAGAGAAATTGTGGAATCGACACAAATATTGCTATCAAAAGATGGCAAAAGCCAATAAGGTCCACACAAACGGTTAGCAGGATTTTTGGAATGCCATGGTTATAATATGAATTGGTACGCATTCATGTACCTATCAATCAATAAATAAATAAATTGGGTTGAGTTCACAATGATTGATAACAGCTTATCTCATATGGCTTAGGGTTTCGTGTACCTTTTCAAAATTTGGAAAATTTCATGAAATGTCACTATATTTTTTACTAATTCATGAAATGCCACTAAAAAAAGAAAGTCACAACATGTCACTATATTTTTATAAAAGTCCATGAACTGTCACTATAGTCATTGACCAGATGGAAAAAGATAAAAATACCTCTACTAGTTAATAAAGTACTTTTGAAGTTCACAATATGACAAATTCCATAGAAGAAGAAAGGATTTTCTTTATTACTGAGGAGGAAGATGAGTTACAAGAACGAAGAAGACCTCCGAGAGTATGTTTCGTATATGCTCTTCTATCTGAAGAAGGAGAGCAGCGGACCGGGCTTTATACATATATGGGCCCGATATAAAATGTAACAGAAGGAAAATACAATTGTAAAAACCCTAAGATACAATACTAGAAAAGTACACATATATCCTAGAACAAAATACAATCTACTAATCCATGTCTAACACCCCCCCTCAAAGAGTACATTCTTCAATGAAACGGAGATGGGCTCTTTGCCGCATGGATAGCTGGAGCTGTAAGTACCTGCAAATAAAACAACAGAAAGAGAAGTTATCCGTTCTCTTGGTGTATCAAACCTAAATTAGGGAAAGAAGTATGATACTGTTTACCTGTGAGGGTTTTGGTCATGACGTCGGCCAATTGTTGCGTTGTCGGTACATACTGCACTTGGATTAAACCTGCCTGCAATTTTTCTCGCACGAAATGACAATCTAACTCGATGTGTTTCGTGCGCTCGTGTGATACAGGATTTCGAGCTATGTGAATAGCTGCTAAATTATCACACTTTAGAGGAACGGGTGTGATATCCCTGACCCCTATTTCGCTCAAGAGTCTACTTAGCCAACTAAGCTCCCCCGTAACTTGTCTCATAGCCCTGTATTCCGCTTCAGCGGAAGATAAGGCAACGGTGGTTTGTTTCTTGGACTTCCAACTTAGGGGATAACCACCTAAAAGGATGTAATATCCGGATATGGATTTTCGTGTGTTGGGGCAAGAGGCCCAATCTAGGTCACAGTAGGCTTCTAGCCTAAAGTTTGATTCCTTGTTGAAATGGAGACCAAAGCCGGATGTTCCCTTAACATAGGAGAGAGTGTGGAGAGCAGCTTTTAGATGTTCTGTAGTTGGTTCTTGAAGGAACTGGCTAAGAAACTGGACCGCATAGCATATGTCGGGTCTGGAATTAGTGAGGAAGTTTAGTTTCCCTACGAGGCATCTATAGGTAGTGGGGTTCTCAAGTTTGGAGCCACTATTTGTGTACAATTTGATGTTGACTGGAAGTGGCGAGGCAGTGGGTTTTATGTTCTGAGCATCGAAATCGTGCAGGATTTGGTTTATGTAACGTTGTTGTGACATGACAACACCGTCTTTGGTTTCCAAGAATTCCATCCCGAGGAAAAAGTTCAATCTCCCTAGGTCCTTTATTTTGAACTCCTTGTCGAGTTGTCTTTTGAGGAATTTCACTTCTTTGATGTTGTTTCCTACCACTAGGATATCATCCACGTAGACTCCCAATAAAGTGATGCTGTTTTTGTTTCTCTTAACAAAAAGGGAATGATCGTTTTGGGAGTGATGGAATCCTAGTCCTTTGAGGAAATTGGCAAGTCTCTCGTACCACTGTCGGGAGGCTTGCTTCAATCCGTAAAGGGATTTGTGAAGCTTGCACACCTTATTTTCTCCATTAACTTCTAGACCATCAGGAATGCTCATGTAAACGTCTTCGTGGAGATCTCCATGGAGGAAGGCGTTGTTGACATCTAGTTGATCTAGAATCCATCCGTTCTTGATGGCGGTTATGATGAGAGCCCGAACTGTTGTTAGTTTGACCACTGGGGAAAAAGTCTCCTCATAGTCAAGACCGTGTCTTTGGGTGAAGCCTCTCACGACTAAACGAGCCTTATATCTCTCAATGTCCCCATTAGCCTTGAGCTTAATTTTGTAGACCCATTTGCAACTAATGGGACGCTTGCCCTTAGGAAGGTCAACGATGGTCCAGGTTTTTGTGTGTCTAAGGGCATTGAATTCTTCGGTCATGGCCTTGACCCAATTTGGGTCCTTTCTAGCTTGCTTGTAGCTCGTGGGTTCCTTGAGATTGTGAAGGTGGGCCAGGAGTTTGTTTGAGTTTGGTTGGAGTTGACATGAGAGAATAGTGGCACTGGGTATGTGGTCAGTGAGAGTGGTTATAGTGGGCTGCTGGGTGTAGTTGGATGTGGTGTTGTCAAGTCTTTGTGCAAGGATGGTAGAAAAGGAGTCATGGTCGTTTGTATTGGAGACCATGATGTAATCATCATATCTTGAGGGGACTTTGTGTGTCCGTGTGGATCTTCTGGGTTCCTCGGTTGGGTGACAATATCATTAGTGGTTGTGTCTGGTTCTGGTGTGGTGGTGTGAGGATGATGCTCTTCTCTTGCCTCAGTGTGCTGCGACGTACAAGAGTCATCCTCAATAAGAAGATTTGAAGGGGGAGGGAATAGGTCTGTATCCTGTTGATCTGGGTATGTGGAATTGGTCCACTTTGTGTCTGTCAAAGGATAAATGTCCTCAAAAAATGTCAGGTCACGAGTGACCTTGAGTTCTTTAGTTTCAAGAATGAGAACCTTATGGCCTTTGGTATTTTTGGGTATGCCGATGTAGACGCAGGTTGATGATCTGGGGTCAAGCTTTCCCTTATTGGGGTTGATATTAGTCATATAACATAGGCAGCCGAAACTCCTAATCTCGTTGTAATTAGGGGGAGTACCATACAATTTTTCGTAAGGGGTTAGGTTCTGAATGGCCTTACTAGGCATTCTATTTATTAAGTAGGCTGCATGTTGAAGGCAATGACCCCAGTAATGGTTGCTTAAACCCGATTGGAAAAGGAGGGCCCTGGTGATATCCATGAGGTTCCCTTGTTTTCTTTCGACGACCCCGTTCTGTTGGGGGGTGTGAGGGCAGCTCATTTGGTGTATTATCCCTTTCTGGGTAAAGAATTCGGTTCCTTCCCGTGACTTACCTAACTCATAGGCATTATCGCTTTGGATTATCTTGATGTGTTTATTCATTTGTCTTTCGGTTAATGTAACAAAGTTTTTGATTTTCTCCATAGCTTCTGATTTAGACCGTAAAAGAACTATCCAAGTTGCCCTAGTATAGTCATCGACTAAAGTCAAAAAGTATTTGTGTCCCTCAAGAGTTTGTGCCCTTAAGGGGCCACAAACATCTATATGAATAAGTTCGAAAGGTTGAGTGGTCTTAATTTCAGAAAGAATGAATTTGTGTCTTTTAGCCTTAGCTTTGTAAAAACGGTACAGGAGAAGAATTCCCTTTTGGAGATGTCTAGGAACATGAAAACTCATTATTTTTTCCATTCTTTTCAAAGACAAGTGGCCTAACCTATTATGCCACAACAACAGATCACTTCTATCATTCACCTTAGGACTTTTTACACAGAGATTCACACAGCTAGCAAGCAGTAACTTTCTGCACAAAATAAACTCACACAGAGACTCTATATCTACAACATATAAGCCACGAATCTGTTTTCCTATTTCTCTTGAAAGATCACTCTTACATCTCTTGAAACAAGCAAGAAACAAACATTAACTCTGAACATTATCTTGTTAGCTCAACCAGTCTAAACACACATATTATGTTAAAACAGAAAGAAGGAACAACCATAACATTCTTCAGACATATTTCATTACGCAGCAAAAGATCAGCAACAGAGACTACATTCTCTATTTCCATCAGGTAGAGTGATCTCTCTTTTTTCTTTCAGATTAGCAAAGTTCGTAAGCAGAAGGTTATTGCCACTGACATGTTCAGTGGCTCCAGAATCTAAAATCCAAGTATTTCGAAGATCATGTAGAGCACAATTCGAATTAGAGATTAAACATGGAAGTATGGGAATAAGTTTATCGCTTTTACCTGAAAACTCACAAAGCTAGAATGTTTGGATGTTCCAGTTCCGTCTTTCTGTGATTGAAGATATGCGACGAGCTGCTCCAATTGATCCGGACTGAAGCCTCTAACGGGAGATTCTTGGACGGTATTGTCGTTGTCGGAAGACCCTTTGGTCTGTTCTGAAATCACATATCCAATCCTAGTTTCTCTTGTTCTCTTTGGATCGTCGCTTGGGAAACCTATCAGCCACCAACAATCATTTCGATTGTGTCCCAACTTTCCACAGTTTGAGCATTTTTGGGGTTCTTTCTTGTTCCCAGCGATCAGCTTCGTTTGATTCTTCTTGTTCGATTTTTAGGGTTCACTGTCGAACTTGTATTTCTCTGTTTATTGAAGTTCGAATTTCCGCTCCCTTTTGCGATTAGAGCAACAGATTGCTCCTGTTCGTCTCGTGGCTCAAGATTCTCTCGCGTTTGTTCCTCTTGGACAATTAGGCAAACACTTCATCGAGGCTTGGGAGTTCGCTCATTGCCAAGATTTGGCCTCGCAATTGCGCATATGTTCGACCCAGACCCATGAGGAAGTGGATGATTTCTTCCTCGGCTCGTTGTTTATTCTGTTCTCCTTGGATTTGCAGCCCGCACAGCAGGAGCAATCTTGAATTGGGCACGCCAAATCGAATTGAGCCCAGATTTCCCTTGACCTCATGAAGTAATCCATTATTGTTTCGTCTCCTTGTCGAAGATTCACGATCTGCGATTTGATGTTGTGGAGAGTCGCAAGTTTCTTTTCTCGAATCGCTTACAGAGCCAATCCCAAATTTGTTTGGGATTGCTAGTGTACATCACTTCGAGCAATATTTGGGGCTAAAGATGAAATCAACCAGGTGACCACCAGAGAGTTGGCTCGCTTCCAAGCCGCAGTCCGAAACGCATCCTTCCCGTCGGGTTGAGTAACAGTCCCGTCTATGAAGCCGACCTTGTTCTTGGCTGTGAGAGCTTCTCGCATTGACCATTTCCAGGCTAAAAGCCTTCGCCGGTGAATTTTGGAGCCAGGGGTTGCCCCATTTGTTCATTTGAAGCAACGTACAATGGATCGTTTGGATCGATTGTGTTGCCTGACTTCCCCGTGCCGCTCTCAGTTTCTTTTACAATACTCATCTTGCTTTCTTTCTTTCTTAGTGGATCGTGGAATGCTCTGATGCCATGACAAATTCCATAAGAAGAAAGATTTTCTTTATTACTGAGGAGGAAGATGAGTTACAAGAACGAAGAAGACCTCCGAGAGTATGTTTGTATATGCTCTTCATGAAGAAGGAGAGCAGCGACCGGGCTTATACATGGGCCCTATAAAATGTTGCATTATTGATTAGAGGAATGTTGAGCGATGTAAGTTAATGAAGAACGAATACCTGAGTAAAATATTTCGTCTATGCATAAATACTATCTAAAATGTACCAAATAATATGCGAATAAAAAGAAACTACTAATCCATATAAAATCCAATTGTTAAGGTAAATATACAAAAACCTAATAGAAAAGGAAGAACAATATAAAATCAACATAAAAACAATACCAGATGTTTTATGTCTAACAATATGCCCTTAAGTGTTTAAAATTTACAAAAATTCATAAAAAGAACATAAATTTTAAAAACTAATTTCTAAATATATGTTAAAATATAAAATAATTTACTTGAAGAAATCATTTAAAAAATAGAAATAATAATTAAAAATGTATGGTAAAAATATGGTAATTATTTAGTATAAATTATGGTACTTAATTGGTATAAATTGATAAAAAAAATTGGTATAAATTATTTGTTTAAAACACAATATTCTTTTTATAGTACTGAAAAATTACTCAGAACCCCCTTGAGGATTTGGGATATTACAGTTAACCCCCTTGTGTTTATCATAATTACTGGTAACCACCTCAAGGTTAAGGTATCTTTGACTACGAGCCCCCAAACTATATCTTTGTTATTAGGAAGTTAACTACGTGTTGACCTATCAGCTTAATCACATTAATAATGTCAAACTGGACAAAAAACACTACTTAATCTGTGTTTTTATTTTCCTAAAAATGTCAACCTTGCCTTGAAAATGCATCAAAAGTAGGATGAGAGATAGTTAGTTGATGTTGATTAAGCATTTTTGTTGTCCAGCATGGCATTATTTATGTGATTAAGTTGATAGATCAACACGTACTTAACTTTTAATAACAAAGTTATAGTTTGGGGGCTCGTAGTCAAAGATACCTTAACCTTGAGGTGGCTACCAATAATTATGATAAACACAGGGGGTTAACTGTAATATCCCAAATCCTCAAGGGGGTTCTGAGTATTTATATATATTTGCTTTAATATTTTCATTTTTTCAATTTTTATAAATTTTTTTATTTTTATATATTATTTTTATATTTATATATTATTTTTTATTTTATTATATTTTGAAATTTGAATTTTTGGTGAACTTTTTAACATTTAGAGATATATCGTGAACTTTAAAAGTACTAATAGGGGTATTTTTCTTTTTTTATATCTGGTCAATAACTATAATAACATTTTAGGGACTTTTATAAAAATATAGTGACATTTTATGATTTTTTTATTTGTCATAAATTAACAAAAAATATAGTGTCTTTTCAAAAAATTTCCGTATCACCTACTCTCCGACAGTTGGACTTCTGAGTACATCAGATTGATACAGTTCCGGAGGGGTCACTAGAGTTCTTTTTAAGAAGTTGACCAATATGCCACTGTTATCAAAGCTATGATGCATTACTATCGAGTATTGGTGATTACTCTTGGTTGGGCAGCAAAGTCCGTGGGATTGCCATGCCCATACTACAACCGTGTTCAAGAAGGCTTTAAAATTGCTTACACAGATATGGCCAAGAAATATTCCTGTTCTGGCTTTGATGCGAAGATTCCAAAATATTGTTTGGTGGAAAACTTGTGTTAGAGACTCCTTTCAAAAGGTAAAGCTTTCAGCTGGTATTATTTTCTTACTTTTTTATATTAGTTTATTTATTATCGAGTAACATACTCCCTCTTATTCAATTTATAAATGATTCGGTTTAGACTTTCACATTTTTTAAGAAAAATTTAAAATTATTAGTGTATCTTTACTTTTGTATGATAAAAATTAAAAGTAAGAATATTTAATTGACAAGACAAAAAAATAGAGTGTAATAAAAATAATAATTAAAAAGTATAAAGGATAAAAGAGAAATACAAAAGTCTAAAATGAATTATAATTTGAAAATAATTTTGAACCCTAAAACAACTTATAAACATGACAGGAGGTATAATTTTGTAAGTCTTCTCCTATGTGTTGTTTGCTAGGAGGTAACTAGGCTCGGTATATGGATAGGAGTTGGAAAACATATTTTCCTTTTGACGAGTTAGACCCTTCAGTAAATATATGTTGGAAAGGTTTATGGAAAGAGAAGAGGTGCGAATAGTATTTGTTAGGCCTTATTTTTTTGTCAACTGAAACATATAGGTGATGTCAGTTGTCAGCTGAAATTAGAAAAGTAAAGAGAAAAATATTGATATGACAATTGATGTATGTGACATACAAAGAGAAAAACTAGCTGGTCAAATAATCTCGATTGATAATGTGATAAAAGAATAGAAGTAGTGGGGCAGTGTGTTGTTCCTAGCTACTAGGTGGTGTGCTGGCACAATATAAGTTTGCTAGGGTATCCATAATAAGGGTTCTTGACATAGTTGCATAGGTGAAGAAATTAAAATATTCAACATTGGTGTGGATTCCACCCTTTTTTGTCTCCAAGGTTCTTAAAACCCCACTTTTTATGACACAGTAGACCCCACCTATGTGTATCTCTCTCTTTTATATTTTCTCTCGCTACTAATAGTGATAGTTTATTGGTTGTTCATCAAAAGTGAGAAGATTAAGAACTTTTGTTATTGTAGTGAATATATTTTCTTAAGTAATAAAATATAATTTTTAGATGACATGACACCTAGGAATGTGTTAAGAAACTCAAAACCAGGACCGGCTGATGGCCTGTGCAGACTGGTCGAGGGCACAGGGCCCCTTATATTTTGGGGGCCCAATTTTAATTTTATCCCATTAGATTTTGTCATGAGAAAATTATATAAGAGTTAAATTTATTTTTGATAAAATATAACAAAATCTCATGTTTAAGATACATTCAAATATTATAAACATGACCACCATAAAAACTTGATTTAATTTAATAATTTAAATTATATTTATGTTTTTTATTTATTTTTAATGGTTGGCGCCGGGCCTGTTTATGTAAGGAACAAAAAGTGTTCAGATAACCCAATGTACATGACCATTATAACCTGCCATAAGCTTCTTCGCTCCTATCTATACCGCCCCTATGCATATTAGTGTTCAAACGTCGTACAGAGAGCATCATACAAAGAACATTCATATAACATACAGACATGCAGAGAATTAGACAACTCTACTACTATATTGCACCCATCTTTGGAGTAGGCCCCTGTCATGCAAGAACGAATGCATCTCCATCGGAGGGTCCATCCTGTTGCTTGAGATCCACCTCCATACCATCACTTTCACCCGCTCCATTGACTCCTCAATTGGAGTGGTCTTCTGTTGGAATAATTCCTTGTTCCTCATTTCCCACGCCACCAGCAACACCCTTAACGTTACCCTCCAAGCGACTCGCAATAGTTTCCCTTTCACTGCGTACTCCCATTGTAAAATTACATCTTTGATATCCAAAGGTAAGGTGATAAATACCCCCCACCAGAGGATCACTTCTCTCCATAGACCATGTATTGTTTTACACCATATCAGCGCATGACTTGCAGTCTCCATACCACCTTGGCAGCGGGGGCAAAGACAGCCAGCAATACTAACCATGCCTCTCTTAAACAGTAGCTCACGAGTGCATAGCTTTTCTTAGAACAGCATGAACAGCAAGATTTTTGCTCTTGGGGGAGAATCTCTTGTCCAGATTAGGCGTCCCGCTGACCACCTCCCGATCGTCGACATCTGCATTGCCTGCGTACCCCTCTGCACCATATAATTTCGGTCACTAGCACCTCCCCATCCAAGAGTATCCTGCTTGTTTAGATTAATTCGAGCCATCAGCATTTGTTCATCAATTCTTCTAGCACGATTTCTTCATAGTTGAACAGGTTCCTCCTCCATAAACGACCAAGTGATCGCATCATGTGTCACACCAAACATATCCCTAATTCTAGCTTCCTTCTCCTCCGACAATATGAACAGCCTAGGAAAGAGTTCTCTGAGAGGTCTTTCCCCCATCCATATATCGTGCCAAAATTTTAATTTCCTACCATCTCCGAAAGTCCACACCATCTTGGATTGGTTTCCATTATCTCTCACAATCTCCCAGTCGAATGTTACATATTTGTGACCATGAGTTCCATCCCTTACACACCGCCCTTGTCCTATAGTCAAGGCAGTCATCCATGTGTTGGTTGTATATTGCACACATTAGCTCCTTCCACATCCTCCTTCTCTCATTATTATATCGGAACCACCACTTAAGGAGGAGGGCAGCATTTTTACATTCCAAATTTACTAAACTCATACCCCCAATATCTTTCGGTTGTAGCAATTTCTTCCATGCAATTAGGGCCATCTTCTTTCGGTCTGAGCTCCCCAAGAGAAGTTCCGTTTGTAGAGCTTCTATTTGTTTGATAACTTTCTTAGGGGCACAGAATAGGCTCATGTAATACGTTGGTATAGTTTTCCAAGACTGCCTTGATCAGGATTAGTCTTTCTGCCTTGGATAAACATCTTATCTTCCACCCGCTTAGCCTTCCTTTGATTTTACCAATGACCGGTTGCCACGTTGAACATTTCCTTGGGTTTGCACCGAGGGGACACCCAAGATATCTACATGGTAGTGATCCTTCCTCCACATCTAGCCAGTGACATAACACCATTTTTTCCTCCTCCTCCAGGTTAATGCCAAACATTTAGACTTGTCCCAATTAACATGCAGCCCTGACATCTCTGCGAATAAAGTGACCAACCCCTTAGTTACGATTATCTCCTCCAGCGATGCGTCACAAATATGAGTGTGTCGTCGGCGAACTGAAGATAAGAGATACTCCATCTATTATTACCCACTACCGTCCTTTTCGAACCCACCCCCGGCCTTAATTGAGAAGCCAGTTGAGGGCTTCAACAACCATGACAAAGAGAAGGGGAGATAGTGGATCACCTTGCCATAGGCCTCTTCGTGGTTTGAAGGGATAAGTAGGGACACCATTAATGAGGATTGACATCTCCACCGAGCTTATGCATTCCATTATCCAACTTTTCCACTTCGGTTGAAAACCCATCAACTTACCCATGCAATCCACAAACTCCCGTGCCACTGTGTCATATGCCTTCTTAAAATCGATTTTTAGGATGGCGCCTGCCAATTTTTTCCTCTTATACCACCGAATTACTTCATTTGCAATCAGAGGCCCGTCAAGAATGTTTCTTCCCGTCACAAGGCTGATTGTGATTCGCCAATAAGCTTGGGTAGAACCCCTTTTAATCTTTGCGCCAAAACCTTGGAAATAATCTTATAAACACACCCCACCATACTTATAGGCCTAAAATCATCTAGGTTCGCAACACCACACTTTTTCGGAATAATTGTGATCCATGTCATGTTACAGGAGAAGGAATTTTGCCTGAGATAAAGAACGAGGTTACCTCATGGACCAAATCACTACCGATAATATCCCACATCTTTTGGAGGAAGGTGAAGTTGAAGTCGTCGAAGCCCGGGGCTTTATTACCATTTGTCTGCATAACAATCGCTTTTATCTCTTCTTCCGTAGGTAGGAGTTCCAGGGCACATGCTTCATCCCTCGACAGTTTCAGTCGCCCCTCATGAGGCGGTTCCATTTTCGACGTGGAACGATGAGCAAATTGGTGAATTGTTTCCGGAACTCCCCCACTATTTCCTTTTTGATCACCACCGGGTCTTCTGTCCAACCTCCATGCGCCTGCCATTTCGATATTCTGTTATACTTTCTATTAATGGATGCACGGATATGGAAATATTTCGTATTACGGTCACCCAAAGTCAGGTATTTTTCCCTCAATAATTGCTTCCATCTTCTTTCTTGTAACATCCATGCAAATAATAATTATTTTTTTCCTCCCTTCTTTGATGTATTTGTGTCGTAGATAACCCACCTGTAACCGCCATGTCATCCAACCCCTGAATTTTTTTTCTAGCCCTTCAATCTTTTTGTCCACCCACCCAACACTTCCTGATTCCATAACTTTATACACTTTTCATCACCTTCAGTCTGCCGGAAAATTCCCGTCTACCTGCGCCCAATGTGATTCAATTAATGGTCTGTAACTTCTATCATCAAGCCACATGTCAAACCCTAAACGGTCTCTTTCCCCAGCAAACCCCATGATCCGTCTGAACCACCAACATGCGGTGATCAGATACACTCCACAGTCGAACATCCAGCCTCAAATTTCAAACTCTGCACACCAGCCCCCGCTAACAAAGGCTCTATCCAGACAGCTCATCATATTATTCCTCATCCACGTATATTCCACCCCTTGACAGACTAACTTGGTAAAACCCATGTCGTGGATCCATTTGCCAAATCTTCTCATCCCCGCAGTAATAGCTCTCTGGGACACGGAACCCGCATTTACTCTTTGACTAGGATGCCGAACTTCATTGAAGTCGCCCAGACATAGGACTTCACACCTCCTTCACCACTCCTCCAAGTTACAGTTTCTTTATAGATTCTTCTTCTGTTGATTTCCTGCTTCGGTTGGGCTGTACACAAACAAGAAGAGACTCTCAAAATTGTTCTAAACCATCTTGCTTTGACAGCAATCCATCTCTCGTTTCTCCATCTTGTATTACATTAATTTGACTTTAATCCCACACCAAGATGAGTCCCCCAGACCTACCATCCATCCGCCTCTATTTCAATACAGCCCTGGCTGCCCCCGCAGCCCCACAAGTAGCCGAGACTATCGGCCCTTCCAGATCCCATTTGTGTCTTCACACCATTCCAACATTGCTAATTTCACAGGTCCCTTACCTCCTTTCTTATTTTCCATCTCTTCCCCCTCCTGCCTAGACCTCCTATATTTATCAGAGCCACCCTCACCATGTGATTGATCACCTTGCTTTGCTGCTATCCTCTTAGATCTCCTTGTTGAGTTGCATTCCAGAATTGTTTGAATGTTGTTGTACGCGACTTCAGGATAGGCACCATGCAGTTTACCAGAGTTGAAAGATCTATGTATAGTTGGGCCTCTTCCTCTATGAAGAGGATATCGTTAGATAGAGGTTGGGCTTCAGGTCCAGACTTAGTCGCCTCTACACCACGTTGTCACCCACTGATCCGCATATACCATCTTGTTGTCCCCCATCTTGTATCCCCGTGTCAGACTGAAAAGTCTTCTCCCTTTCTATACCAACTTTTGCGGATTTTCCAAACGATCGTACTATCATCATTAGTCATAGCCCGAACACACTCCCCTTTCCCACACTAGTACCACTACTGTCAGTCCCATCTATCAACAACTTGCCGTCACTTTTCCATTGAGAAAAGGGTAATTCCTTTCTCTAATCTCTTCACTCACAGTCGGACTAATCTCGGTATTTTGACCCATGTGATCCATCAACTGATCGACCTCTTTTGTTCCTAGACTTTTGTAGCCATCATTACCACCTTTTTGAGCCGTGCGCTCCCTCACCTCATCAGAACCCGGAAGTTTCCACGTTTCTGATATTGGCAGGTGTGTCTGCTTCCCGATAACCCCACTCCATCAACTCCTCAATTGTACCCCCACTTCTCAATCCCTCCAGGCTGTCCTCCACGTCATCCTTATTGTGCACGTCATTGTTCTTCTCCATTTCAATATCTTCAATGCCTGGTGTCGAGGTCGATTCCCTGCTTGGGTAGTTTTCTGTGATGAGGCCTGTCCCAGATCTGGATTTTTTGCTGGGGAGCTTGGAGTAAACGGCCAGTCTCTATCTTCCTCGCATTCACTTATCGAGACCCAGCAAATTGTGTCGTCAACATGTATTCTTCTCTTGAACTGGATTGGCAGGAAATTGGAGGTTTTAACCCACGCATATGCCTCCCCATACCGCATAAGCTTCTTTTCATCATCTATCACCGATATAACAGACCCGACACAACCTCTCCACTGTTTTGAAGTTCTCGTATCCCCAGCCTTGCAGCGGGATCCCTCTTATTACCACTTTAGCAATTCTAGATTCCACTTGTGTATCAGAGTTCCATGGGGATACTTCCCGCAGTTCTTTGCACACTCTCAGTTGGTCCATACAATCATTCCTATTCATACCTTCTTGTATGAGCAAACACATTTCTTCTGACTTATGCGGACTTCCCAGCTGTCCAGGTGGCTACAATCATAATCCTCCCTCTCCATATCCGTGATCGACCTATCCTCCTTTCCATTCCAGCACTAAAGCATTGTCCAGTAGCTTTGTGAAATGGGATGTAGGGAGGAACAGAGCTTCGGTGGCGGGGCTCCGATCTGCACGAGTCACAGGGAAATCTGGCCCCTGTTTATAGATTGCTCGCTTCCCCGTAATAATTTTATCCCCCCTTTGTTGGGATTTCCCCTCGTTTACCTTCTATGCTCTTGCCCATTGTGCTCTGATGCTACGCCTACCCAAGGTCACACCATTCAGGTCGGCTATCGCCCTGTCTGCTTCATCTTCCCTTTCGAATCCTACAAAGGCGAACTCCCCTCGACCTGCTCTTGTTACCCCCAAGAACATTCTTACCACTTAACCAAACGGAGAAGAGATTCTCCAAATCGTTTCCAGCAAGATACCCCTTTGAAGATTTCCCAGAAACATAGTGTACACTCCTTCCTTTCTGGTTCACTCAGATGGCCGGACCAGTTCTTCCTCCATTCTCGTTGGAATCTTCCCAGAGATGGTGCGGGCCATGCCTTAGCTGTGATTTCTTGGATGCGTTTCCGGCTGTTTGCTTCACCATATTCGCCTTGCTCATTTTCTGTCGCTTCCTTATCGCCCTTATATTTATGTAATTTAATTCTTAAGATAACTTATTTTATATTTTTGTACAGGGCCCGAAAATCCTGAAGACGCCCCTACTCAAAACCATTATAGATTCCCTTTATAATTAGAAGGATCATGCGATAAGTAGAGTATAAAGTAGTAGGTTGCTTTTTAAGGAAGCATTAAAAGTATGGCCTCACATGAGGATTTAGGCTGGGATAGATTTCAAACTCCGGGTGCTGAGAACTGGAGAAAGTTGGGGCAATTGTTCTCCCAAACTCGTGAAGGTTCAAGAGTAATAAAGTGATGATGATTTAACACGATGATGATTTAACCCGATGATGATTTAACATGTTAAAGTGTATACTTGTGTTGTATCATGCAATTTCACCTTGTTGGGATGCAACCATGTATTTTTCACCCCAACATAGTGCAAGTTGGGCATATTAGTACTTACTATTAAGTAGGATTATTTACCCCATCGGTAGTAAGAGTATTAGGTTGACCGTATTATGTAGTTCGTTGAATATGGTGGAAGTGGCTCCGACGATATCCAAAATATTAAGATTATCGTGACATCTTTTTTTATGACTACTGATGGTTGTAATTACTAGTGATTGTGGATATGTTGTGGATCACCATAACAATGAGATACATTGCAAAAAAAAAATTGTATATAGTTATGACCTCTTTTCTCTCTGTCTTTTCTTCCTCCCATTTTCATAAATACTCCGACTAATTGCTACTCTATTTTTTTTTTTCTCCTTTTTCTCATGACTCCTGATTTTTTTTATCTTTTCTCATGTTAATTACTATAAAAAAAATTCTCTTCCCACCCTCTTCTCATTCCTTTTCGTTTTCTCTAAACCATGCCTCACCATTGATATAATTACTATACTATTATTCAATAGATGAAAGTTTACATACATTTAAATTACATAATTCTATTATTCAATTATTTTACCCATTTTATTATAGTATTTAATACTTTAAAAATGGTCGTAGCTATATAAATAATAAACATTAGAAAAATTAGAAAAATGAATTATATTTCTTGACAGATTTAAAAGAAGTAAAATAATACCATAAAATTTTAAAAAACTAACTCCCAGTTCAAATAAATAATTATAAACATTATATTATATTCTTTATATACTTAAAGATATATATATATATATATATATATATATATATATATATCTATATACGTAATCATTTTAACTTTGCAGAATAAAATTTGTTAGTAATTGGGAGGATCATGGGACAGGCAGAGTATAAAGTAGTAGGTAGACTTTTGTAAGGAGGCATAAAGAATGATTGTAAAAGTATGGCCTCACCTGAGGTTTGGTTTTTTTTAATTAGTAACTCTGTGTTACATATTGTGTCTGAGTTCCAAACACAGGCATCTGAAGACTGAATGAAGTCAAGGATGAAGACTATGGTTTAGAGATATTTTTACTGAAAGTAATATTAGGGAGGTTTTATCTCTAACGAAGACAAATATAAAATCTAAACAGATTTTATATATTGTTATGATTTTACGCTTCAAGAACTTTTATCTTTATGCGAATAATATTTTAGATAGAGATTAATAATACTTTATATAAGTAATGCTGCTTGTTGAAGCAAATTACGTTTTTTTATTAAAGAGAGAAAACAGAAACAGAAAGAGTTTTTGTGAGCGCCTGTAGAGTCAGTAGATAGAAGAAGAATCTAGGATTTTTACGTGTCTATACTTGGAGAGACTGTTCTTCTTGTATGTGTGGAGTATCGAGTTTGATACGAGTTAATATAGTGAAGATTCACGTGTATCTGTGTATCTACTCTTAGCTTGATGTTTCCCAGAACAACAAGTTCGTCGGCAGTCTGTTACTCAGCGCATGGCTCATCATGAGTAATAATCTCACTAAGAACTACCATGGTAAGAACCTTCAATTAGTATCAGAGCAAGGTTCCCTTTTTTGAAATCAGAAGAGAAATCTTCCGAGGGTGATCAACATGGGCTCTTACAATGTCAAAGCACCTAAGCTTACCAAGTTTAATTACGCTTGTTGGTGTGAGCAGATGGGACACCAACTGGTGTTGATAGACTATGACCTATGGACTGTTGTCACAGACGGTGATCTTGTTCCATAGATTACTGAAGAGGAGATATCCAAGCCAAAGGAAAAGAAAGACTGAAGTGACAATGATAATAAGCTACTTAGCAAGAACAAGCAGACGCTGAGGGTCATAGTATCTTCACTTTCAGAGGGAGACCAACAGAAAGTGCTAGGTATATAGACAACAAAAGAAGTTTGGAATTTTCTTAAGGTTGCTTACGAAGGAACTGACTCGATCAGGAAGGCAAATGGGAAACAGTTCAGAGGCAGTTTGATAATTTCAGGATTTTAGACGTGAGTCCATTACTCAGATGCTTGAAAAGCTTGATAAGATTCTGAGTGATATGAAAAATGTGGGTGTTAGTTTGGATAATCTCACCATCAACGAAAGATGTCTAGACAGTCTTGGAAAAGATTGGCTGCACTATACAACTCTACTGGAAACAACCAAGGATTTATCAAAAATGTCACTTGAGGAGTTGGGATCTGAGCTGATGGTTTATGAAGGTAAGATGAAAGGAGCAATCTTTTCATCAAATACAAGCCAAGACCTGGCTTTGAAAGCACGCAAGAGTTTTGTGGAAACAAATGAGGAGATGGATGAAGAAGACGAATTACCATGATAGCAAATGGTATCCGAAGAATCTTTGGAGAATGAAAAGGACACAACACTAAGTTCAATCGTAACAAATCCAAGAAAGGTCCAATTATTTGCTTTAGATGTAAAAAACCTGGACATGAGGTCAAAAACTATCCCTTGCCACAAAGAGACAATTTTCAGGAGAAGGTTAAAAAAATTCAACAACAGCTGCTGTAGCTTGGAGAGAAGATGGCTCAGGTACAGACTCAGAACCTGAGAATGAAGATCAAGCGTGTATGACAGCAATTGTCCAGGAAGCGGAGATAAACTTGGACACGGAATTCTGTTTTATGGCAATGGAAAAGTGGAAAAAAGCTCTCTAAGAAGATGAGGTATGTCTAACTCATGTGAAAGAGTCCTTTGATTCCATGTCGAAGAAACAAATGCTTGATCTTTTGTCTGAAATTATGTTAAAACTAAAATCACAAATCTCTTGAGTATGAGGATAAAATAGATAGTTTGGAAGAAAAGATAAAAAGACTTGAGAGTTCTACTAGTTCTGATTTGATTGATGGCTCACAGAGTGTAGATGTTAAATTTGTTAGTCCATTGACTTCTAGAGTCACTACATTGCCAAATTGGGCATAGGCTGAGTTTAAATCTCTGATTAATCGCAATGGAAATCTAAATAAGGAAGTTGATTCTCTTACTGAAGAAGTTCTCAAGAAAACCATGAAATAGAGTTACAGACTCAGAAAAATCCTGAGTGGTATACAGGAAAATTAACCTGTTTACATGTGTAGACACCAAAATTCTCACCCCATAAGCAAATTCCCAGAATAAGAGGGGTCGTCGCCTTTCTTTTCAAAAAAGTATCAACGCGCGTGCCAAACGAAACCATCGTGTCTTTTGACAAAATTCTTAATCATTTTTCAAAGCGTTTCAGAAAAACCCAATTTTTCGAAAATGAGTTTTCAAACAATAATATATCTTAAACCTACCCTTTTGTTTAGTTACCTATTTAGTATTGTCAATTAAAATTCCGTAATTGTGAGCTTGTCATTTTTCATGATGATATTTTTGCTATCTCATTTTCTAGTCAGAGGCCTGGTTTAACCTAGTTTTCACAGCCGAACCCAACCTAGCCCAATATCCAAGGCTCATCTGATCATTTGCTCCATCTTGACAAACACACAGCCCACGTCCAAAGCTGCCTTTTAAAACCAAAAAACCCTACTGCAGGGGGGCACTGGGCGGACTCTCTTCGATCAGTTCTCACCTCCTCCTGTCTTTCTCGATCGCCGTCTCAGAAAGATCTCACTCAGAAGGAAAGCGATTTTTCTCTTCCTACGTCTATGGACAACCGCAAACTACCACCATCTTCAACCTTCTTCATTGGCAATCCCCCATCAGTACCCACCTTCAATCTCAGTGAGCGTTGTTCCAAACAACAAAAATCAAATCGAATTCTATCCCCATTCCATTCTCCTTTTTGTCGGATTTCTCTAGAAAAAAAAACACCCGATCCCGTGGTTTCTCTCTAGAACGTCGAAATCTCAGAAGCAAAGCTCCACCTGCCTTCCTCCCTTCGAACACGAATCAGAAGACGCTAAACGCCAGAACTTTATCTTCAACCGAACTCTTCTTCCACCTCGAGCCACCACGGGAATCTCCCCTATTTCTCCTATTCTCCATCCTTACTCTTCATCTCCCTACGGGAAATTCAAAGAATGGAAACCCTTGCTTGGCCTTTTTAACCGATATCGAAACACACAACACCAACCTTCCCGTACTCTTCGTTTCCCGGAATCTGCGTTTCTCTTCGGTTTCGATTTACCCGCTCTCAAGCTTCGGAGTCTATCAGCTACCACCGTTGCAATGCTACAGGGCCTCTCTTAAAAGGCCACGTCGCCTCTCCATTGTCGACCTCAGCTCATACCTCTGCTTTGCGTACTGGGTTTCATTATTTATTTTAAGCGGTTCCGTCATTCCGGCCTGGGACTTGGAACTGCCAATGTTTCCCTATTCTTGGCTAAAAAAGTACCGTAATCTACTTCAGTCATTTGAGAGCTTTTTTGGGGTCGAGTCCTGAATCTGTATTTCTCATTCGAGCTTTCTGTTTCTCCTCTCGTGGTTCACGCCTATTGAAGGCTTGTTCCTTCAATCATGGCGCTGCAGTCGGGGTACTCTAAACCCTCGCCGACGAGGAATTTCACAAGGTTATATCTAAACTTGATGTATTTTTTTTGTCCGATTTATTCTAGAGCTGGTTTGTTCGGGAGTGAATAATTCATTTCTATGTTCCGCCACTGATGGTGTTTGATATCTGGATCTGGTCATTCGAATTGATGTTACAACTCGGGTTATTAATCTTGCTTATCAGAGATAGCATTTGTGATGGTCAAAAATCAGACTTAAGCTAATGGGTTCATAAGATCATGACTCGATGTCGCATTCGCATTAAACAACCTTTTCACCTTGTGTCGTTGTGGGATTTTGACCGGGAGTTCTTTTCCTACAGAATCTGAATTGCTTTATTACGCTTTACGCCCCATTTTGTTCACCCGGGTCGCTCCTTTGGATTTGGTTGTTGTTTGGGTCCCGATTCTTTGAACGACTGGTGAAATTTCCATGGTTTGTGACTGATATATCTTTGGCGCTATGCGTTTGATTCTACCATACTCATAATTTGATTTCACATCTTGACTGAGGTACATATGCAATCTGGCCTGGCGCGAGTTTCGGCTCGTATGTGCTCTTTGTGGATTATGAGATTGGCTTGAACATTGGGGATATTTGAGCAGTGCATCATCACCCTTTGTGGGATTTCTGTCGGTTTGCACAATCCTTACTCTAGCGCTTATCTTGTTGATCTATGCATGTTGATTTTGCTTGGTAAACCATTTTATTTCTGATAATATGTTTCGTGGCCTTCGCCTAAGCCTTTTGGTGAATTGGGGCCCTATGTCTCTTTAAGGGAGTTGTTTTGGCTTGAACCGTTTACTGACATCGTTCTTTTGCTATCTATTGGCCCCGTTCTCATGTTTTGGGCTGAGGTACTGTGTAACTTGTGCTGGGCTGTCTGGCTGGGATTGACATTGACTCGGCAAATAAAAGTGATGTGGGCTGTGCACTCCACACTACTCTTTGGGTTGGAAATTCCATTTAATTTCTTATGCCTACGGTTTGATTATGTTTGATTGCCCCTTGCGCATCGATTTGGTTTGGAAACTGATAGCTGCCCTGTGCTATAATTGTTAAAGATAAATCACTCATTTGGCTAGATGCCCCTTATTAACTCTTCATCTTAGAAGGGAAATGATGTAAATCCCTTCTAGGTATGATCCCACATGACTCACAACTCCACCTCTTTGACACTACACTTTGTTTGAGTCATAATCTAAGATGATGAATTAATTTGAGTAGCAACCCCAATGCTTGGTTTATCTTACAATTCTTAGCATTTGTTGACAGCTTGAAACTCTTTTCTATGTTCTCGGTTGGGGGTGTGGGAGGTGATTAGATTGCCCCCTTTCCTCCCATTGAGAGGGGCCGTATGATCCCATTGCACACACCCCCAACCCTCTTCCGTTCTTTGACTAACGCATTTTGCCTCTTTTGGTTGTGTTTTTGACATGTACATAATGCTCGTGAAATGAGAAACTACTCTAAGACTAAGGAACGGGATCTTTGCTTGGACTACCGGGTCTCCGCTTCAAACACATGTAACGGTTGGTGCACTTCTTGCTGATCCTATCAGCTCAAGTGAGGCGGCGTCGATGCGACCCCCCATAGTAGCTCTCTATTAAAGATTTTTTTTATCTATGTTTGTATTAATTGTAATTTATTTATTGTTCTTACTTTCAATGGTAGTCTTAGGATTTATTCATTTCTGTAATTTAATTCATTCTCTGCATGTGAACATTTTAGAATGTTATCTCTAGCTGGTTTTGTATTATGTTGTCCTAGCGCTTATCTTACCCCTTTATACATATTGATTAGAGTTCGAAATTAATTTGAAATCTTGTAGGATTTTCGCTAGTGTTCAATCACCAAGTTTTTGTACATAATGTTTACACTTCATTTTGCTTCTCTAATGTTTGTACCCTATTGAGATATTTGCTTTGTTATTTTTGTGATTTATGCCCCTTGCTTGTTGCTTATTAATGTCATAAGCCTTAGTTGCTATGTCTTTAGGACCAAGCCTTAGGATAGAGGGTGAACCCTAAGATTTAGGTGAGCCATGGTCCCACCTAATAAACTGGGTAATCCCTAGACCCAAACCACATCTTATTATAATAACATGTATTAATAAAAACACTTCCTCAAAATTCATCTCAATTTGATTCATCATTTCTTCCCAAATTTTCCAAAGCCCATCAAAGTTCAAAACAACTCAAACAAGGCCCCAAAACCAAATCAAGCCAAAAATCAATAAGCTCATCTTTGGCCCATTTCTCAAAATCCAAATTGCTTCAAATAAAAAGTCCAAGGCTTAGATCAAGCCCAAAAATCAAAAGCTCACTTCAGCCCAAAACAATAAGGCCCATTTTAATCCACCCTCAAACCAGATCCATAGTCAAGTCCAATCAATCCAAATCAGCCTGAAATTCAACTCGGCCCATTTAATCTCCCAATTGGTCCAAAGGTCAACTCGGCCCACAACCCAATCCAAAGCCCAGATCAAGCCAAGACCCAAAAGTCCATTCCAATCGGCCCACAACTCAATTACCCAAAAGTCCAATTCGGCACACAACCCAATCACCCCAGGGCCCAAATCACAATTGACCCAAAAGTTCAATCTGACCCACTTTGACCATGACCCACTTTGACCTTGACCCACTTTGACCATGACCTACTTTGACCTTGACCCACTTTGACCAGCCCAAGCTTGACCTTGACCCCACTTTGACCAGCCCAAGCTTGACCTTGACCCAACTTTGACCAGCCCAAGTTTGACCTTGACCCAACTTTGACTCGATCCCATTTTGACTCGGTCGAACTTTGACCCGACCCGTTTTCCAAACCACAACCCAAACTCAATTCAAACCATTCGAACCCATTAATTCAATTCAAATTCAAATCCAATTCAATTCCAAACTCATTCAAATCCAAATTCAATTCAATTCCAAACTCTTTCAAATCCAAATTCATTCCAATTCCAATTCGAATCAATATTCATTCAACCCCGGTTCAACTTCGATTTCAATTCCGTTCCAATTTCTCCTACATTGCAAATATCTCATAGAACCGAGCGTCTCACAGACTTTGTCATTCCAATGATTCGAATGTCTCACAGACCTCAGTGTCTCACAGACCCGAGCGTCTCACAGACCCAAGCGTCTCACAGACTTCGACATCTCAAGGTTTCAAACGTCTCACAGACCCGAGCGTCTCACAGACTAGCATCCAAAACCCGAAACTTCTCAAACCTCCATACCCTTCTAAATTTCAAACAACTCAAATATTTCAAACCCCACAACATCAAACTTCCAAAACCCAAAAACCGTGAACTACGTAAGGTCTGATCTCAAGAGGGAGTTGAGTACGTAGGTAGCCCATCTAGGGCGCGACCCCATTCCAAACAAAACCCCCTCTTCCCCCTTCTAAGGTGGCTCTCATATCTCCTAAACGCTTAAACCCTTCTTCGGATCCTACAAACTTCAAACTATCAGACCTCTAAGTCTTGTTCATTCGCTCAACCTTAGACTTTTCTCAAATCTTCATTCTCTACTCATCCGAATTCATCAACCTTTTCATTTGGCGCTAGCTTGGCAGAAAAGCTCGCCTCATCCACTCGTTTCCTCCCATCCTATCCTACTCCTATCCTTCGGCTTTAATTGAATCTCTCTAATAGGTTTTGAAAGAAGGCAATCCCGACAATTGGAGACCGAGGTTTCCTCGGGCACCAATCCAAGGTCGTGGTCATTGCCACTTCTAGGGGTGTAACCCAGTGCGAACCCACATAGAACCTCTGCAATGACCAGATAAGTCCTATCCATAGGCAACAATCTCAGAGTCAACTAACGGTTCTTAGAACCCTTCTCCTCCTTCCTAGTCTTTAGGTCAAACTAGGTGGCGACTCTAGTCAATTTCCGCCCTTAGGGCATAAGTCCGCGTGGGCCCATCGAGAGCGGGTGTAGTGCACACTTGCACCCCCCTTATGCTTTCTGGGAAGACGGACGATTTAGTAGGTATTTGAGGGATGCCAGAATAACGGGTTTCTCACCCTCCACAGAATGACATTTTTCTAAGGTCTAGCTTCTCAGTCAGACCATATTTAGATAGACCCCCCTCATACCGAAAAATCACCCTCCACAGAATGGCGACTCTGCTGGGGAAAACTTGAGTAAGTTTTTCTCAAACTCAAGAAGACTGAACTCCATTCAAAATTGTCGGGACTTCCTAATTCTTTCAAAACCTCATCATGAGGTTCTTCCCACCTCTAGGATTATTCTACTCCACACTCAGAGTGTGTATCTGATGAGGACAGATAGGACTTGATAGATCCTCAACAAACATTGCAACAATTGGTTAATGGTTAGCTCACATATAGAAAGAGACACTTAGGATTGAATGAAGCTAACTTCCCTTTAGGTTAATAAATAACCAATTTGGAATCACTTTCAAGATTAAAACTCTTAGTAAATAGGGTGTTACTGACTTCATCGCTTTCATATGTATGTTATGATTGTGGGTGCATTGGGAGGGTAGCTTAGGACATGCATTCCTCTGTGTCACCCGATTTATCCACGAGTCACGGAATCCCGACCGGTCCATGGTTGATTTCCCATGAGCTGGGTCATTTATATAAATGGCTAACCCACGGGGCAAGATGGTCATCGACCTACGCCCTGCAGGCTCATGATCCAAAAATACCCTCCATTATCCGAGTCCAAGCCAGCATATAGTGAACCATGAGCCTTCAGTGTCCAGCTGCCTAATCCGGTGTCTAAGACGGGTTTTACGGGTAGTCACCCCCATGTATGCCGCATGTCTGACCACCCTTCTATCTTACCCTGAAGATTGCATGGGCTCAGTTCTCATTGCTCCTCTGCACCACGGGTGTCTCTAAAGCCCATGTCACGCTACACGTCCATAGAGGATCCCGTATTTACCGGATACCCATACATGGCACAACGTAGTCAGTGAATAATTTGGACTTTAGACACACCTGACCGTGCAGATGACGAGAGAACCGTTCCCTGCAATGCAATACTTCCCCGAGTTTCCCGAAAAGTGGGGTGTTGTCGGATCATCACTGGCCGTGGCGTATGTTTCCTTATCACTTCGGGTATCCTGACCTTTCGAACTTAAGCACTCCGGACTTTCTTGATAACGTGCCTCGCAAGGGGCATAGCAGAGAAAAACCCCGAGAGATGACAGTGAAGGGACGACGGTTCCCCCGGTGAGACGAGTCATATTGACCTGGAAAGTGATTATCCCAACATTAACACTTACAACTCCACATCAAATATAGCCGCGATTTACCTTATCATGTGTGCAAACCTTTTTTTCAAACCAACCCGTTTTAAAACGTTCGGAATTCTCTTGTATGCCTCTTAAAGCTTTCTTACGAGCTTGTTTAATTTCAAATCCCACCTAAATTTTTCTCATAAACATTTGCGGTTTTGATCTTGCCACTTCATCTTTAGAATGTTATTCCAAAACAATTTTCATAAATAGATTTCGAAAACCTACTTTCTACAAACCTACTTTCTACAAACGAATTTCAAACAACATTTTCACCAACGTTATTTCAAAATAGTTTTCGAAAACAGTTTTCAAAGTTGATTTTCATAAACGTATTTCAAAATAAATGATTTAGTCCCCATGTCGTGACCCGCTATTTTTGAAGTTCTCTACACCCCTCCAAGAGCAGCGGTCATTACTGTGGAGCGTACTAGTCATTTCGTGTTTTCACAAAAGTGGTGGATTTTCACATAAGATTTTGTGCTCGATCATTCACCTTTTCCTTTCTCAAGAATATCCCCCCTCATCTCCCTCGTCGGAGCGGATCGAGCTAAAAATCAGAGGCGCACCAACCCGTGGAGCTAGCCGAGCACCATGAAGACCGACAACATAACACCAACCGTTGTTTGACCAACCGTTTAATTACAAAATCAGAGGCGCACCAACCCGTGGAGCTAGCCGAGCGACATGAAGACTAGCGACACCGGTTCGAGTTCAAACTGTTGAAAATCAGTGTAACACCAACCCGTTTGTTTGATCACAGTTTTGGCTTCGCTACAAAGGCCTGAAAATGAGCCAGCAGTCGGTCAAGAGCCCGAAGACAAGCGAACAACCGATCTGGAGCCCGAAGATGAGCACGCATCCGGTCAAGAATCCAAAGACGAGCGAGCATCCGGCCAGGAAGCCGAACGTGAGTAGTCATTCAGAAGCCCGAAGACGGACCAGAGGAGTTCAGAAGAAGTTTAGCTCAAAATTCCCCATTTTAACGACTTTTTAGGATTGATGATGTATAGGATTTTCCCCGATGATTCTTTTCTCTCTCGTCTATTTCTAAATAGATTAGGTGTATAGGTTTATACAACCCCTTTGAATTTATTTAGATCAATGTATATAGTTCCCCTACTCCCCATTTTATTTGTGAATGACCGAGTGTCAAAGTTTATATTGAGAAAATCCACCACTTTGAAAACACGCGTTTTCAAAATTGTTTTCTAAAATTTGGTTTCTTTTGGCATGCACGTATAATAAAAAGAGCGAATAAGGGATGACCCCTCACATCTATATGTCATTCATCAACTTTGCTTTATGGGGTGAAAATTCATGGTATCTACATGAGGCATCCCCTAAGTAAACAACGCCAACAAATGCATCCGAGCGTAAAACAAAAAACATGCATTGCATTCATGACAAAAGGGTCACATGCATTTACAGTCAGTCCAAAATCATCAACCATACATGAATCTCGTCCACACTCACGAGCATCACGCACTTACATGTTTCATCGTCACTTGTCACACACCAGCTTTCATCCCAATATCTCGAACCCCAGAACCCGATCTCTCAGGGGATAGAAAAGAAAACCGAGCTCAAACCTTTCCAATCTCAAAGTGTATCATATCGTGGGGCTACCATACGGGAGTTGTCACTCCCCAAATCCAAAAAAAAATCATACATCCAAAAATCCCAAAAAATGTAGTCTCCGTCATATCGTTGGGCCACCATGCGGGAGTTGTCACTCCCTAAAAATTCAAAAATCCAGGAGCCAATCACCAAGCCGCCCTCACTCGAGAATTTCTTCTTCGACAACAACCCCAACTGTTAGACCATATCCAAGACCGACACTGACGGGATGAATTTCATGGACCATCAACTAGAGCCGACTCAAGCGAGACTAGGTGTAGCCTCACCACTCATACATTGCATCCAAAAAAAAAAACATTCAGTCGACCATCTCAATCCATCATTTTTAGCATTTCATGCATCCTATACATAGTAATTCCATATTACCACTATATAATGCATTGTAGATAGTCACATTTGCATACTCTCGTATCGAAACGACATCTTTGGAAAAAATGTTGAGAGATTGATTGAACAGAATGCTTGACATAAAACTCTCGACCCGTCAATGAACACAAGGGTCAAATCAAAATCAGCACCACACAGACCAAGTGAGTAGTGTGCGAAGAGCGGTATTTTCTCTTGAATTTCAAGTGAGCGTTTTTGGACAATCCACTGAGCGACGAGGGAAGGTAGAGAGAGCCAATCAAGGTAAAACCATGAGCGACTTGTGCTTTCCTTCAGCACATGGAGAGGTATAATTTAGAGTGAGATCAATGTCGATAGCAAGATATGAACTGTGGTTCATGCAAAGATTCGAGAATAGTAAGAAAACAATTATTGACTAATAGAATGACGAGGCACTTAGGAATAAAAATCTCCACAAAAACCAAAAGCTTTGACTGCCCACTACATCATCCCTTAGTGAGCCCCGCTGAGCCTTTCATGAAAAACTCTTTCTTCAAAAAAAAAAACTCCCACAATATGCCACCCCACATATACACACTTACCCGTGCAAAAGGATCTCGAAGGAGCCAGAGCCATGACCCCTCCCCACCATCTTTCATAAAAAACACAAATGAAATGTTCGAAGAAACCAATGGGTCAATGCAACTCCAAAGCCAAACACCAAAAAAGAACGCCAAAAATGTTCGAAAATATCAACAAGTCAATGCAACTCCAAAGCTGAAAGCCAAACTACAAAGTAGAGACCGCTTGAGAAAGTTGATGAGCCAAATGCAAATTTCAAAAGCAAAATGAGAAGAAAGTTCAAATCGTACATCAGAAGAGACAAGAAGGAGAAAACTGAATCCAAAGGACCAATAATGTCCCGTAGAAATCAATAAAAGGTTATCAAAACCCGTCTAATCTTTCCACCCGTGGCAAAGGCGAAACATACCCTCTATTGCGCAAAAGCTCCACAACTCCCCAAACAAATCCTCCGGTCCCATGTGACATACATCGCACCCCTCAGCCCCGTTATAACCCAATAAAAGACCTCTGACTCGTTAGTTGTTGAGCGTTGACTGAAAGTATCAAATCTGAAACATGAATCATAAGCTTCGTACTTGTGATCAACATTTCCCGTCATACCAAAGGGACTATGAGCGAATGAGTGCGACCTTACTTCATAAGGTCCTTTGAGTGTGAGTGACTATTTGATCTAAGCACCAAATCATAAACAACCTACACCATTGTAGGAAAGGAACTTGTAAGGATTGGAAAGTCCAGAACCTCGAAAGAAATTCTAAGGAAAATACTGCTCCGAGCATCGAGAGCATCATCACACCATTTGCACACACATCCATACTCATAAAGATTGACCCATATCCCTCCGTGAGAGGAAAATGATTCACGCATTCTAGCTCAACAATCACTCAAGATCAAACTGAAGATGTCTTATATTCGTAAACCTCATATTAATAGAGATAGGACCGTACCTTCTCTCCAAAAATTGCATACACATTTTGCATCAGTTAGCATTTGCATGCATCATAACCACTTCATTTTCAACAACCGGCTGGTAAGAACCATGCCTAGTCTCGTGGAAGGTCGACTTCAGTTTCCCGCTATCGAAGCTCAACTCAAAATCAAAAGAAATCAAAACCGAGGCCATCCGAAGCCATACGACGATCTTCCCGGAGCCATCCAGCGTCATCGGGCCTCATCAACATCATATCCAAAACCAAACTAGAGCCATGCGAGAGCCATCCTCAAACGTTGAGACCGTCCTAGAGACCTCAAGACCATACACGAGCCATTTCGTCACCAGGGCTTTGCCTACAAAGATCGAACTACTACGTATGGTCTGATCTCAATATGGAATTGAGTACGTAGGCAACCCGCCCAGGGTGCGACCACCTCAAAGAAAAATGCCCCTTTCTTCCTCGCCATCACCAAATAGAGCCATCTCATAGCCCTTCCCGAGCCATCCCGAGCTATCCTGGAGCCATCATGAGAGAACCCTGAAGTCATAACCGGGCCGAAGCCATCCATCCATGACCAAGAATTTGTCTATCACATCAAAATACGTCAAACACAACACAGTCCACTAATCACATCAACCCACCATTCCACTCAAAATCTCAATACAAATCGAAACCCACCAACCACCCCAGAGCCGTTGCTCATAATGGGGTCATGAATCATGTCGGAGCCCTCTGACCACACTGGAGCCACCCACCCGCACCGGAGCCATCAACGTAATCCAGAGCCATCAGTCCATACCGGAGCCATCACCACATGCCAAAGTCATCTCAAAATTTGAAACAACTCTGGAGCCGTCTGCTCACACAAAACCTACATCCACAAACAGGGAGTTTAATTCAATTAATACATTGGTTAATCACCACACATCACATATCATCTACATATACCCACAAAATTTGCTTGCTATCTGACGCATCTGCACACCCGCTAGACAGCTATTGCGCTACTAGTGCGGTCGACATTTCATTTTACACCGCTAGACAGCTATTGCGCTACTAGTGCGGTCGACTTTTCGTTTTACACCCGCTAGACAGCTATTGCGCTACTAGTGCGGTCGACATTTCATTTTACACCCGCTAGACAGCTATTGCGCTACTAGTGCGGTCGACTTTTCGTTTACATCCGCTAGACAGCTATTGCGCTACTAGTGCGGTCGACATTTCATTTTACACCCGCTAGACAGCTATTGCGCTACTAGTGCGGTGACTTTTTTTCGTTTTACACCCGCTAGACAGCTATTGCGCTACTAGTGCGCGTCGACCTTTCGTTTTACACCCGCTAGACAGCTATTGCGCTACTAGTGCGGTCGACTTTTCGTTTTACACCCGCTAGACAGCTATTGCGCTACTAGTGCGGTCGACATTTCATTTTACACCCGCTAGACAGCTATTGCGCTACTAGTGCGGTCGACATTCATTTTACACCTGCTAGACGCTATTGCGCTACTAGTGCGGTCGACTTTTCGTTTTACACCCGCTAGACAGCTATTGCACTACTAGTGCGGTCGACATTTCATTTTACACCCGCTAGACGCTATTGCGCTACTAGTGCGGTCGACATTTCATTTTACACCCGCTAGACAGCTATTGCCTACTAGTGCGGTCAACTTTCATTTTACCCGCTAGACAGCTATTGCGCTACTAGTGCGGTCGACTTTTCATTTTACACCCGCTAGACAGCTATTGCGCTACTAGTGTGGTCGACTTTTCGTTTATACCCGCTAGACAACTATTCTACTAGTGCGGTCGACATTTCAGTTCAACACACCCCTAGACAGCTATTGCGCTACTAGTGCGTCGACTTTTCGTTTCACACCCCTAGACAGCTATTGCGCTACTAGTGCGGTCGACATTTCATTTTACACCCGCTAGACACTATTGCGCTACTAGTGCGGTCGACTTTTCGTTTACACACCCGCTAAAGCTATTGCGCTACTAGGCGGTCGACTTTTCGTTTTACACCCGCTAGACAGCTATTGCGCTACTAGTGCGGTCGACTTTCGTTTTACACCCGCTAGACAGCTATTGCGCTACTAGTACGGTCACTTTTCGTTTTACCCCGCTAGACGCTATTGCGCTACTAGTACGGTCACCTTTCATTTTACACCTGCTAGACAGCTATTGCGCTACTAGTATGGTACTGAACTTGCATTCTAGCCCGTCATAAGCCCTAGGGCTGGATATCAAGAGGTCCAGTTGAGGCACTCCTAAGCCCTCGTGCACCGTAAACCAATCTAATTGTTAGTATCATAGGCTCGTCATAAGTCCTATGACTAGATATCAAGAGGTCTAGTTGAGGCTCGTCATAAGTCCTCGTACTTTCAACTGCATTATAGGCTCGTCATAAGTCCTATAGCTAGATGTCAAGAGGTCTAGTTGAGGCTCGCCATAAGTCCTCATGCAACCCAAATCAATCTCATTGTTAGTATTATAGGCTCGTCATAAGTCCTATAGCTAGACTCAAGAGGTCTAGTTGAGGCTCATCATAAGTCCTCGTACTTCAATTGCATTATAGGCTCGTCATAAGTCCTATAGCTAGATGTCAAGAGGTCTAGTTGAGGCTCGTCATAAGTCCTCATGCTTTCAACCGCCTTCACACACTCATGGTCGCATCCCAATGCACCACTAAACCGTAGTGAGAATTTTTGGCGCCCCGTCAACCTTGATCCAATTCTACAAGGGCTTGCAGAATTGAATCAAGGGGAGCCATCTGTAGACACCAAAAATTCTCACCCCATAAAGCAATTCCCAAGAATAAGAGGGGTCGTAGCCTTTCTTTTCAAAAAAGTATCAACGCGCGTGCCAAATGAAACCATCGTGTCTTTGACAAAATTCTTAATCATTTTTCAAAGCGTTTCAGAAAAACCCAATTTTTCGAAATGAGTTTTCAAACAATAATATATCTTAAACCTACCCTTTTGTTTAGTTACCTATTTAGTATTGTCAATTAAAATTCCGTAATTGTGAGCTTGTCATTTTTCATGATATTTTTTTGCTATCTCATTTTCTAGTCAGACAGGCCTGGTTTAACCTAGTTTTCAGCCGAACCCAACCTAGCCCAATATCCAAGGCCCATCTGATCATTTGCTCCATCTTGACAACACAGCCCACGTCCAAAGCTGCCTTTTAAACCAAAAAACCCTACTGCAGGGGGCACTGGGCGGACTCTCTTCGATCAGTTCTCAGTTCTCACCTCCTCCTGTCTTTCTCGATCGCCGTCTCAGAAAGATCTCACTCAGAAGGAAAGCGATTTTTCTCTTCCCTACGTCTATGGACAACCGCAAACTACCACCATCTTCAACCTTCTTCATTGGCAATCCCCCATCAGTACCACCTTCAATCTCAGTGAGCGTTGTTCCAAACAACAAAAATCAAATCGAATTCTATCCCCATTCCATTCTCCCTTTTGTCGGATTTCTCTAGAAAAAAAAACACCCGATCCCGTGGTTTCTTCTCTAGAACGTCGAAATCTCAGAAGCAAAGCTCCACCTGCCTTCCTCCCTTCGAACACGAATCAGAAGACGCTAAACGCCAGACTTTCTCTTCAACCGAACTCTTCTTTCCACCTCGACCACCACGGGAATCTTCCCCCTATTCCTCCATCCTTAACTTCGTCATCTCCCTACGGGAAATTCGAAAATGGAAACCCTGTGGCCTTTTTACCGTGAATCGAAAACACCATCCTTACACCACCAGAAACTTGTCTTCGTTTCCTCCCGGCTCTGCGTTTCTCTTCGGTTTCGATATACCGCCGCTCTCAAGTCTTCGTGACCACCGTTGCATCAACTACGGGCCTCCTTAAAAGGCCACGGTCGCCCTCCATTGTCGACCTCAAGCTCATACCTCTGCTTTGCGTACTGGGTTTCATTATTTTAAGCGTTTCAAGTTCATTTCCGGCCTTGGGACTTGGAACTGCCAATGTTACCTTTGCTTGGCTAAAAGAACCGTAATCTACTTCAGATCATTTGAGAGCGTTCTTTGGGTCTCGAGTCCTGAATCTGTATTTAGCTCATTCGAGCTTTCTGTTCTCCTCTCTTGGTTCACGCCTATTGAAGGTTGTTTCCTTCAATCATGGCGCTGCAGTCGGTACTCTAAAACCCTCGACCGACGAGGAATTCACAAGGTTATATCTAAACTTGATGTATTTTAATTTTGTCCAATTATTCTAGAAGCTGGTTTGTTTCGTGGAGTGAATAATTTCATTTCTATGTTCCGCCACTGATGGTGTTTGATATCTGGATCTGGTCATTCGAATTGATGTTACAACTCGGGTTATTAATTCTTGCTTATCAGAGATAGCATTGTGATGGTCAAAAATCAGACTTAAGCTAATGGGTTCATAAGATCATGAACTCGATGTCGCATTCGCATTGAAACAACCTTTTCACCTTGTGTCGTTGTGGGATTTTGACCGGAGAGTCTTTTCCTACAGAATCTGAATTGTTTTATTACGCTTTCGCCCCATTTTGTTCACTCGGGTCGCTCCTTGTTTCCGCTGGATGTTGGTTGTTTGGTCCCGATTCTTGAACGACTGGTGAAATTTCCATGGTTTGTGACTGATATATCTTTGGCACTATGCGTTTGATTCTACCATACTCATAATTTGATTTCACATCTTGACTGAGGTACATATGCAATCTGGCCTGGCGCGAGTTTCGGCTCGTATGTGCTCTTTGTGGATTATGAGATTGGCTTGAACATTGGGATATTTGAGCAGTGCATCATCACCCTTTGTGGGATTTCTGTCGGTTTGCACAATCCTTACTCTAGCGCTTATCTTGTTGATCTATGCGTGTTGATTTTGCTTGGTAAACCATTTTATTTCTGATAATATGTTTCGTGGCCTTCGCCTAAGCCTTTTGGTGAATTGGGGCCCTATGTCTCTTTAAGGGAGTTGGTTTTGGCTTGAACCGTTTACTGACATCGTTCTTTTGCTATCTATTGGCCCGTTCTCATGTTTTGGGCTGAGGTACTGTGTAACTTGTGCTGGGCTGTCTGGCTGGGATTGACATTGACTTGGCAAATAAAAGTGATGTGGGCTGTGCACTCCACACTACTCTTTGGGTTTGGAAATCCATTTAATTTCTTATGCCTACGGTTTGATTATGTTTGATTGCCCCTTGCGCATCGATTTGGTTTGGAAACTGATAGCTGCCCTGTGCTATAATTGTTAAAGATAAATCACTCATTTGGCTGGATGCCCCTTATTAACTCTTCATCTTAGAAGGGAAATGATGTAAATCCCTTCTAGGTATGATCCCACATGACTCACAACTCCACCTCTTTGACACTACACTTTGTTTGAGTCATAATCTAAGATGATGAATTAATTTGAGTAGCAACCCCAATGCTTGGTTTATCTTACAATTCTTAGCATTTGTTGACAGCTTGAAACTCTTTTCTATGTTCTCGGTTGGGGTGTGGGAGGTGATTAGATTGCCCCTTTCCTCCCATTGAGAGGGGCCGTATGATCCCATTGCACACACCCCAACCCTCTTCCGTTCTTTGACTAACGCATTTTGCCTCTTTTGGTTGTGTTTTTGACATGTACATAATGCTCGTGAAATGAGAAACTACTCTAAGACTAAGGAACGGGATCTTGGCTTGGACTACCGGGTCTCCGCTTCAAACACATGTAACGGTTGGTGCACTTCTTGCTGATCCTATCAGCTCAAGTGAGGCGGCGTCGATGCGACCCCCCATAGTAGCTCTCTATTAAGATTTTTTTTATCTATGTTTGTATTAATTGTAATTTATTTATTGTTCTTACTTTCAATGGTAGTCTTAGGATTTATTCATTTCTGTAATTTAATTCATTCTCTGCATGTGAACAATTTTAGAATGTTATCTCTAGCTGGTTTTGTATTATGTTGTCCTAGCGCTTATCTTCCCCTTTATACATATTGATTAGAGTTCGAAATTAATTTGAAATCTTGTAGGATTTTCGCTAGTGTTCAATCACCAAGTTTTTGTACATAATGTTTACACTTCATTTTGCTTCTCTAATGTTTGTACCCTATGTGAGATATTTGCTTTGTTATTTGTGATTTATGCCCCTTGCTTGTTGCTTATTAATGTCATAAGCCTTAGTTGCTATGTCTTTAGGACCAAGCCTTAGGATAGAGGGTGAACCCTAAGATTTAGGTGAGCCATGGTCCCACCTAATAAACTGGGTAATCCCTAGACCCAAACCACATCTTATTATAATAACATGTATTAATAAAAACACTTCCTCAAAATTCATCTCAATTTGATTCATCATTTCTTCCCAAATTTCCAAAGCCCATCAAAGTTCAAAACAACTCAACAAGGCCCAAAACCAAATCAAGCCCAAAAATCAATAAGCCTCATTTTTGGCCCATTTCTCAAAAATCCAAATTGCTTCAAATAAAAGTCCAAGGCTTAGATCAAGCCCAAAAATCAAAAGCTCACTTCAGCCCAAAAACAATGAGGCCCATTTTAATCCACCCTCAAACCAGATCCATAGTCAAGTCCAATCAATCCAAATCAGCCTGAAATTCAACTCGGCCCATTTAATCCCAATTGGTCCAAAAGGTCAACTCGGCCCACAACCCAATCCAAAGCCCAGATCAGCCAAGACCCAAAAGTCCATTCCAATCGGCCCACAACTCAATTACCCAAAAGTCCAATTCGGCACACAACCCAATCACCCCAGGCCCAAATCACAATTGACCCAAAAGTTCAATCTGACCCACTTTGACCATGACCCACTTTGACCTTGACCCACTTTGACCATGACCTACTTTGACCTTGACCCACTTTGACCAGCCCAAGCTTGACCTTGACCCCACTTTGACCAGCCCAAGCTTGACCTTGACCCAACTTTGACCAGCCCAAGTTTGACCTTGACCCAACTTTGACTCGATCCCATTTTGACTCGGTTGAACTTTGACCCGACCCGTTTTCCAAACCACACCCAAACTCAATTCAAACCATTCGACCCAATAATTCAATTCAAATTCAATCCAATTCAATTCCAAACTCATTCAAATCCAAATTCAATTCAATTCCAAACTCTTTCAAATCCAAATTCATTCCAATTCCAATTCGAATCAATATTCATTCAACCCCGGTTCAACTTCGATTTCAATTCCGTTCCAATTTCTCCTACATTGCAAATATCTCTAGAACCGAGCGTCTCACAGACTTTGTCATTCCAATGATTCGAATGTCTCACAGACCTGAGTGTCTCACAGACCCGAGCGTCTCACAGACCCAAGCGTCTCACAGACTTCGACATCTCAAGGTTTCAAACGTCTCACAGACCCGAGCGTCTCACAGACTAGCATCCAAAACCTGAAACTTCTCAAAACTCCATACCCTTCTAAATTTCAAACAACTCAAATATTTTCAAACCCCACAAACATCAAAACTTCCAAAACCCAAAAACCGTGAACTACGTAAGGTCTGATCTCAAGAGGGAGTTGAGTACGTAGGCAGCCCATCTAGGGCGCGACCCCATTCCAAACAAAAACCCTCTTCCCCTTCTAAGGTGGCTCTCATATCTCCTAAAACGCTTAAACCTTCTTCGGATCCTACAAACTTCAAACTATCAGACTCTAAGTCTTGTTCATTCGCTCAACCTTAGACTTTTCTCAAATCTTCATTCTCTACTCATCCGAATTCATCAACCTTTTCATTGGCGCTAGCTTGGCAGAAAAGCTCGCCTCATCCACTCGTTTTTCCCCCATCCTATCCTACTCCTATCCTTCGGCTTTAATTGAATCTCTCTAAATAAGTTTTGAAAGAAGGCAATCCCGACAATTGGAGACCGAGGTTTCCTCGGGCACCAATCCAAGGTTGTGGTCATTGCCACTTCCGAGGGGTGTAACCCAGTGCGAACCCACATAGAACCTCTGCAAATGACCAGATAAGTCCTATCCATAGGCTACAATCTCAGAGTCAACTAACGGTTCTTAGAACCCTTCTCCTCCCTCCTAGTTCTTTAGGTCAACTAGGTGGCGACTCTAGTCAATTTCCGCCCTTAGGGCATAAGTCCGCGTGGAGCCCATCGAGAGCGGTGTAGTGCACACTTGCACCCCCCCTTATGCTTTCTGGGAAGACGGACGATTTAGTAGGTATTTGAAGGATGCCAGAATAACGGGTTCTCACTCTCCACAGAATGACTTTTCTAAGGTCTTGGCTTCTCAGTCAGACCATATTAGATAGACCCCCCTCTACCGAAAAATCACCCTCCACAACATGCTGAGCAAGAAAAGTACAAACAGAGAAGGACTGGGTTATCAACAGGAAAATGTGAAAGGGTTTCCAACATCAAGTTGTTAAAAGTCGCAGGGAGTTTAAGACTTCATGTAGGTATTGTCATCACATAGTCATTCTATTAGACAATGCTACAAACTTAGAACTAAAATTCTAGAATTTGGAACTTCAAGTGTCTGTTTGAACTCAATGCATGTTAACAAGAGATTTAATTCACATACAACAGGGCCCAAGCAAGTCTGGGTACCCAAGACTAACCCCCTTGTTTGACTTATCATAGGAGCAACCTGAGTCACACACACAAAATTGGTGGCTCATGGATAGTGGTTGTTCAAGACATATGAGTGGTGATAGAATAAAATTCAGCTCTCTTACAGTACCAATGGTGGTAAGGTCAAGTTCAGGAATAACAGGAAGGATAGATTGTAGGAATTGGGACAGTTGGTTATGATGCCTACATTGATCAAGTATGTCTTGTCGAAGGATTAGAACATGACTTGCTTAGTGTCTCTCAAGTTTGTGATAAAGGTTCATCACAAGTCCTCTTTGACTCAGAAGGTTTTCAGGTGAGGAATAAATTAACTCAAGAATTGTTTCTGCAAGGAATAAGAAAAGAGAATTTGTACATGATTGATGTTAATTCATCCATCCATGATGTCTCATGCCTTATTGCAACTGTGGAGGATTTTCAGTTATGGCACCGTCGACTTGGTCATGCTCATTATCGTGTCATAAACCGCTTACGGACGAAAGGAATGGTTGAAGGTCTCCCCAGAAAAACTTTTGATGTATCAATAGTGTGTAAGGACTGCGCACTGAGTAAGCAACTTCGGGTAAATCACTCTGCTAAAACCACTGTAAGTACTACAAATCCCCTTGAGTTGTTACACATGGATTTGATGGGACCAATGCGTGTTGAAAGTCGGTCAGGAAAGAAGTACAGTCTTGTCCTCATTGATAATTATTCTGGGTTTACTTGGGTTCAATTGCTTGTCTCCAAAGATCAAACATTTGAACTGTTCAAAGCTCTCATCACTCAGCTACAGATACAGACTGAACGGACTGTTAAGTGGATTCGCACTGATCAAGGAACTGAGTTTTTAAATCAACACTTTGCTGAGTACTGTACTAAAAAAGTATCACTCACACCTACTCAGCCTTTCGTAATCCTCAACGGAATGGGGTGGTTGAGCGTAAAAATAGAACTATGCAAGAAATGGCACGCACAATGCTCAGTGGAAGTGGTCTATCACAAAGTTTCTGGGGAGAAGCAGTTAACACAGCCTGTTACGTACTAAACAGAGCACTGATCAGACCAGTTCATCTCAAAAATCCTTATGAGTTGTTCAAATGCCAAAAACCTTCAATTTCTCATTTCCGTGTTTTTGGTTATCGTTGCTACATTCTAAATCAGAAGAAGACACATCTGGGTAAATTTGATAACCGAGTGATGAAGGTGTTTTCTTGGGCTATGCTCAAAATAGCGAAGCATACATGGTGTTTAACAAGTACACATTAATTGTAGAGGAATCAGTCAATGTAAAGTTTGATGAAACCAATTTATGAGGAAGAGATGCTCAGGTATTACAAGAACCATATTTTATACCTGACCTGGATTCTGAACATGTGACTGATTTAGATGATGATAACACCACTCCAGTAGCTACACAGGAGGATCAACCACGAGATGCTGGACCAACTCACTCTAAAGTTCCACACATGATTAATGCTGAGTCATAACCTCAGGATGATCAACATGATGATTTGTCGTCTGTCTTGCGTGCTCCTACTGCTCGACAGGCACCAGATGTTAATCTTGATAATATCATTACCGACATACACACAGGTGTCCAAACACGGTCATCGGCTCATAGTTTTTGTGCCTATCATGGATTTCTGTCACAACTTGAACCCAAGACAGTTAAGGAAGCACTGTCTGATCCAGATTGGATAAATGCGATGCAAGAAGAATTTAATGAGTTTAAGCGAAACGATGTTTGGGAGTTGGTTCCACGTCCTACAAATCATAATGTCATTGGAACTAAGTGGGTTTTTAGAAACAATCTTGATGAACTTGGTAACATTTCTAGGAACAAAGCTCGATTGGTAGCAAAGGGTTACAATCGGCAAGAAGGTCTGGACTTTGATGAAACTTTTACTCCTGTTGCACGTCTTAAAGCAATAAGATTACTCATTGCTTTTGCTACAGTAAATCGCTTTCAGCTGTATCAGATGGATGTGAAATGTCCATTTTTAATGGATATCTTAAAGAAGAAGTGTATGTTACCCAACCTCCTGGTTTTGAAAGTCTAGAACGTCCTAACGATGTCTACCGACTCAAAAAGACTTTACGAACTTAAACAAGCTCCTCGCGCTTGGTATGACAGGCTCACAAATTTCTTCTCCTTCAAGGGTTCAGTCGAGGCACAGTAGAACATACTTTGTTTTTACGGTATCTTGGTTCTGAGATGTTACTCATTCAGATTTATATTGAAGACATCATTTTTGGATCTACAAACTCAACCTTGGCCAAGGAGTTTGAGATTCTAATGTCTAAAGAATTTCAAATTAGTAGCATGGGTGAACTTACATACTTCCTTGGGCTACAAATTCGCCAAACTCCAGATGGAACTCATATCAGTCAAACGAAGTATACGTCTGAACTTCTCACCAAATCAGTTTCAAGATGCTAAGTCTCTACCAACTCCTATGTCAACCACTTTACGACTTGGGGCTGAATCTACAACAGAACTTGCTGATGAGAAAACCTATAGAGGGATGATTGGTTCCTTATTGTATCTCACAGCCAACCATCCTGACATTATGTACAACATTTGTTTCTGTTCAAGATTTCAGTCCTCTCCTCGGCTTCCTCATGTTAAGGTCGTAAAGCGCATTTTTTGTTATCTATGTGGTACTTTAACACTTGGTTTATTCTATCCAGCAAGTACTTCACCTACTTTGATGGCTTATACTGACGCTGATTTCGGTGGGTCACTGACTGATCAGAAAAGCACATCTGGATCCATCCAGTTTCTGGGTAATAGTCTCATATCATGGTCTTCACAAAAGCAAGCTGTTGTTGCTATCTCCACTATAGAAACTGAATATGTCGCTGCTGCTGCATGTTGTGCATAAACATTGTGGCTCCGTCATCAACTCCATGATTTTGGTATTACTTATGGGCTTGTTCCCATTTATTGTGATAACACCAGCACCATTGAACTTGCAAAGAATCCGGTTCATCCTTCTTGATCAAAACACATAGAGATTTATCATCATTTCCTGGGTGATCAAGTTGAGAAAGGCACCGTACAATTACTTCATTGTCCCACGAACACACAAATTGCTGACATCTTCACCAAACCTTTGAGTCGGGATCAATTTTGTTATCTTTGCTTCGAGCGTGGGATGATCAACGTTCCGTAAGGTATAGTTCCTGCATCTTATTTCTTTCCTTGTTTCTTGTTTTTTCAAAAGTGTGATTTCATTAGTCTTTTTGCTCTAGTATTTAGTTCACAATTGTGTGTTTGTTACTGGTAGTTCCACAACGGTCTGGCAATGAAATACTCCAAACTTAGATGTGCTATAAATTATGCAAATATGATTTTCTAAGGCTAATTAAGTCCTTAAGAACATTGGTAAACTTTTTAAAACCAAAAGAAAGCAAAATACGCATTAAAGACGCAGATTGCAAAAATGCGATTTTAAGATCCATAGGAGGCATGTGACCTTAACTAGGGTCCTAAATATATTTTTATACCTTAGTTATGTATTAGGAACATGTGGGACAATTCCCAAGAGAAACGAACTCATATAGAGGTTTAACAAGACATAACAAGTTTTAGCGCAAGTTTTCGAGAAAAATCCCGAAATGTGATTTTAAGTTGTTTAATTGACTTGTGTGGACTATAGTTGTTATATACACTATAGTTTAACATTAATGAAGGTCCTAAACCACAGTTAAAACAATAAAAACGAAAAAATTTCCCGAATGTGGCTCTGATTGAAGAATAGTACCAAAACGGGGCTTTAGGAGCGTTTCTTGCCAAAAGACGAAACTACCCCTTCTTGATTTATTATATGGGCCGGTTTTTACTAGGTGACTCGTCACCTTAATTTTCCAGCCAATGAGTTATCAGAAGCAGATTTCACTTGCTTTATTCATCCTTCCTTACTTATCACTTTACAAATTACAAACCACTCTTTCTCCTAAGCCTTCTCTCTCAGCCGTATTACTCCCTTTTCTTCCTCCTCACGTTTTTCTTCAGCACTTCCATGGTTTCCCAAATTCAAATGCTTGCCCAAGTAGCTACACAACTCCAAATCAAAAACCAAGCATAGATTCTTGCTAGTTGAGTTGAGAGCTTTCTTCTACTCCTTTCAAAATTCCAAAGCTGAAGTTGGACTCCATTGAAGAAGCTCCATTTGAGGAGAAAATTTCAGTTTCAAGAGCTTGTTTGTGTTCTCTTTGATTTAAGGTAAGAAAAAACTCAAAAGCTCATCTTTTCCTTCATTTCTTACATAACCAAAATGGCTCCTTATGGTGCTCTATTTCTTCCATGATATTAGCCTTATTCCAAGATCCAATGGCTTAGTTCAAGCTTTGTTTTGATTCTCTACAGAAAAACCTTTCTAGGTTTCACAAGGTAAACACTCATCTTAGTGCAATTGGCACCTTCTTGTAATCTAGAGTGTTTTCCATGTGTCTTAAGTATCTTACCTAGCACTCATTACCATCATTTGAATATTGGGTAGAATTCTAGCAATTGAAGCCCTCCCCTGGACGTTTTCAATCAGAGCAAAACAAGGAAAAAGGCTTGAAAAGAGTTAGGTAATGAACTACCTTAATTGCCTTAGGAAATTATGTTTATGTTGTTGCAAACAGAGTATGTTGGATGTGTTGTTTAAGTGCAGGTTACTAGATTTAAATGATGGAAATTCAGTGTTAAATTATGTTATTTAAGGGCCTAAGAGCCATGTCATTTAAGGGTCTAAGAGCCAAGCAATTTAAGATTATGTATTGTTATGTGTGTTGTTGTTATTTGAGTTGAAATGGTGTGTTGAGAATACTTACCAAGTGTTTGATTAGTTTAAGTTCAATAGGAAGGAAAACTATGCATATGGGCATAAGGATATGGTAGAGAAGTTATGGCAAAATTGGTGTAGAACTTGAGTGAAAATGATGTAAATTGTCATGAGAATGACTAGACTTAAGAAGTGATAAAAGATGTGTAAAAAAGGTTATAAGTGGGGTGATATAGTTAAGAAATTAAGTGGTGAGTTTGGTTAAGGAATTAGGAGGATTTAAAGTGTTAAAATGATGTTAGAACATGTTAGTACATATGTGGGAAGGTTGGAAAAGAAATGGACAAAGGAAGGAGTTAGAAAAACTAAGGAAACTGTCAAAATCCTACAGCATAATGCTTGGTCCGGGACTTAGCTCCTGTAACAAGTCCCGGACCAGCACTAAATAAACACCTAAAGAACACTTCCTGTATTGGTCCGGGACTTAAGTCCCATTAGAAGTCCCGGACCATAGCATTTTATTTACCATGAATTCACCAAGGACATTGGTCCGGACTTGGCTACAGGTTAATGTCCCGGACCACCTCATTTTAGTTACCGAGAATTTCCCCTCTGTGTTGGTCCGGGAGTTAGGACCAGGACAAGGTCGGACCAACACAAATTTTCAGCCGTGAGTTTGTTTTTGAGTGTAAACTGAATGGGAATGAATGTATTAGTTATGTATAGGTTTAATGAGTTGTTTAGTGCCATATAATGACCATTAGGAAGCGAGCAATTAAAAGTTTAAGTGTGAAAGTACACAAAACAAAAGAGAAGAAGTAATTTGTTAATCGGAGGATAGTACAGTAATTAACTGACGTGATTAATTATTTATAGGCGCTGCATTCGATGGGCAACGAACGCAGCAAGGACCAAGGTATGTTTTTTCTTGCAACTTGTTTGCTACCGGTTTACACCGGCTTGTGTGTTTGTTTCTTTTTATGGATGTTTACCACCTTGTAAGATAAATCATGTAATGAGTTTACAGTAATTGATTTATGCACTGGTTTTGTTTTCGATACCGTTTAACCTCGAGAATGTTCTAACCCCATTAGCTTACCAACTCTAGGATCACATACGAGATCGGTATTCGAAATTAACGCTTCCAACCTATGGAACGTTCTAACTTTGGTTAATCATGTGTTATGTGTGGATTGTTGTGTGCGAATGTTCTTACCTCCTCTGTGTGCCTAAATGGACTTGAACAACTGTAAATTGACATGATACAATAAGTTTCCATGAGTGAAGCTTCTAACCAGAGTTTAATCTGGGGGTGAGAAATCCGAGTGTCCGGTCGCGTTGTTATGCACGGGAGTCGATATCTGGATCAGATTTGACTTTCTCCATGTATGGTTGTTTTCCTTCTTGGATTTCAATCTCCCACGAGTCTTTTAAATGGCTCTCCTACCTTGACTTATGATCGGGTTTGGGGGAAACTATGTACGGTGTGCTTGGATCTACTATATCCAACGCATCTTGGTGTATGTTATACGTTTGATAAACAGAACGGTAACGTTGTTATCTAACGAGCTCGACATGAGAATTAAATTGTTCTCTAGGCTCTACAATTTGGCTAACTCTAATTACGGTTCGATTCCTCACGTGATTTCGTTCCCGAGTTATGTTGTATGTTTGTTGTATAATCATGTATGTTGATTGTTAAAAGTAATCTCATGTATATCATGAGAATTAGTTGCGTGTATCCCGGTAGCCGACAGGCTGCACGTTAATCATACCAGCCAAGGGTTGCTGAGCCCTTCGGGGCACCCCTATTACTTTTCAGGAGGATGATCGAAGAATCCTAATCGCTTTAGCTGTGGAGCAAATGAAATCCTTTTGTTTATTTTGGATAGTTAACCTGAGAGGTGCCTGTACCCTCAAGGTCGTATGTTTTAGTAAAACTGGAACGGGATTGTAGTCTTTTGAATATTGTCACTCGGTTTAGTGTAACTATGAAAGTTTGTTAGATGTTATGACTTATGCTCGGGAATCTTGTCCATCAGACCGATACATTATGTACGTATTAGCCATGTTAGCCACGTGGGTGGTTAACGGCGTGTAACACTGATTTTTAAGTTAGTAATTATATCGTATTTTCCGCTGCGATTTGTTGTTAAGTATCGTGTTAATGGTTGGGGTGTTACAGGCAGCCATTCTCATTAGTCATCTTATTTTACTCTTCCCTGTCTGACCTTTACTGTTTGCTTTTATTTAAAAAAGGAATACAAGTAGACTCCCGGTTCTTTTTTTTTCTTTCTTTTCTTCTCCATAAAACACTACAACTTTGAATTCTGTTCGTTCCTCTCCACCACTTTCAGTCTCGCATACTCAGTTCTTTCTCGTCCTTACCCATGGCTTCAGTCTCCGCCACCACTTCGCCTCAACCTACACCTGCCGCATCACCTTCCTCTACGCCACTACTCACCACGCCACAACCCATGGATGTACCACCCGAAACCACCACCACTGTACAACCCAAAAACCCTCCTAACCCTCATTCGTCGCTCTCTACACAACAATCTGCCACCAACTCGCTGAAGACTGCGGCTAATACTTTATCTGCTCAAGTGGCTGATTCGGCTTCCAAATCTTCCAAGGATGTGGCCTCCATTACACCTACCGGTGGCACCTCCGCTGAACGCATCGACTCCCCACCTCCACCTGAGTTATTAGCGAGGCCGCACACTCAAAATCAACCCAAGCAGCAAGCACCATCTTCTCCGGCTCCTTTACCTGACACTACGAAGACGACCCCTCGGATACTGGCTCGAAAACTCCTAAGAAGTGAAAGAGCACCGTTGCCCATCTACATCCTCGTGCTCTGGCTCAGTCATCTAAAGGTACTCGTACATTTCCCCAGAAACCACTCTTCATTCGGGTCGTTCAACTCTATGATCTTATAATAGGCAAGATAATAGACTGTCAGTGGTTACGAGCTCATGATCTGGTTGATATTGCTGAGTATATTGAGTTTCAGAAATTGGATTCTCTATTTAGTTCGGAAACTGTGTATTATCCAGAGGCCCTAATGCAATTCGTCACCAGTATGTCTATGATTACTGAGACAGAATTGCAATCCAAGGTTGCGGGGGTTTGTGTTACATTATCTCCAGGTTTGCTTGCAAATATTCTTGACGTTCAGTTGGCTGGTTTGTCTGAGTTTAACCCTCAGGAAATTGATATTGTTCCACTTCGAGATGTTCAGAGGCATTATGGGCTGACTAATGCTAGTACGCATCTGTGAAATTACTTACAACGTGATTTTGGTGCTATTCCGCGGCTGCTTCACTTGTTCGCATATCAGGTCTTAACTCCGCGAAATGATATGAGGGAGCGTGTCACTCCTATTGATTTGGATCTAATGTGGTGTCTTGAACACAAGCTGAAGATATCACTACCTAGGGTTATGATTGAACACTGGAAAAGAGTTATCAACAGTCAAAAACTTGTGAAGGTTTTTCAGTTTACCATGTTCCTCTAGATACAATGGCGAGTGTTCCTATGAAGGCTTCTAATTACTTAGAAACTCACACACTTGCAAAGATGTCCATCGAGCATACTTCCTCTGGCTGGCAGCTCATGAATCCTCCGCCTCACCAAGATACCTCAGTTCCCCCACCCACCTCTCATGAATCTACCCTTTTAGCCATGATCAATACCTTGATAACCAATCTACATGCTTTGGAGAAGCGTATTTTGATCCTAAAGTCTCTCATCTCTGCCCAAAATGCTTCTACTTGTTCCTCGGACCTGAAGAAACCTTCTAGTCTTGTCATGTTCTCTAGCTGCTCCTTAGGGTTTTTTTTTGCTGCCTAGATCATTGTGGTTTTTGTTGTGTAATAGACATGCATTTTTGAATTGTTGCTATGCTTTTTGACTTATGATTCTCCTCTTTTAATTGGGCAAACGGGGGAAATTAATATGTGTGTTTGGAACTATGTCTATGGATTACTGCTATGGATTTATGCTGGATCTTTACCCTTGACATTTCGAATGCCTATTTTGACCTTGCTACTGAATGATTCGATTATTTACATGAGAGGATATGTTGAGGGGGAAGTTATTACTGCATGTCAAGATTGGTGCAGTCATTCAGGGGGAACAACACAAACACATTATACAGAGTTTGCCCTAATCAAAAAAGGGGAAAATGTTGGTGTTTTTTAATTAGCAACTCTATGTTACATATTGTGTCTGAGTTCCAAACACATCAATCTGAAGACTGAACGAAGTGAAGGATAAAGACTACGGTTTAGAGATATTTTTACTGAAGTAATATTAGGGAGGTTTTTATCTCTAACGAAGACAAATATAAAATCTAAACAGATTTTATATATTGTTATGATTTTACACTTCAAGAACTTTTATCTTTTGAGAAGAATATTTTAGATAGAGATTTATAATACTGTCTATATAAGTAATGCTGCTTGTTGAATCAAATTACATTTTTCTATTAGAGAGAGAGAACGGAAACATAATGAGTTTTTGTGAGCGCCTGTAGAATCACTAGATAGAAGAAGAATCTAGGGTTTTTACGTGTCTATACTTAGAGAGCTTGTTCTCCTTGTATGTGTGGGAGTATCGAGTTTGATACGAGCTAATATAGTGAAGATTCATGTGTATCTGTGTATCAACTCTTAGCTTGCTGTTTCCCAGAACAACAAGTTTGTCATCAGTCTTATAACACCCCAACTGTAATCTCCACACTTAACCAATAATCGCAGCGGAAAAACACAACTTAAACATTAACCAAAAGAGGCGGTGTTACACGCCGTTAGCCACCCACGTGGCTAACAAGGCTGTTACGTACAATGTATTGGTCTGATTACAAGAATCCCGAGCATAATTACAACCTCCAAAATTACTATCCAAAAAGAATCATAATATACCGAGTGTTAATGTACAAAAATCACTCAACCAACTTTACATCCACCAAACAAATTGCCTCGAGTATACAAATACTACTCGGGTCCACTATCCAAAAATAACAAAAGTATTCCTCCTCGCGCCATGCTATAGCCATTCCGCTTCCTCGATCACTCTCCTGAAAAATAATATGTGCCCCCAAAGGGGGTCAGCAACACTTGGCTGGCATGGTTAACGTGCAGCCCACTGACTACCGGGATACACGCAACTATTTGTCATGATAACATGGCATTGATTTTTAACACACAACATACATATTACATAGCAAGAAATATTGCATAACAATAACAACACATACATAGTGAGAACATTTCACTTAGGAAACAACCAACATAGTTAGTCAACATGGTAAGCCTAGAGGATGGTTTCATCCTCATGTTAAGCTTGTTACATAACTCATTACCGTTCTGTTAGTCGAACAAGTAACTTAACACATAGGCATGACGGGTATAGTGATCCGAGCACACCGAACACATAATTTTCCCCCTAGCCCGATTGGAAGTCAGGTAGGTAAGCTTTGGCTAAGCTAGTGGGCGGTCGAAATCCAAAAAGGAAAACAACCTTAACAAAAGGAGAGAGCCGAATCAGATGCAGATGTCGACCCCCGTACATACACGCGTGACCGGAACGACCGGATTCCTCACTCCCCGGTTAGCACTTGTTAGAAGTCCCATTGTTGGAACTTAACACTATCAAACACACATAAGTATTTAAGTCCAGTTAGACACCCAAGGGAAATGGGATACACATTATCAACACACACCACAACTAGCTCATACATAGCCGAGGTTAGAACGTTCCTTAAGTTGAAACGTTAAACCGGGTACCGCTCTCTTACGTATCCTAGCTTGGTCAACTAACGGGTTAGCACGTATTCGAGGTTAACAGTACCGGTACACATACGCCACAATAATAACAATGATCATAAACTCATTTCATGATTTAATCTTACAAGGTCATAAACACACAGAAAAACAAACAACACACAAGCCGGAGTAAACCGGTAGGCAACAGACTGCAAGAAAACCATACCTCGGTCCTTGTTGAGTTCGAGTTCCACCGAAGGTAGTTCCTATACATAATTAATAACGTCGGTTAATTACCTTGCATTAACTCTCGGTTTACTAAGTGTTTTACATGTTTACACCACGAGTTTCCACACTAAAACTCACACTTAATTATCCTCATAATACACACTAGGGTTTACTACATAAGCCTCATTACCTCTCTTAAATTTAATTTTTTTTTTGTTTCTGGTCCGGACCTCCCCACAGGGGCGGTCCACAACAGAGGCTCCAACGAATTTTTTTTTTAATTTTCTGGTCCGGACTTCCCTACAGGGGCGGTCCCTAGGGGCGGTCCACAATAGAGGCTCCAACGATTTTTTTTTCTGGTCCGGACCTCCCCACAGGGGCGGTCCCTAGGGGCGGTCCACAACAGAGGGCAATTTTCAAAGTGTTTTTCTTCTCATTTTGAACTCCAAATTGAACCCAATTTTTTCCTAATCATTTCACATGTTTTCCCACATGTTTTAACACCTTCTTGGCACACTAAAACCCTCTCTAAACATCCCACACACTCTTTAAACATTTACCCAAACTTTTACTAAATCCTTAACGCTTAGAGCATTTTCCTTTCTTGTTCTACTTGTCCTCTTCACCCATTGTTGCCCCAAGGTTCTTACATGTATTAAGGTATTTTATAACACTAATATAACCTTTTAAAACTTGCCTAAATCATCATCTAATCTTGCTACCCAATTCTTAATCAATTTCACCCAATTTCCCACTCTCCTCTTACAAGAACTAGAACTTAGTTTTGTTAAGTGTTATGCTACAGATTTTTCTCACCACTCTCACCCACTTATTAGTCCACTAATAATGCAACATTCCCACCTTAGAGTTCACTCATTTACCCATCTCCATCTATCTAGTTACCCCCCGATTTTCGTACTAAATTTTCCCTCTCAAATCACCTTGTAGCTCTCTAGTATGCTCCCACCTAGAAATGCATTTAAACCATTAAATTCCTACACAAATATTGACATGATAAATACCCCTACTTAATTAAATATTGATTAGATATAATCAATTAAATTAACGTAAACATGACTTAAAAGTAAATTAAACACAACAAAGTTTAACAGAAAGCAAGTATTACACCCTTGACCTTTAAGGGTGATTAAATATTCAACGAACTTCGTTTGACCAAAAATTTAAACCTGAGCCTTAAACACATAAACGAACACATTAAAACCGTTCCAAGGGAAACCAAGCTCAGAAACGCACTAGAACATAAAATGTGCACTAAGCTTTCTTAAAGTACATTTTTGTGAGATTGTCTCCAAAATGAGTTCTGTTTGATTTTAGGGTCTTGAATACCCTTAAATATACTAATGTGACATAATGTACTACATTAAAATGTCCAATTCAAAGTTTTACAAAAATAATAATATGTGTATTGGTTTGTGAATAATATCCAAATGGTGCTAAATAACACTTAAATCTCTTAATCTAGTTTATTGTCAATATATGTCCCTTGACTTTGGCTATTATTTACGCCAGTTTAAGGCTCATTACAGAGCACCAACCGATCTCATATGCCGTTAAATATAGCCATTATTCACACTTTATTAAAGTAAAGATAAGTACTCTACTTAATTAAATAAAACAAGCCTTCCACTTTTGACTATAGCCACTCATTGTCGTTCAATTAAGCTAGTCACTAGCAGGTGACCGATTCCAAAGCAAAGGAAAACGACTCCCACTCTCACTGTATTAAGGAGACAATTATTATACCTTGAATATATTAAACTAATCAGCCTTATCTTACCACTCGATCTAATCCTTACCGCCATGAGCCTCCTCCACCGATTGAATCTCCAAAACAATTAACCAATTAAGTGGCAACCCATGTGCTGACCGATTACTTAGTATAGCCGGCTGCTTCTCCCTTCGACATTCACATTTTTTTTTCTTCTTCAAATCGTAACAGACAGACCTTTCGTTACTGCTTCTCCAACTGAGAGCACCACCTCATTTCATGGCTGCCGCCTCATGCTGTAGGTAAGGATTCATAGCTTAAAAATGCCCATTTTTCTTCCTCTCTTCTACCTCTCTTCCATGAGCTTATTCATCTCCATTCACCAGCAAAATAAACTAAGATGGTGCTGGAAGTGGTGCAGTTCTCGCCTGGAAAAACAGAAGAAAAAGGGAAGCTAGTTCCTACATCTTCCTAAGGTAATAATCAAGCATTAACTAGCCTAATCATCTTGCTCCATTTCCGGTAATTTCCCTGGCTTTTCTTAAGCCTTCTCTTCTGTTTCTTCACGTAATAAAACAGTGGAGAACAACCAGCTTTGTGAAGGAACAAATCCAAATGAACTACCTTGTTGTACCATGTTACGGTATGGAAAAAAAACTGCCCATTTCCTCCTTGCTGTACAGGTTATATATGCTGGTTAACTACTAGTTTAACACCTCCTTTTGTCCTTGGAAACTCAGGCGTAAACAGCCATTAGAGATAGCTCTTTAACACCAGAGCAAAGCTCCATCAGAAACGGTAAGCATGTAGCACCTTGTTCTGCACGGTTATAGTTACTCTTTCTTCATCAGTTTTTGCCCCATCTTACTAGAACACTACTACTCCCAGATCTCCCCTTCTCTGATGCAGTAAAGGTCACCACTCTCGGTTATCACTGCAGCTAGAAAACCAAGGTAATAACCTTCTGCATCTTCTAGCTTTACAATCTGAAATACTACTCTTTGTCGTCCCTTCTTTCTGTTTCTGATGCTCACGGCCGGAGCTTTCTTCCAGCCCTTCTACTGAGCATAAACTACACCAAACCATCCCATTAAAGGAGCCTAAAACAAGATGCAAGACTTGCTGTAAGAAACTTTCAAAAACGAAGGTAAGAACCATGCTACGTGGCTGTATAAGCCTTTCTTTTCCCTCACTTTCCATGAAAAATACTGAACATATCCCTCCCTGTGTTGTAGAGGGGATTTCAGAAAGGAAAGTCAGGATGCAGAGGGTGAGAAGGTGGTAGTTACTGCTGGGAAATCTCCTTGCACAGCCGTAGGGAAGTAAGTCCAAAAAAAATATATATATCAAAGTAAGTATTATACTCCTAATGGTATATATATTAAGCTAATACCATTAACACTCCAAAAGCTAATTAACCTTTGTGTGTAAATAAGGCCGTGAGCCTAAGGGGCTGTGTGGAGTTCTTGGTAACTTGCAAAATCAAAAGCTAGGTGAGAAAATACTTACCTTATATTATAATATGGTCTTTATGAAATTTTATTACACATATAAGTTAGCCGTGGGATTTGTGGGCATTATAAAACCTAATTATGTGTTAAGACATTTAATAACATTTTGGGAATTAACTTGGTGAATTAATGACCTATAAGGTCAAGCAAATTAAATATGGTCAAAAGCATAATTTATAAAAATATATGGTGAGAGTAATATAAGCCGTAAGGTTATAACGTCATTTGAGACATTTATGTGTAACTTTGTTCTTTGCGAATTATTGTAATAAGGCCATGTATGTTTAGGCCATTTAATTTATGGTTATTAAGTTTAAAATGAATTTTAAAATGATAATTAAACATTACCGAATTATTTAGGTTTTTTTTGTAATTAAAATTACTTTAGGGGCTAACTAAAATAATAACCGAAAACTATGCATCAAAACCTTATTTTATGAATTATATAAAATTTAATAAAGTTTTGAGGCAAAAATGAAATTTATGGAAATTATGGGGGTCAACTGTAATTATATAAACTCCTGGTCAAACTGAAAGTCAATGGGTCAATATAGACCATATTAAGAGGTTTGACCAAATTAAACGTCATGAATAATTAATTTATGAACTTATATTAATATTATAAGTGAAATGTTGAATTTATAAAACTTATGGGGTATAGAATGTAAATGTCGAAAAGTAGAGGTATAGATTGGTTAATATAGTGATTTATATCCTAAGTATAAAATTTGGAGATTTTTAGAATTTATAAGAGTATTTGTGAGATATATGTATAATATATAGTTTTAATGATATTATCAAACATATGTTATAAATTGGGCCTAATGACAATATAAAATGTATATTGAGGTCTATTCGGAATTTATGAAAATAACCATAGGTTATAAGTTAAAGGAAATAAAAATATCATAGCAAATGATATTAGTATTTTGGTATAACATTACATAATGTTATGTGGTCAAAAAAAGGGAATTTAAATAAATTCAAGGGCTATACCGAATTAATAAGAATTGGAAAATGAATTTTAGACTATGGTCTACAATGTCATAAATGTTATGACAATTATATGATATTAAGGTGGTTTAATGGAATTAAATAAGGAAGGGTACTCACATAAAATAATGTGACAAACTATAAATAAATGGGATTATAAACTAAGGTATTTATTGAATAAACCTTAGAAGTTATAGTTATACAACATAAAATGTTACTCATTAGGATAATAATCTTAATATAAGTTGTACAATATGATACAACTAATGGGAATGATCATCTAATAAAAGATGATAAAAAGTAACATGAAATATAAGAGTTTATTAAACTCATGGAAATTAGCTACGTGGTAAATATATACATACACAAGAATAATGTATATAAGGTGGATATATATTTGGTTGGAAACCATATGATTAAATGGTGGTGGTTATATTAAAAAAAAATATATATAGTTTGAATTATAAGTTATGAGTTTTGGATACAATACAAAAAAATAAATAATAATATAATACAATCATGCATGCATACATGCAACTATGGGTTACGTACCTAAACTAGACGATGGATAAGATTAAAAAGGAAATAATGAATTAAACTTAACAGTTGAAAAATTATGACGTACGCGTTATAAGTAACAAAACCGACTGTTTAGAGAAACCCGTAACAACAACTGTAGAAAACAGAGGTGAACTGTCGGGGCTGCTTATTATTCGGAAATACCGGATGTAGTTAGTCATGGAGACTGACTTATAGTTTTATTACCGTTTAGAGTATACTTCTGACAAGGACGCTTGATGAGCTAACGGGCTACACGGAGCGTAGGATCTTGCTGATTCATACTCCACCGTAATACAGTCAGGGTGAACGGTATGTAAAGGGGTTGCCGAGTTGTCCTAAGGTTGCTCCTTGGGCTCGGATTTGGTTGATATAACTTGTATGTTGTTAATGTGTCTCTGATTCGTCTTTGAGGGCTTCCTCAGTTTAGACTTCTGTGTGATCTGTGATAAGATTGTTTGTCTGAATGTGTTAATTAATATGCATGAACGTGTATTTATAGCTGCTTATTATTTACTGTTGTGAGTTAACAGTATTGGTTCGTATATATGAACCTATATATATAAAACGAACTAGCGGCTATGGTGCTATCTTATAGGAAATATAAGGAACGTAAGTAAAACGTTGTAGCACTATGATAATAACACATACATATTATCTGAGACTTTTGTACGGAGCATTGGCCTTTTCTATACGCCGCTCTCGTATCTAACACTGGATCCAGAGTTTACAAACTCCGGATTGGACTAATGACCTTAGTCTGCTGTGTTAGAAAATTTGGTAATGCGATGCGATGGTATAATTAATTAATTAATTAATGGAATGGAAGTAAAGCCAAGAGGATGTGGCTCTTGGTGCGCGCTGTGATCACAAAAACGATACCAGGATGTCCGCGTACGGGTCCGTAAGTATCAAGAAAATTTCCCGTGAGCTAGAATGGCTCGTTGGTCGGAGACTCTAACGTTGGAGTGGCTACTGCCGTGGGTGACCCGCCATAATATATGGGTAACTAGAGACATGTCGTTTTAACGAGTCATTGTCACTAGGTATAACTGAACAACTAAAACAATTGAGACTTATACAGTGGCGAACAATACCATGGACGAGACTTAATATTGTTTAATATTCTCGTTGTTTCGCTTGTTGTTCATTGGTTATACTTGTGGTGATTGCATTGTGTGTTGATGGTTGGATGGAGCCTACAAGCTAGATAAATCAAATATGAAAACTGTACGCTACGGCGAATGTACATGTACATTATATTGTTATTATTCGATACGTTCGATATATAAATGGCATGGAATATTAAATGGATGGTTGGATGTTTATGGATATTTGGATGGATGGTTAAATTGATTGTGCATGTTTATTACAGTATTGTTTATAACTGTAAAATGGAAAGACATAAAACCAATCTAATAATAAGATGGTTAAAATGACAAGTGACCATTAGGGTCCAGGCCCGGCATACTCAGCGTCTATCGCTGATACTACCATTTCAGGTTGTTGATCTTTGTCGGAGCTGAAGAGCAGGAAACAGGGTAATTGGAGATGTTGTATAGAAATGAAGATGGTGCATGGTATTATGGTAAGGTTGTGTATTTTCAGGATTGGGTAGATGCTCACTTATCGATGTTTATGATTTGTGGACTTAGTATGATGTATAGGAGTTCCTCGTTATCACTGCGGTTAGCAGTTTGTTTATTTTGGAAGTTGGATGTAGTTTGGCTACGTTGCTCGCATGGGCGAGTAATGGCCGGTGACACCCGAGTGAGTTTTGTAATTGTTATTTATTTTTGCTGCGAGACGTTTTATTATTGCTACGTGAGGGATTATATCGTGATTATGGAGAGGGGTGTTACACATGATCTCCCCATAATTTTAACATGTTCCCACACATTATTTAGCCCTCAAAAACAATCCAACCCACAACTCATCCAAAAACACTAAACCACACTTAATTTCACCATTTCCAACAACAATAGCACCCATTGTACATAAACCTTAAAAGCTTGGCTCTTAGGCCCTTAAACAACATCAAATTAAACACTGAATTTCCTCATATTATTAGCAACACCTGCATTACACTCAACATTTATATTGCACAAAATAAAAACAAAGTCCTTAAAACACCACATAAGCTTAAGGTAGTTATTTACCTTGGATTTCTTTCAAACTTTCCCTCCTCCTTACTTCTTGTTCCACAAATGATTTCCAATGGGGTTATTTGCTACACTAATGACCAAATACCATGAATGGTAATGAGCACCATGAAATTAAATAAAGCTCTTGCCAAACAACTTAAAACAAGAGGGGTTTAAGCATGAAAATGAAGAGATTTTACCTTCTACTTCACAATGGGGTGTTTGGAATTAAGGGTGGCAAGCTAGCACTTAATGAGGATTTAACAATCTAAAATGAAGAGCCAAAACGAAGTTCAAAACAGAGGCAAAAATCGGCCAAGAGGAGTGGAGAAATATGAGTTTTTGAGTATTTCTTACTTAAACCATCAAGGGTTGATAGCTTCAAGAATGGGTGTTTCCTCTTCAAAATGGCTACACCCATGGAAGTCAATGTGGAGTTTGAAGATTTTGAAAGGTGGAAAATGATCTCCAAAACAAGGTGAGTATTTTGGTGTATTTTGTTTTTGATTTGGACTTGATTTGGTGAAGGAACAAGGAAGGAGAAGAGTGGAGTTGAGAGGAGCTCTCCAAATCGCCATGGAAGAACAAGGAACAGCGAGAGAGAGCTGGAAGGGGGAAAAATCGCAAGCCAAGAAGAGAATGGGAGAGAGAGAAATGAAAAAGTAGTAGTTTGTACTTGCTTACTTTTATTATTTTGTCCTTTAGCTAATAGAATAAGATAATTAAGCAAGAGAGGGGGGGCAAAAACGTGAGCTGCTTCTCACATAAGGGAAAATTCAAATTTTTTTTGTAAAAGTAGAGAGGAGGTGTCACATAGTCATTTAGCAGATAACACCCGTAAGTTCCCGAACTGTCAGTTTTAACAGTCCGGTCCGGTTTTGGATTTTGTTTTATTTTTTATGGTCCTAGACCTGACTAATATTTAATTATAGCCATAGATTGACTATAAATTTTATTAGTCCTTAAACCCTTTAAAATCACATTTCCCGGGTTCTCGAAAAACGTGCTTAAAGCTCGTTTTGCATTTTTAATCCACTATTTGGATCTGTTTCTTCGGGAATTTTTCCCACTGTTCCAATGACTAAATAGGTCCTAGGAATCCATTTAGGACCCTAGTAAGGTTATACTGACTATATTACTTAACACGCGTTTTTGCGTTTTGTGATTTTACGCGTTTTCTTTTTTCGTTTTGGTTTTTATTTCTTCACCAATGTTCTTAAGGACTTAATTAGCCTTAAAATATCATAAGTACATAATTAATTAACATATTAAGGTTTGGGGTATTTCAAGTCTGTTACTCAGCGCATAGCTCATCGTGAGTAACAATCTCACTAAGAACTACCATTATAAGAACCTTCATAAGGATTTAGGGATTTTCTCACCATAATTCTCTAGTTGTATCACCTTAACATCATAGATGACAAGCGATTATTGTTAGACATTAGACATAAAATCTTATCTTCTTTTATATCTTGAATTTCTAGTTGCAGCATTTGACGTATTGTCAATTCCTACCATAGTTAGAAGATTTTGAACTACTTTTCTTTCTCTCATAATCTCAAACGAAGCCTTGAGATGTCTTCGATAATGATAGGGCAGCTGATATCTGAATGATAGCCATAGATAACTGAGTTGTTAGTTAAGTATGTGTTTATGGTGAATGTCAAAGTAATCCATGCTACATTGGTGACAGGCAGTGTATGATTACGACGAGGAGACATTTGAGAAAGTATTCAGACACATATATGCATCCTTTGGCTAGCCTGCTCTATGTAGTATCTTTGAAGACGCGATCCCTTGCCTCAGTTGTAACAGAAAAGGGAGCATATGCTGTAAACTGACTGTATTATATTCATTATGATTTCCGTGTGTATATAGAACTGTAGCAGAAGCTTATGAAGCTGGAGATCAAGTGTGAGTCGCATATTGAAAATTATATAGCTAGTAAGTAGTTCATATAGCCTATGGGCTACTCCACCTAATGTCAATTGGCTTTAGGATAGAACCTCATATGGGTTATTGGGCCTTACTAGTCTATATGGGTATTTTACATAATTCCCTCTATCCCCCCACAATATTTCTAACAATAACAAGAGTAGGTCATTCTAGAGTGGTAAAATCTCTAGAATAATATCTAAAGTGATTTGTAACAGGCTAAGATAGAGTATAACAAGTGGGCAACAAATAATAAGGGACCGGATCGACCCGTGTACAGGCTAAGATAGAGTTGTTCCCGAGTAGGGAGGTGAGCGATGGTGAGGTTGCTGGTTATTGTAATGGTATTTGGATTGTTACTCGTATGGACGAGTAATGACGGTAACACCGATGTTAGTTCTGTTGTCAATTATGTACGTTCATTTCCGCTGCTATGGTTTAGTTAACCTTGCTAATGGTCGGATTAAGATGTGATTATGAATTGAACTATAAGTATTGGCGGTCTACATTTTGCTGTGGGGTGTATAACGTCTGGATGCATTGTAATGATGTAGTTTTTAGGGATGAACCTCTGAATGTCAACCGGTTAGGTACAAGAATCAAATTGAATGTTTGGAGTTGGACGAAGATTTGGTGGAAGGACTTCCCCTTATCCTGTAATGCTTTCGTAGGCACGGTGTCCTTGAAGGATTATGTATAGATTTCTAAGGTTTTATGGATTGGTTTAAATTTAGTTGTGTCAAGGTTATTTAGGTTTTGTGATCTTCTCTACCTGGATGCTTATGATTGTATTTGGACATGGTGGGTACTCTTTTTCCTCCACAGGTTTTTTCCCACAGAGTTTCACTTGTGGAGGTTTTAATGAGGCCCGTTGTACCTAATGGTGGCCATCGGGTCCGGTTCTACCCGGAACCGGCGGTTCTACCCGGAACCGATTGGAATCGGAACCGGCCGGGAACCGGTGGGAATCGGAACCGGAACCGAACCGCCTCAGCCGGTTCCGAATACGAATACATGTTTTGAGATTCGGGCCCGAACCGGAACCGGAACCGCCTGGAACCGTCATCGGATTCGGAACCGGAACCGCCCCGGAACCGGTTGAAGTTACCGTTGGGTTTTTAAAATGTAACCTCTTAGTAGCTGTACTCTTTTTCCTTATTATGGTTTTCCCAATGGATTTTTACCTAATAAGGTTTTAATGAGCAGTGAATCATATATAAAATTCTCTTGTTCCTTATTTTTTGTAAATTCAATAAAATCCCTAAGTCTTTGTTTCTTACACATTTAAGATTATAAACTTGAAGAATCACCTAAAGTGGATGAAAAGAGTAACGTGTGCACTCAAACGGATCTCAAATCGGAGCTAAAACGAAGCAACTGGAGCCGATCGAATCTTTCCGGAACCGGTCGGAACCGATCAGAACCGAAACCGGAACCGGCTGGAACCGGCCGGAACCGATTTTTTGACCGAATCCGAAGCGAATCCAGATTTCAGAACCGGAACCGGAACCGTAACCGGAACCGCCCAGACCGGTTCCGAATACGAATACACATTTTCTGGAACCGGAACCGGTGGAACCGGAACCGGAACCGGTGGAACCGGACCCGTGGCCACCATTAGTTGTACCGGTCCGCCTGTTTTTTCAGGTTTTATCATTCAATATAATGGCTATATGCCCAAATTATCTAAAAAAAAAAGTTAACATGGTATCTTTTGAATTGAACTAACATATATTAAAAAGTAAGTATTTGAATTTTATAATTGTTTGAAGTTTTGTGTATATTTAATAGTTAAGAACTATTAATTTTATTTCAATTTTATATATGTTTTAGTTATTTTTTATAATTTTATTACTGTTTAAATATATTTTTAAAATTATAATAATTTCATAAAATGCGCCGAATAGAAAAATTGGCATATTGTGAACTTGAATAATGACTTGCAATGTCAGGGGTAAAATAGTCATTGTTTAAGCTCATTTCACAAATTAGGGTATTCTATGAATTTCCAAAAAATTTAGGGTATCTTGTGAATGTGTTTTGAAAAAGGGGTATATAGTGAAATACAAAAGTTTTTAGGGGTATACTGTGAATTTTCCCTTTTTTCTACTCATAAATCATAACACTTTCCCCAAAATTAAGATATTTGTTAGAGAAAATTACATGCCCCATCCATGACGTTTGGTGAAATTACACTCCACCCATGAGGTTTCAAAACTTACTTTCTCCACCCATGTAGTTTCCCCCTGTTTCATCCAACAATTTTTCTAATTTTTGTTCAATTTAACAGATGCTTAAACGATATCCGAAATTGATGAAATTTTGCATGAATGATGCTAAAGTGTTATATTTTGATCGTATGTCAAATCCAAAGTTATTTAAGCTCACATATGCCCGTGGGATGTAATGATGGAACGAAGAAGCTAGCGCTAGAGCCACAAAACTAGATGGCTTCTATGCCATGTGTACACATAAATAAGGGAAAATATACTTCATCCTGTTCTTAATAGATGATTGTTTAGCTCTTCATATTTTTATCAAAATATAAGATGTTTTAGATTTTTTGTCTTATACTTTCCAACTCTACCTCTCATCTTTTCACTCACAGCTCCACTTTTTAATTTACTCTAATTTCTAATGCAAAAAGTAAGAGTACAATTGTCTATTTTTTTCTTAATTCTTGTGCCCAAAGCTAGAAAGTCATTTATTTAGAACATGAGGAGATATTAAATCTTAGAGTGTTATAACTTATAAATTATAAGTGCAAAAAAAGATTATACCATTGTTCATCATAATTCAAGCTCTTCAAAATAAGGTGTAACATAAGTAAACTTAAAATTTTATGTTTTTAGATGAATATATATTATATATTTTAAAAGTAAATCATATTCACTAACAAAATGAATATACTTTATAAAAAAATGAACTTTATTCAATTTGTAAAACGGAGTTCAGTGGCTCCATGCCATGTGTGAACCTTCTACTGTGCTATTGAATTAAGAAAAATCAACTCACTCCGTGTTTCACGTAACAGAATGAAAAAGTTGAAGTGAAACAGAAGGAGACTGACCACATAGAAGACAATCGCCGATCACCACATAGAGATTCACTCTTTTAAAACAAAAGACTCCATTTTTAATAAATAAAAGATTCATATTATTCTCACCGAAGATTCACATTAAACAAAGGTTCACTTTTTTAAAAAACAAGATTCACTGGTTTTAACCATTCACTTTTCTTTTCCTATTCTTTTTGCATAAATTTATGATAAAATTCACTAAACTTAAACATAAGATTCACTTTCTTAAACGGAATTTCTACAAATTATATATGATCGTTCTAACAATTACTTGACAAAGTGAATCATTGTATTAACAATTATGAGAATTTAGTGTTTTTAAGGCCAGTACCTTAACAAGGCCTAAAACCAGATATCCGGTTCACGTACTCCATCCTCGCAAAAGCTCTTTTCTTTCCACGCACCAAAACATACCACAATTTCAGCTTTCTTCTTTCTCTCGCTTCTATTCATACAAGCAATATTTGTTTTGTTGATCACAAAAGTATCCAGCATCATCTCTACTCGGAACTTCTTCCTTTGAAGGTCACAGGACAAACCGTGAGATCACTTCCCTGATAATACTACGTGTTTTTGCTTATTCTCTATCACTGATCCCGTGCATTTTCCTCTAAGCTCCTTTATTTTGATCCTTTGCCTGTTTTACGTCTTTGGTGAACATTCTAGGTGCTATAGCCATTGACATGAGCTCTTGGAACAAAAGCTTACAAGCATAGGGTATGTGAACCTGCAACAAATAAAATCACAGATGTGAAATCATTAATACAAGAGGAAAAACATATACATAACCATGTAATACGGCACAGCCAGATTTCAACACCGAAGAAGTTGCATAAAGATCTTCAAGATTCAGCCAAAGACCGACACTAAACTGCTTCTAAAAAGCTAGACCCCGGGAGCTAGCCACAAAATCTACCCTTGTAAATATGATGCCAACACAACTTGGTTCATCATGAAAGATTAATCTCTTCCAAAGGATAAACTGCTCACCTGAACAATGTCTGTTCTGTTTTTGCAACCTCTACACTCAAACGAGTTCTTCTTCAGGTTTGCGATAGCAATCAGACCACACTTTTCACACACGTGAACCCTGTAGACATCACTCTGGTCAAACAATCTTTCTTTCAGGAAGTGTGCAGCTCCATGGGCAATCATGCAATCTCTTTCCATCTCTCCAAACCTTAGACCTCCTTCACGAGATCTACCCTCTGCAGGCTGCCTCGTTAGGATTTGAACTGGTCCACGACCACGAGAGTGGATCTTGTCATCAACCATATGCTTCAGTCTCTGGTAGTAAGTAGGCCCAAGGAATATCATAGCTGGTAGCCTTCTTCCAGTGTGGCCATTGTACATTGTCTCATATCCTCGCATTTGGTACCCACATTTGTGCAGAGCCTTGCTTATGTTACCAACCTGCCAAGCCCACAGGACAAGAGTCTTGTTATAAGTTTTCATATATGCTGGACAGCAAACAAGCTGGACATGAACACGAATAGCCACATCTATTTTAACGATTAAGTTGCCATAATGTTCAAAGAGTAAACTAGACACCACCTGGGATGGATATATGAAACAGAACAAGATATCAGTGAGAGTCTTGACTAGCAGCCCTGATTTATACTCCAGAAAAGATTATTATTAACATCGCCATTGTCCACTTGACAATTCTGACCACCAAGCATCCTCTATGTGCAATAAAAAATTAGATCATGCAACTTACAGAGACATCTGTAAATGGGGTAGCATCTCCTTCCTTTCCAACATGAGCAGCGACCTTTCCCATAATACTCTCAATCAGCTGACCGATTGTCATACGTGAGGGAATAGCATGAGGATTCACAATAATGTCAGGGCTGATCCCTTCTGAAGTCCAAGGCATATCCTCCTGCGTATAAGTCATACCAACAGTACCCTTCTGCCCGTGCCTACTACTGAACTTGTATCCTATTTGAGGAATCCTGACAGATCTCACCCTAACTTTAACAAACCTCGATCCATCGGCATTGAGTGTGAGTAACACCTATAAACATACCAAGCAAACTGTTAGAACTGGGTAGCCAAACAAAAATGATTATAACATTAAAAGGGAGGATAACAAATAAAAAATAAAATGTCATCCATTCGTACTTGATCCACAACCCCGTTTTCACTGTGTCGCAAACTGATACTATGGTCTTGTCTTGTATAGTGTCCAGTAGCTTCATCCTGAGCTAGTGGTGTGGTCTTCCCTATTATAACATCCCCTCCACAAACTTTGGTTCCCTACCAATCATAAATGCCTCAATAACAACACAAAACACTAAAACTTTTCTTATGATGTCATTTGTATAAAAAACATGTGTACTTACCGGGGGCGCAAAGCCATCATCGTCCAATTTATCATAGGATCCATGTCGCATGCCCTTCATGAAAAAACAACGACAACATTGAGACCAAAATAATAAGATACAAGAAACGTTTGAAACTTTTCACATGTCTATGGATCACTACCATTGTATTAGATCTGTCTGGACGACCAAAATCCTCCTTAATTAGAGTTCCCAACATTTTTTCCTCATCTCTATGTCAATAGCAAGCAGGAAGACATCAGACCCAACAGGATAAGATCCAACAGAGCAATAACAATGTTTATAACTAACAAGATGAATATCTACAAACCTGTAGGAACGGAAGAATATAGACCGGAAAAACCCACGATCTATAGAAGACTGGTTCATGATGACAGAATCTTCTTGGTTATATCCAGTATAACATGCGATCGCAACAATGGCATTCTGTACACCACAATGACAAGTAACTTCATAAAGCACCCTGGGAATGATAACAGATGCCATAACTACCGTTGTTCTTTCATTTCAGAACTCACTATGCCGGCAGGAAGCTGCCTAAAGTGTAGATGTTCCATTGCTCGAGTAGTAACAAGTGGCTTTTGAGGATAATATAGCACATAGGCTAAGGTATCCTGAAGAGACATTAAAAAGAAGTTGAGGTTTTCACCTGCAAAAATATGAGAATAAGGATTCCTTTATTTAAGTAAGATCAAGCGATCAATTACCATTCTGAACTGGTAGTTCGTGACATAGATTCCCATGGCCTGTTTTCCCATAGCTGATTGATATGTATTACGTGGTGACTAGCAACAGGAGGAGAAATTAGTACCAAAAGTTCTATTATCTCAAACGAAGGATAAAAAATGATGATATTAAGAAGCATAAACTACCTGATTATGATCAGGGAAAGGAATAATAGATGCACAAACACCAAGAATCAAAGATGGATGAATCTCGCAGTGAGTGTATGTGCCAGAATATGCTTCCTCTGGATTGACCCTCGCAGAAACAAGGTCCTTAAAAGGAGGTTACCCAACCACATAAGAATAGCGTCAGATTTCTCAGATATGCTTCCATTTTAATCAAGCAAGAAAACAGCCAGACAGAAGCTACTATAAATAACTCACATTTATAGTCATAGAAATCATAGTCATTTCTTCTTCCTCAGTGTCGATGTATTCTATATACCCTTTTTTTAAAAGATCAGGCCAACCACCCTCGTAGGATTCCTGTATGGAATGGTAAATTTCACAGAATTCGCAACAGCCAAATAAATTACTAAGGATGTCGATTCTTTATCATTGAAAATTCATACACACCCCTTGTTGTAAGTCTTGAATATCTCTTTTCTTGATGAGAAGCCTTTGATTCTCAACAACAAACAATGGACGACTGCAGCGACCATAATCAGTATATATACGCAATTCCTTCAGGTGAATATCACGTACTATGCTGATCTCAATATTGACATCAACCTGAGCACGATAGGTTATTTCACAAATTAGAATGAAGGTTTATGCACACTAGCCATGCAAAAGAGAAACATGGTAAGTGTCCGCATACAAATCTTAAAAACCTGCCTAAACATGGCCAATGTAATATTCAGTATCCAGACAACTGCAGGTGAACTTAACAAAGGAGGACAAAAAACGCTTAGCCAATTTTCAAAAAAAAAACTTACCTGTCTTCTTAGTTCTCTAAGTGTCTTTACCAGTGAATGAGGATTGCGATGGATACCAACCCAGCAACCATTCACAAAAACCTTTGTAGCTTGAGCAATATCAGTGGGAGTGATTTCCTCAAGATTTTCAGTACTAAATTCTTCCACAAATTCCAAAACAGGATAAGGCGATGAACCAACAGTTATATAAACCATTAGAGCCAGATTCTTCACCAGTCCACAAGCTTGCCCTTCAGGTGTTTCCGCAGGACACATCATGCCCCACTGTGAATTGTGCAACTGCCGAGGTTTTGCCAGCTTCCCTTCACGCCCAATGGGTGAATTTACTCTACGCAAATGTGACAGAGTGGAGGCAAAGGTTAGACGGTTCAACACCTGTGAAACCCCAGCTCTCATTCCAGCTGCATTCGCTTGCCCCCAGTTACCAGTAGCAAGAGCATATTTGAGTCCACTAGTGATGGTTTTTGCCTTGATTGCGAACTGGAGATTGACATCTTTTCCCTGGTCAACGCATTTCTGAACATACCCTTTCACATCTCGGATTAATTTTCTGAACAAAATCCGGAATAATCCTCCCAGCAGCGGACCGGCAAGATCAAGCCTTTTGTTTCTATAATGATCCCTATCATCTTCAGGCTTTCGACCAAGTGCACACAGTAAAAGCCTACGAATAATGTAACCAAAATAGTATGCTTTCTTTGTCTCACAGTATTCCCCCACAGCAACATGTGGCAACATCTCCTTTTGGAGAATTTCTTTGGCATACTTGATCCTCTTCTCCCGAGTGACACCCACAGTCGCTCCTCTTTTTCCAATGTAGTCAAGTGCAACTTGCTGGTTCTGAATAGCAAATGCCTCTTCAAGTGATGACTGGAGCATCTCCATCATTTGGGTATCGGCAAAATCATAACAGATATGTTCTATTATGCTTTCATCAGCTACAAATCCAAGTGCACGGAATATTATAAATATGGGAATTTCTGAGCGAACATAAGGAAGCGTAGCCCTGATACACTGTCCAGACGAACCCTGCGGTCAAACATAAGAGCACAAAATCAACATTCGACATGATTTGAAAACAGGAGAGAACCACAGATAAAATTACTAGTCATTACCCCCTTGGCATCAGCCCTGGAGAGCATTCGAACAAACATAGGACTTGGAGGTCTATTCTGGTTGTCTGGCATTGATCTAACTTCAGCAACAAATAAATACTTGTTTGGGTGCCTTTTCTTGAAGACATAAACATGATTAGAGCTCATCTTCTCCTGCGCAATCAGAACTTTCTCGCTTCCGTTAATAATGAAGTACCCACCCTGATCCAATGGGCATTCCCCAAGCTCAGTGCGGTCCTTTTCTGAGTTCTGATACAATGTGCAGTACCTTGACCGGAGCATAACCGGGACCTGCTAACAATAACACGCTCAACTTCCAGACTCCTATCAATCTAGGAACCTATCAGAAAGACACAGGTTAGGTGGAAAGCCTCCAAGAGATACCTTTCCAATGAAGACTTTGCTGAAGTCCTGGGTTTCAGTGACCTCTTCTCCATTGTAACCCTTTTTTATCACTCTTTTCGAAACATCAACATACAAGGATGCTGAGTAGGTCAGATTCCTCAGCCTGGCTGCCTTCGGAAATAAAGTACCTGTCTCTCCATCGGATTCTGTCATCATCGGCTTACTAAGATAAATCTGACCGAAGCTGAAGTGATATGTAGTCTAAAATGTGAATCCCCATCACGATTAACATCTAATGAGTACATATGAAGCTGCTATCACATCCTAACAGTTTAAATGCCACTAGCATCCAAAGTTTTGTCCAAATGCTTTAAAGGGTCGAAGAACTCATGAAATCCTTAGCAGAGATGTCTATATCATCAACAACACCAATCTCTGTTCCTTTCTCTTAACTTTTGGGCAGCGCATAATTAGGGGCTATCAATTAATTGAACTCTAAGATGACTGAAGCTCCCTGGATCTTAGATCTTCAAAGTGGTATCCTGGCAATAAACTAGAGTAATTTTGCTAAGCAAGCTTCTCAAGGCATTTAAGACCAGGTTTTAGAAACGTCATACATAGCTGATATATCAACGGGGACTTACACACCATCTTATTCCTGCGTGATCTGAGTACTGAGTTGCATCAAATATTTCAAAAAAAAATCCTCAAATATCTTTTTTCGCAATTCTAAAAGATTCACAGTCAATCTCCGCACAAACTCTAGGCAAAAATAACCTCTGAATCAAGCGAGTTCAAAAACATTAGGCAACCATTGAATTCCAAGCAAGCTAGAATGAACTCTGATTCTCCAATTGCCGTTAGTCCTTAACATAATAAGACCCCAAAAAGCAAGCCAACGTATTTCGCGGTGGTCAAATGAGCACAAGGGTTTGAAATAACCGCCCTCTCAAATAAACCCTATGAATTGATATGTCAAACAGAAATTCGAGATTAAACCTCAGCACAATCCGGGGCAGCAATCGGATTGTGCTGCGACTTGGGTCGAATCTCAATATCTGCAGACTCATCAACAATATCTTGTATAGTATTCTGGATGAACTCATCGAAGGAATCCAACTGTTGGCGGACCAAACCCTTGTCCTCAAAGTAAGCACTGATAACTGCCCAGGCGTCCGCCTGGGTGATATCCTCATCCTCCTCGTTCAGGGTCGATTCATGTTCCATTTCCGGATCGTACTCATATTCACCATTCATTATGTATTTTCTATCAAATAAAATCACTCTACGCTATCTTTATCTTGATTGGAATTATGGGTTTCAGGGTTGCAAAGGCCAAAGGTAAAATTTTGAGAAATATTATGATTGTAGTAGTTCCGGAAACTATTTATAAATACGCAAGCTGCCCATTCCCCGACACACCACAACAAACCACAGAGAGAGAAGAAGATGGGAGATTGGAGGGGGGCGAGAAGTGAGGTTCGGATGGGAAGAACTGGCGGGCGAGGAGAAGGAAATAAGAACTGAAATCACACCTCGAAGCACTATATATTGCTTGCTTATGAAGAAACAACTCTGTTCGTCACGGTAGGCAGTCGATGACTTGCCCGTTATTTTTGACTAGCTTAAGCGAGACTTTGACCGGTTTATGCGGAGACTTTGACAGGCGTATTGGCTCTTTCTGGGAAACCGGGGACATTTGTGTTTTTCATTTTTTTTTTTTTTGGAAATTTCATGAAATGACTATGGCCCCATTCTTTTGCATGACTGATAATCTAGCTGATGTCAGTTGTCAGCTGAAAGTTAGAAAAAGTAGAGGAGAAAAAAAGTTGATATGACAATTGATGTACGTGACATATAGAGACAATAAACTAGCTGATCAAATAAACCCGGTGCAAAAGAATGGGGCCTATATTTTTGGCAAATTCATAAAATGCCACTAAAAAAAAAAGATAAAATGTCACTATATTTTTATAAAAGTCCATGAAATGTCATTATGTCATTAACCAGAAGCAAAAAAGACAAAAATACCCCTACTTGTTAACAAAGTACTTTTAAAGTTCACAATATGCCCCAAAGTGTTAAAAAATTCACTAAATTCACAAAAGGTTCAGAATATTTTAAAAATATAGATAACTATAAAGAATATTCAACATATTATAAAAATAAAAAAATCAAAAAAATATTAAAATATCATAAAACATTGAAAAAAAGTAAATATTTCTTAGATTTTTTAAAAAATTATTCAGTATCATAAAGAAAAATGAAGAGTTTTAAACACATAAGTTATACTAATTTTTCTATAAATTTAGACCAGTATAGTAGCATAATTTATTCCAATTAATTATCATTTTTTTACAATACATTTTTATATTATTTTTTTCTAGCAATTTAAATTATTTATTAAAAAAATAGTTTTTAATTAGTATTCGGAAAATTATTATTTTTAAATTTATATTCTATTTTACTGATCACTTTATGACATAATATAATTGATTTTGAATAAATACTTCAAATTGATAAAAAAATTTTTTGAAAATGTATGGTACAATTTATGGTAACCAATTGGTACTAGTTATGGTGCTTAATTTGTAGAAAAATTGGTATAAATTATGTTAAAAATTAAGACTAGTATCAATTTTCTATCAATTAATCACTATAACTTGTACCAATTAACAACCAGAATTTGTACCATACATTTTTAAATTATCTTGTTTTTTATCAATTTAAATTATTTATTCAAAAAAATTATATTATGTCATAAAATCATCTGCAAAATAGAATATAAATTTAAAAAATTTCAAATATTAATTAATATTTAAAATAATGTAACACCCCTACCGCTAATCAAGTCATTATCTCTTCAACCGTCTCATCTACCAATACCCAAGCAGCGGAATCCTTACTCCAAACGGTGGGTGATACAATGCCGTTAGTCACCCACGTGACTAACAAGGCCAAATCCAAATACAAATTACAATATCGGTCTGATGAATTAATATACCGAGCACTCTATACAAACAAATATATTTCATTCCTTAACCAAATCCAATTCAAAAACAATCCTTGATTCAATTCTATACCGAGTCTCTACAATTCTCAAGTTTGCCGATACAATCGGTCTTACAGAACTACCATTACAATTACAAAATCAATACAAAGGTTCTTAAATAACTACCCATGCTTATGCAGCAACCCCGTCCTACTCTTGAACGGTAACGGCTCCAAATACCTGTAAGTAAAAACGGTGCCTGAAATACCCCAAACCTTAATAAGTTGTTTAAACATTAAATTATAATTTATTAAGACTAAAAAGAGTCTTAGTAATATTAGTAAACAATTTAAAAAGAGTACGTACAGTTAAAATGCCTTAAAGGCAATAAAGGGCGAAATATGATCTAAGCTTGGGATAATCTTGGTTAAGGCTTAATGAACTTACCAAGACCTTATATATATATTAATGAGCCTATTAAATCAATTACCAAGGAAAACCAAGCTTGAAAACAAGTTAAAACACAAAATGAGCTTTAAGGAGCTTTAAAGCACGTTTTTGAGGAACTGTCTTGTAAATGAGTTTTGAATGGCTAAATGACCATCAATACTCTTTAATTAATATGTGTACTATTTAGTATCACATTTGGAAGTTTAAAATAATAAGAAATTAATATTTCACTTCCATGTGTTTTGTTATAGTGAATAGTAACTAAAATAAGCTAGTTTGTAACATATGTCAACATATGTAATATTAATTGATCAATTAAGACTGGGTAACCCCTTGTAACTGATGGGGGCCGGTTTTTATAGAGGTGAATCACCACCCTTATCAATTAGTAAGCAAACAAGTAAATAAGTAATAAAGCTAAGTTACTATTTGCTTTTAGTAAACAATTATTATCTACTAAAGGCTATTGCATGCAATCAGTGAGTTCTTCTCATTATCTTCATTTCTCTCAATCTCAGTATCTCTTCTTCCTCCTTGCTCTCTTTTACGACTGAACCAGCACACCACCAGCATACACCTTCAAATCTTGTAACTTCTAGCCATTGTCCAAATCAAAACTAAGACCACCGACCTCTTAGTTTATCAAGCTCTTCGACTTAGTCCTTTCAAATCTTCAAGAGCTCCACTTTGGTGCCAAGAGGAATTTCCATGGAGGGAGCTTGAGCTCATCTTTTCACATATTATTGTTCTCCTTTGCTTCAAGGTAAGGAAACTCAAAGAAAAATGGTGTTCCTCCATGTTATGTACTGTTCGAAAATTTGCCTTAAAAGTGTGTCCTTACGTTTGCTTTGTTCTAGCTTCATTCCAACCTTTCAGGACTGGGTGGAGTCCTCTCTTGACACGTTTCCAACTCTCTTCAAGTTCTAAGTTGACAAGCAAGCAAATATCCTTACCGATTTCAGAAAAAAGAAAGAAATTGTGAGAAAGGAGGGAATTGTGTTAACAAAGATAGCTTGTAATTCTTAGGAAAATTGAGCTTGAGATTGCTTAAAAATACCTAAAGAGCAATGGGAAATGAGTTAGTAAAATGCTCTCAAAGAGTTTATAAAAGACATATGTGATGTTGGGTGTTTGTATTGCAGGTCCAAAGGCAATTATTATGTGGAATTCAGTGTTTTAAGGTTTATGTTATTTAAGGGCCTAAGTGCCAAGCAATTTAAGTTTATGCACTATATTGTGATGTAGTGTAGCTTGAGGTTTAGTTGTGTGAATGAGGTGTCTTTGGTTGTGAAGGTTATGTTATTTGGAGATTAATGGGTGAAAAAAACCATGTGTGTGTACAAGGAGTGTATTGAGTGATAAGTGTTCTTGGGTTGTATTAAGGTGAAAACTGTAGGTTTTGGTGTGAGGTAATACAAAGGAAGCATGGAAAAATTTGGTTAATGAACAAGAAGTTTTAAGTGTTTTTAAAAGATGTTTGGAAAGATGATGTGTTGTGATGGTAAGGAACAAACATTTTGGTGTAGTGGTCATTATAGGTGAAACACCACTTAGAAAACCAAATGAGAAATGTTACAAGTGTTAAGAGATTTTGTAAGAAAAATGAGTAACAAGTTGGGTAAGGTTTTAAGGTGAATCGAAGTGGTATTTTGGCATTAGAAATATACCTAACATCATATGGTAAGTTTATACAATTAATGGAGGTGGAGAACTAAGGCAACAACACTTGAAAAATGCAATTTTAACAATTCTGTAGGTTTGGTCCGGGACCTAGGTTATGGTTCAAGTCCCGGACTATGCATGAAAATAGGCCGAGAGTGCACCACTGGTTTGGTCCGGGACTTGGGGTGAGTACAAGGTCCCAGACCACCCTGCTAAATACGCCGAAGGTTTTCCTAATGTGTTGGTCCGGGACTTAAGGTAAGGACCAAGTCCCGGACCACTCTAAAATGTTGTTTAAGGTATAAAAATGATGTGTAAAGATGGGGATTGATAAGTAATGATGTTGTAAGGATGTTAAGGACATGTTAGGTGTGATATAAAGACAACCAAGTGGGTGGAAAGTTGTAATAAAATGTGAAAGTAAAACAAGTTAAAAGTGTCAAGTTATTTAACTAAGTTTATGGGAGTAAGTCTAGGGCTTTAGACTTTAAACAAACGTGTTACCCCTGTTAATAAAAGTACGTGTGATGTTGTCAGTTGTTCGAGAATTGCTCGAGGAACATAAATGGACATGATAAAGTGGACTCCGGTGACAGGTATGGTTTTCTTGCAACCTGTGTCCTACCGGATTACACCGGCTTGTATGCCAATGTGTTTTTCTGTATGTTTGCCACGTTGTAAGATAAACATGTAATGAGTTTACAGTAATTCATATATGTGGCGTGTTTAGTTCCCGATACCATTTAACCTCGAAAGTGTTAAACCTTAACTAACTGAGTCTAGGATCACATGGGAGTTTGGTATTCGGATTAAACGACCCGAACCGTGGGGCGTTCTAACCACGGCTATGCGTGAGTTAAATGTGTGGGTTGTGTATGTGAATGTAGGGATCTCCCTTGTATGTTTAACCCAAGAGTAATACTGTATGGTGTGTAAGTACGATAGACTCCGTAGTGGGTTCTAACAAAAAATTAAAAGTAAGTATGTACTAACAGTAGTGAGGAATCCGGTTTGGCCGGTCCGCGTTGTTTGGGAGTGGGTATCCTTTTTAGCTTACCCTTCTCTCTGTTATGGTTGTTTCCCTCACGGGTTATGATCTCCCATTAGCTTATCCCAAAGCTTAGCTATTCTGACTTACGATCGGTTTAGGGGGAATATGTGTTTGTGTGGTGAGTTCGGGTCACTAAATCCGATCCATCTTTAGGTAAGTTACTCGTCCGACTATGAGGGCGGTAATGAGTTTGGTTATAACGAGCTTAACATGGGGTGATATCATTCTCTAGGCTCACCAGTGTATTAACTATGTTGGGCCGGTTCCTAAGAGATCCGTACCCGTTATGTATGTGTTATTTGTATGTTGCAAGGTTATTGTGATGTGATGTTATATGTGCTTAGAAGTGAAATATGAGGATCATGGATATGATTCCTAGTATGTAAAAGGGACGTTTGTGGAAACCCGAGTGGGTAAATGTCGTCTGTTAAGGTAATAGCTCCGTTAGAGGAGAAATACTATAGGGTTGAAGAACTCAAAGAGTGATTGGTTAAGTATAAATGAGTTGTATTGTTAAGCCCATTGGGGTGAAATGTATCGTGTTGTGAGTTTATGTTTCACATGCTTGATTTAAATGTAATCAACTGCATGCTAAGACGACAAATAGTTGTGCGTGGCCCGGTAGCATGTGGGCTGCGGGATTACCATACCAGCAAAGGTGCTGAGCCCCTGGGGGGCCACCCTTTCTTTCCTTTTCTATTTCAGGTACAAGGAGCTGGAGCCGTTCGAGAGTAGGACGGGGTAGACATTGTACTTGGGTATTCATTTAAGTGTATGTACACAGTAGGTGTAGTAAGACCGAAATTGTTCTCGGCATTAGTTGTAAATACTCGGTACAGTTGGAAGGTATTTATAAATGTGTTGGTGTTGATAAAGGAGACGGTATTGTATAGTTGCTCGGGGATCTAGTCTGTCAGACCGATACAGTTGTGTAAATGTTAGCCTTGTTAGCCACGTGGGTGGTTAACGGCGTGTAACACCGATGAGTTAAGTTATGTGATGATGTGTATTTTCCGCTGCAGTTTAATGTTAAGTATGTTGTTGTATGTTGGGGTGTTACAAAAAGTGGTATCAGAGCGAAGTGTCGCTCTGATGACTGAATTACCGAGCTTAGGAAGTACCGAGTTAGGATTTCAGTACATGTGGGTTAAGGGATGAGTGATAGCGTGAGAGATACGCTAGTTAGGAGGACCAGTGAATATTGGAAACCTACCATATACATCCCACCCTCCACAATCCCTGATTATAACTGGGAAAGAACGCCAGAGAGATGGAAGCCCCCTCTTACTCGGGAATACCCGACCTGGCTGCATTTAAATGTCCTTATAAGTACGGAGAGCCTGTCATACGGTAGATTCCGAAAGGTGTGAATCCCGAAGACGGTTCCCATTTTAACAATGTCTGCCGCATAAGATAGCGAAAAGTGAAGAATCTTGCGCATAAGAGAATAGAATTTCCAGCAACCTGGATCGACATGCCGAGCAGTCGAAAAAAAAAACCAGCTTGCAACGCACCAAGCGTGCAACAGGCAAGAAGTGAGGTAATGAAACCCGAGACAAGTGTCCACGTGACTACAATGTTAACTAATACGCCAATGGTATACCGACCGATAAGGAACTACAACGTAGTATGAGGAGGATGTAATACTAAGTAAAAGGGGTCTCCCAGAAGGGGAAACACCCTAGTTAATGGTCACCATGTGAAAATAGTGAGAAAAAAAAACCCAGAGGATTTATTGTTAAGACTGTGAGATCAAGTAAGGGCCAGCAAGGCCACTAATGTCAGAGTAAGCGGAAACAATACCGCAACCAATGTTTATTGGACCAGTAGCCAGTTAGCATGGCGCACTTGCCATGGCAAGTGCCGCTATAACAAGGCTGTACGGGAAACTTAAAACAACTACAGGTACTTAGTAAAGTACCGTGAAGTTAAGTGAGACCAGCATAGTTGTGGAAGGGCTTAGCAGCCCGACCTCTGCAATTGGAAGTACACCAGTCAGCAAGAAGCTAGACTTGGCTAAAGCAAGGAAAAGTTGTGAAGCCACGAGAATTAATCTTTAGACTTAAATTCATCTTCAAAACCTTTTTCAAACCAAATTTTCTTTCAAACCCATTTATTTCCAACCTTCCTTGAAACCAGACCAGGAGACCTACACCGGCCTCAGTACCACGTGGTAGGTAAGTTATACCCAGTGACATTTAAATAACCGGATGGAAACCGGTAAACCCAAGGGTAGCAACCCGAGGGAATGGATGGAGACCATAAAAAAAAATACAATAGTGGATAAACCTTCCCTTGATTAAGATCGGGAAGCACGGAATGCATATTATCACAGGATAATATAAGGGAGTTGACAACAGAATACTTCACCTAGGCGTGTGACGGACACTACGAGTGTACCAACTGAATTGTGGGACGACCGCACTCCGATAGGAGCTTGTGGGCCTGGCAGACCTTCTTATAGGTTAACCGGGTAAGTAGCAATGTATCAACAGGATACCCCACATATGTATACGAGTGGAGTCTGAAACACGGGAAGTAGTCGACTCCATACTACGGACCGAAGTAAAAGTCAGACAAAGTAAGGAATTACCAAGAATGGTAGAAGTAAAGAAACCAGTAAGGTCAATAAGACTACAAGAATCAGTGAATTTATTTTAAGGAAATGTCTAAAGGTGAACAAGTGCGAAGTGCACTAGTTGGTAAATAAGGACATGGAATATGTCTTAAAAATCCTGAGGAATGAATGTGCAATGACCGGGATGAGACTCCCGAGATGATCACTAGAGATATCAATCTCCCTAAAGGGAATATATAACCCAGTCAAGAACGCAAGGAAAAGCGGTTAATTAAATGTACCCATAAGTGTAAGCCAGATGTAATGGCATAACCTAGTAACACCCAGGAGCTGTCCTTAAAAAGGGTGTTTGGATCAACAGTTGTTGAACGGAATAACGTGACAGAAACACAAGGATTGAAACTAACACCCAGTTTAATCTTAAGGCGTCAGGAGGAACTCTGACATCCTTGAAGGGACATCCCATGAAAGGAATAACGACCTTGTCATGGAGCCCAATACAACCTGTAAACCGTGTAATGTTGTTCGAAGAAGTAAATGAATGTGAACAGCCTATAAATGGCGAAGCACAGTGTAATGGCGGAAGCTATATAATAGCACATGCAGTGTGAGTTGATGTCCTACAATGAGTAACCGCACGGTACGCAGTAAGCGACCGTTGCATGAGTATTTTTAAATAATAAAATGGCCAACAAGAACAGTTATGAGTTAGACACAATGAACACGTAAGATAAATGGTAACATACAGACTGGGCAACAAGCCAGTATTTGATACTATGTGATAAGGAATACAGTGTGAATCCCTTGCAATCGCATAAGAGATTTACTGTCAAGAGTTTACGCCTCTGCACTCTGTATGACTGAGTGTTTTGGTATTGCTCTTGTACAGTAATGATCGAGTGGGATAGCTAGAAATCCGAAAGATGTCAATTGTGGTAGAAGTATAAAGAGTATTATAACGCGATAAGGACCGAGGCATAGGAAATGCAAGGTTGTATCAATGGAAGGATACTTGATTCGCAATAATTGACTATAGTTACACAGTATGTTAAATATTGGTATGGAATATACCACAGTTGTTGAAAATGACTGAGCGAATACTACATGTTAAGTAGTGGCTCAAATTCAACCGACAGTAAGTCGGAAGAAATCAAGTAAATCAGGGTGAGTACAGTAAGTTATCAAGGAAATGCATAGAAAGTTGAAACTCACCGAGTTCGCTCGTGGTAAGAAATACCACACGTCGGTTGAGAAACCGTTATTACCTAAATAAGGGTGCTAATCGGGAATGTACAATACAGTAGAAATAATGTATGAACAACTAAGTTCTAAATTATCAGGAATCGCATAGCAGAAACTAGTGAGCCAGCGATCCAAGTGTCGGATGTGCATTGTGAATATGAGTGAATGGCTAATTAGTAACGCCTAGAAGTTTCACAGGCCAGAATCGAAACTGGTTATGAATTAAATGAACTCTAAAGAGAATTCTTGGTTAGGGACTAAACCGCCAATATGGCTAAGATCCTCAAACCGGAATACAGTGATTAATAAACCGCGTGGAGATTAAACACTTCACGACGGTAGAACGTTATAACACAGTGATTAAGTGATTGATTACGTGGGCGTAATCCCTTTTAAGGGGGGTAGAGCGCAAAGCCACTTAGTGTCTATTACCGTACAAGTGAATGTGAACCATGGTGTGCATAGCACAAAATAATGTTTTGGTGAGTGGTGTGTGTGTTACATAAACATACACATACATTCATGGTTTAATTGTGGTAATTACGCACTGAAGATGCGAATACCATTGTGATGAATGTGTTTATTTTAGTAACAGTTGTGTGTGAGAGTACAAGTGTGGGAGTAAAGAAACTCCTGGGGAACTAAAACCCCGACAGTATATGTTCATATGGTACTAAATGTAAAACTGTGTGTTGTATTTGATAAAATATGTGTATATGTAGAATATAGTGATCTATGAAAGAGTATGAAACCGACATAGAACCTGGTGAGAATAAGATTCCCTAGGTAACTGGATTAAAGTGAATGGAGATAACTGATAGACTGAGTTCTATCCTTTGGAGATGTAATGATTACGACTAGAAAAACTAAAAGATAGAAAATTGTAAATGAGTGTATTAGTTGATGCTTGAAAATGAAGTGGGAGGTAGAACTTGATTTGCATGCGATCAAGGGAAGCCGAACACAAATTGGGTGGAAGGATAGTTCAACATTGATGCTGATCACATCAGGGTTGGATGATTCTTGAAGCTCCCTACAAGTGGTCACAAATAACCACGCTGGGAAAAGGGAATAAAGAGCATAAGTTGGACTTGGAGTTGTATGTGTTTTCAAAAGGGTTTTGAACCGGTATTTATAAAATGTCGATAGATACCTTACATAAATAAGTTCTCTTACTTAATCTCATAAGAAATTTTAAATTTAAGTGATGGTTTTGACCTCCCAAAGGAACGGGGACAATATGTGTCCATCGCGACCGGGTTCGGCGGGAGCACAGTGTATGTAAAAGGAAATTTTTGGTTGCTATACATGCTAAGACATGTTGTGTGGAATGTGTAAGAAAAGTTTTTATTTGGACCTTGAGTCCTAATGTGGTTGAGTTCCGGAAGTGTTATGTTACCAAGACCCATGTGTCTAAAGGATGTTATGTTATTAGGACCTAGGAGTCCAAATGTTGTTATGTTGCCCAGACGTGAGAGTCTAAGGGTTGTTATGTATGTGCAAATGTTGTTAAGGTGCCCGGACCAGCAAGTCCGAGGTTACTATGTAAGTATGTTATGTGATGTATGGATGTGGATATGTTACTCGGACCGTCAAGTCCGGGACTGTGATGCAAAGTATGTTTGATTATGGAAGTATTTGGTTATACAAGTAAACCCCGTATTCTAATCCAATGATATGTGGGAAGTGTGAACTTCGGGGACGAAGTTCTTTTAAGGGGGGTAGATTGAAATACCCCAAACCTTAATAAGTTGTTTAAACATTAAATTATAATTTATTAAGACTAAAAAGAGTCTTAGTAATATTAGTAAACAATTTAAAAGATAGTAAATACAGTTAAATGCCTTAAAGGCAATAAAGGGCGAAATATGCTCTAAGCTTGGGATAATCTTGGTTAAGGCTTAATGAACTTACCAAGACCTTATATATATATTAATGAGCCTATTAAATCAATTACCAAGGAAAACCAAGCTTGAAAACAAGTTAAAACACAAAATGAGCTTTAAGGAGCTTTAAAGCACGTTTTTGAGGAACTGTCTTGTAAATGAGTTTTGAATGGCTAAATGACCATCAATACTCTTTAATTAATATGTGTAATATTTAGTATCACATTTGGAAGTTTAAAATAATAAGAAATTAATATTTCACTTCCATGTGTTTTGTTATAGTGAATAGTAACTAAAATAAGCTAGTTTGTAACATATGTCAACATATGTAATTTAATTGATCAATTAAGACTGGGTAACCCCTTGTAACTGATGGGGGCCGGTTTTTATAGAGGTGAATCACCACCCTTATCAATTAATAAGCAAACAAGTAAATAAGTAATAAAGCTAAGTTACTATTTGCTTTTAGTAAACAATTATTATCTACTAAAGGCTATTGCAATCAGTGAGTTCTTCTCATTATCTTCATTTCTCTCAATCTCACGTATCTCTTCTTCCTCCTTGCTCTCTTTTACGACTGAACCAGCACACCACCAGCATACACCTTCAAATCCTTGTAACTTCTAGCTCACTTGTCCAAATCAAAAACTAAGACCACCGACCTCTTAGTTTCATCAAGCTCTTCGACTTAGTCCTTTCAAATCTTCAAGAGCTCCACTTTGGTGCCAAGAGGAATTTCCATGGAGGGAGCTTGAGCTCATCTTTTCACATATTATTGTTCTCCTTTGCTTCAAGGTAAGGAAACTCAAAGAAAAATGGTGTTTCCTCCATGTTATGTACTGTTCGAAAATTTGCCTTAAAAGGTGTCCTTACGTTGCTTTGTTCTAGCTTCATTCCAACCTTTCAAGGACTGGGTGGAGTCCTCTCTTGACACGTTTCCAACTCTCTTCAAGTTCTAAGTTGACAAGCAAGCAAATATCCTTACCGATTTCAGAAACAAGAAAGAAATTGTGAGGAAAGGAGGTAATTGTGTTAACCAAAGATAGCTTGTAATTCCTTAGGAAAATTGAGCTTGAGATTGCTTAATAAAATACCTAAAGAGCCAATGGGAAATGAGTTAGTAAAATGCTCTCAAAGAGTTTATAAAAGACATATGTGATGTTGGGTGTATTTGCAGGTCAAAGGCAATTATTATGTGGAAATTCAGTGTTTAAGGTTTATGTTATTTAAGGGCCTAAGTGCCAAGCAATTTAAGTTTATGCACTATATTGTGATGTAGTGTAGCTTGAGGTTTAGTTGTGTGTAATGAAGGTGTCTTTGGTGAAGGTGTATGTCTTTGGAGATTAATGGGTGAAAAACCATGTGTTTGTGTACAAGGATGTGTATTGAGTGATTAAGTGTTCTTGGGTTGTATTAAGGTGAAAAACTGTAGGTTTTGGTGTGAGGTAATACAAAGGAAGCTATGGCAAAATTTGGTTAATGAACAAGAAGTTTTAAGTGTTTAAAAGATGTTTGGAAGATGATGTTGTGATGGTAAGGAAACATTTTGGTGTAGTGGTCATTATAGGTGAAACACCACTTAGAAAACCAAATGAGAAATGTTACAAGTGTTAAGAGATTTTGTAAGAAAAATGAGTAACAAGTTGGGTAAGGTTTTAAGGTGAATCGAAGTGGTATTTTGGCATTAGAATATACCTAACATCATATGGTAAGTTTATACAATTAATGGAGGTGGAGAACTAAGGCAACAACACTTGAAAAATGCAATTTTAACAATTCTGTAGGTTTGGTCCGGGACCTAGGTTATGGTTCAAGTCCCGGACTATGCATGAAAATAGGCCGAGAGTGCACCACTGGTTTGGTCCGGGACTTGGGGTGAGTACAAGGTCCCGGACCACCCTGCTAAATACGCCGAAGGTTTTCCTAATGTGTTGGTCCGGGACTTAAGGTAAGGACCAAGTCCCGGACCACTCTAAAAATGTTGTTTAAGGTATAAAAATGATGTGTAAAGATGGGGATTGATAAGTAATGATGTTGTAAGGATGTTAAGGACATGTTAGGTGTGATATAAAGACAACCAAGTGGGTGGAAAGTTGTAATAAAATGTGAAAGTAAAACAAGTTAAAAGTGTCAAGTTATTTAACTAAGTTTATGGGAGTAAGTCTAGGGCTTTAGACTTTAAACAAACGTGTTACCCCGATGTTAATAAAAGTACGTGTGATGTTGTCAGTTGTTCGAGAATTGCTCGAGGAACATAAATGGACATGATAAAGTGGACTCCGGTGACAGGTATGGTTTTCTTGCAACCTGTGTCCTACCGGATTACACCGGCTTGTATGCCAATGTGTTTTTCTGTATGTTTGCCACGTTGTAAGATAAAACATGTAATGAGTTTACAGTAATTCATATATGTGGCGTGTTTAGTTCCCGATACCATTTAACCTCGAAAGTGTTAAACCTTAACTAACTGAGTCTAGGATCACATGGGAGTTTGGTATTCGGATTAAACGACCCGAACCGTGGGGCGTTCTAACCACGGCTATGCGTGAGTTAAATGTGTGGGTTGTGTATGTGAATGTAGGGATCTCCCTTGTATGTTTAACCCAAGAGTAATACTGTATGGTGTGTAAGTACGATAGACTCCGTAGTGGAGTTCTAACGAAAAATTAAAAGTAAGTATGTACTAACAGTAGTGAGGAATCCGGTTTGGCTGGTCGCGCGTTGTTTGGGAGTGGGTATCCTTTTTAGCTTACCCTTCTCTCTGTTATGGTTGTTTCCCTCACGGGTTATGATCTCCCATTAGCTTATCCCAAAGCTTAGCTATTCTGACTTACGATCGGTTTAGGGGGAATATGTGTTTGTGTGGTGAGTTCGGGTCACTAAATCCGATCCATCTTTAGGTAAGTTACTCGTCCGACTATGAGGGCGGTAATGAGTTTGGTTATAACGAGCTTAACATGGGGTGATATCATTCTCTAGGCTCACCAGTGTATTAACTATGTTTGGGCCGGTTCCTAAGAGATCCGTACCCGTTATGTATGTGTTATTTGTATGTTGCAAGGTTATTGTGATGTGATGTTACATGTCGCTTAGAAGTGAAATATGAGGATCATGGATATGATTCCTAGTATGTAAAAGGGACGTTTGTGGAAACCCGATTGTGGGTAAATGTCGTCTGTTAAGGTAATAGCTCCGTTAGAGGAGAAATACTATAGGGTTGAAGAACTCAAAGAGTGATTGGATAAGTATAAATGAGTTGTATATGTTAAGCCCATTGGGGTGAAATGTATCGTGTTGTCAGTTTATGTTTCACATGCTTGATTTAATTGTAATCAACTGCATGCTAAGACGACAAATAGTTGTGCGTGGCCCGGTAGCATGTGGGCTGCGGGATTACCATACCAGCAAAGGTGCTGAGCCCCTGGGGGGCCACCCTTTCTTTCCTTTCTATTTCAGGTACAAGGAGCTGGAGCCGTTCGAGAGTAGGACGGGGTAGACATTGTACTTGGGTATTCATTTAAGTGTATGTACACAGTAGGTGTAGTAAGACCGAAATTGTTCTCGGCATTAGTAGTAAATACTCGGTACAGTTGGAAGGTATTTATAAAATGAGTGTTGGTGTTGATAAAGGAGACGGTATTGTATAGTTGCTCGGGGATCTAGTCTGTCAGACCGATACAGTTGTGTAAATGTTAGCCTTGTTAGCCACGTGGGTGGTTAACGGCGTGTAACACCGATGAGTTAAGTTATGTGATGATGTGTATTTTCCGCTGCAGTTTAATGTTAAGTATGTTGTTGTATGTTGGGGTGTTACAGTGCCCCTAGGGGCTCAGCAAATTGATGGCATGAAATTCGCATACCCCGCGTGCTAACGGGGGTACGCCGACTACTTTGTCGAGAACATGAGATTCATTTTACTACAGTAATCATGCTCACATACACAAGTATTCAACTAGGAATACAATAACAACTAACACAACAAGATTGTAAGTTAGTTTTAACGTACTCTTAGGCCTTGCGGGTTTTACCTCACTAATGCCTTAGTCATTTTATTCGTTATTCTCCCATTCTCTTGGGATACTCATACTCGAACTCTCTTAGGTTCATAGATACTACAAGTTTCCATCTCGATTCTCCATTCTCAATTCTCTACTCTCGATACTAAATTCTCGATTCTCAAGTTCAGTACTAAATTCTCAATTCTCAATTTCATACTTAATTCTCTATTCTCAATTTCATACTCAACTGGATATCTTTTAAGTCATTACCCACGACCTTCGGGCAGAGTCATACACAAGACTCACCACCGGGCTTACAATACTAGTCTTACTTCCCCGGCTACGACCCTACACCGGGTCTAGCATGGTGGGAAGGTTCGACTACCAAACGGAACTATACACCTAGTTCCTCAAATACACAAAACGTTCGGTTCTCTACCGGACTACTCAATTCCCAAATACTCCTCTCTCGGAGTTATATTACAATCTCATGGATTAGCCTAGAGGTATCATGCTCGATATCATCTAATAGCTTAGGGAATTTCTTAATGTCTAGTATTCTCAGATTTAAGGGTTTTCCCAATGTATCGAATACTTTTATGTTCGGGACATTTTCTCAATCAGGTCGGATCCTCATATTGTGGATCGACTATCTTTTAAAGGAGTTGGATGGTCCTTTATATCTCTTTTACTTTTCTTACAAGTTCGTATTAACTTACTAACCGAGATCAGGTTGAACATGAGAGTAGGCACAAATAATACATCGGTCAAGCTTAGTTGATCACAAATTCTAACAGAACCAGCTTTATAAACCATTCTTTTGTGGCCATCAGGAGAGATAATATTTTTATTAAATAAAACATGCTGCAAGTTGGTAATGATAGATTGGTTCCCAATAACATGATTAGAAGCCCCAAAATCAATGATCCATGCAGTGTCTAAATTATCAGTGAGCATGTCATTAGTTATTTGTAATTGGAGAGACGGAAAGTTACCAGAGAAGGATCCAAAATCCTTATCGGAGAGACTTCTAATGTTCACATTCCTTTGTTCAAAGTATTTAGCAAGTTGTTCTATTTGCTCACTTGTGAATCCAGAAGCTGGAGAAGGTTGTTTTATTGTTGGAGAGTTCATCATGGATCCTTGTCGGAGAACAAGCTCGCCACTCTATGTTGCACCCGTTGTTGATTTTGAGATTGGTTGGCGGTAGAAGAATTTTCATCTTGACCAGGGAAACTTACTAACTACCAGCAGTCAGAGCGTGAGTGACCCAATTTCACGCAATTGCTGCATTTGATTTGGTTCTTTTTTTCACCATTTTTACTGGTCGATGGTTTTCTTGAGTTGAAAGATTTTCTAGTAAACTTCTTTGGGTTGGAGGAAGTCTTGCTAATGAGAGCTATGGGCTCATCGATTTCAGTACCTCTATTTTTAGAAAGGTGTAGCTGCTTCTCACTTTTTGAAATTAATATGTATGTCTGCTCAACGTCCAGAAGTGGATTCATAAGAAGGATTGTATCCTTCGTAGTCTGGTGGGAGTCATTCAGCCTGTCGAGAAATTTGACGAGATGATCCAGATTCATATTGTCTTCGACCGCTTTTGCTGCGCTGCAAGTACATCCGTACTGGCATTTAGGGTTTCGTCAATTTGCGTCCAGTCGCTCCCAAAGATTAGTCAGTTTAGTGAAGTAAGAACTTACAGAATCCTCACGCTATTGAAGTGAATTAGTCTCCTTCTGAATGGTGTAGATATCAGGTCCACTTCTTAGGTCAAATCTTTTGCAGAGATTAGTCCACATACGATGCGTTGTTTTGTAGTACACGATGATGTCCGCCAGTTCTTTGTCGAGTGAATTCAACATCCAGCTCATGACTATGTGATTTGTGCGCTACTGCGCTCCCACGTAGGGTATCTTTCTAAGGTGAAATCTGGTTCTTCGATGCAGCCATTGACGAGGCCAAACTTGTTCTTGGCTTTGAGAACAATCGTAGATGCTCTTTTCCATTGGCCGAAGCCTCCTTTTCCCTTGAACTTAGTCCCGAAAGAGAGTGAGGGTTGGTCGGACGGGTGTAGGTACAGAGGATCATTGTAGTCTTGGTTTGAGGAGAGTTCTCGAACGACAGATTCTTCTTTCTCTAGATTGTCTTCTGGTTGATTTTCTTCTACGCGTTAGTCCACCATTATAGGGAGTCAAGCTAATTTGTGAAAGGGTTGCTCTGATACCATGTTAAGCCCTTGCTCCTCAGTTGACAGAACTAATAAGGAAGAAAGAAAATCAAAGAAGGAAATGTTGTATTACTGGATATGTTTTTGTACAGAGACTGTCTCGTTAACTTTGTACAGCAGCGTAACAAAAACTATATATACTATAGATGGACCATACATATGTCCGTTAGCATATATACAAGGATGTAAGTATATAATACGATGTATAACAGTCTATTCCTAACATGAGTGAATGGCTAATTATTAACGCCTAGAAGCCTAACAGGCCAGAATCGAAACCAACTAAGAGTTTAAACAAACTCCAATGAGAATTCTTGGTTTAGGAACTAAACCGCCAATATGGTTAAGATCCTCTAATCAGAATCCATTGTGTAATAGGCCGCGTGGAAGTTAAAACACTTCACGACGGCAGAACATTATAAGCCAATGTTTAGTGATTGATTACGTGGGCGTAATCCCTTTTAAGGGGGGTAGAGCGCAAAACCACTTAGTGTATATTACCGTACAAGTGTACGAAGCGTATGTGACTTATATTGCATAGCACAAAATTATTGTTTTGATGATTGGTGTGTGTGTTACGTAAACATACACATTCATTCATGGTTTAATTGTGGTAATTGCGCACAGAAGACGCGAATACCATTGTGATAAGTGTGTGTATTTGTTAACAGTTGTGTGTGATAGTACAAGTGTGGGGAGTAGAGAAACTCCCGGGGGAATAAAAGCCCCGACAGTGTATGAATGTAAAACCAGGTGTTGTATTTTGATAAAATATATGTGTATATATATATACTATATAGTGATGCATGAAAGGGTATAAACCGACATAGAACCTAGTGAGAATAAGATTCCCTAGGCAACATGATTAAAGTGAATGGAGGTAACTGATAGACGGAGTTCTATCCTTTGGAGATGTTATGATCATGATTAGAATGATTTAAAAGATAGAAAATTGGAAATGAGTGATTTAATTGATGCTTGAAAATGAAGTGGGAGGTGGAACTTGATTTGCATGTGATCAAGGGAAGCCGAACACAAATTGGAGTGGAAGGATAGTTCTACACTGATGCTGATCACATCAGGGTTGGATGATTCTTGAAGCTCCTATAAGTGGTCACAAATAACCACGCTAAGAAAAGAAGCAAAGAGCTTAAGTTGGACTTGGAGTTGTGTGTGTTTTCAAAAGGATTTTAAATCGGTATTTATAAAACGTTGATGGATACTTTACATAATTAAAGTCTTCTTACTTAACCTCACAAGGAAATTTTAAATTTAAGTGATTGTTTTAATCTCCCAAAGGCACGGGGACGGAAGGTGTCCATCGCGACCGGGTTCTGCGGGATCATAGTGTATATCAAGGATATTTTTGATTGCTATACATGCTCTGACATGTTGTGTGGTATGTGTAATGAATGTTGTTTTGACTTGGATTTCCTAAAGTGTATACTATCAAGGCCTATGAGTCTAAATGTGTGGTGTTACATAGACCTATGTGTCTAAAGACTGTTATGTTACCGGGACCTATGTGTCCAAATGTTGTTATTTACCCAAGACCAGTGAGTCAAAGGGGTTGTTATGTATGTGTAAGTGTTGTTAAGATACCCGGACCATAGAGTCCGAGGTTATCATGTGGATATGTTATGTTATGTGTGGATGTGAATGTGTTGCCCGGACCATTAAGTCCGAGGTTGTGATGTAAAGTGTGTTTGGTTATGGAAGTTTATTTCCAAGTGATTCCTGTGTTCTAATCTAATGATGTGTGGGAAATGTGAACTTCGAGGACGAAGTTCTTTTAAGGGGGGTAGATTGAAATACCCCAAACCTTGATATGTGGTTTAAGTAGCAAACTATGTTATATAAAGGCTAAAAAGTGCCTTAGAAACATCAGTGGACAATTTAAAACATGGTAAAGTGCAATAAAGCACTAAGAGACAGTTTGAGCAAAAACATGCTCTAAGCTATGAGTGAACTTGGTTAGGACCCAAAGAGCCTACCAAGACTTAATAATATTCAATTATGATTTAATAAGGCTAAATAAGTCCTTAGGAAACCTTGGTGGACAGTTAAACCAAATAAAACACAAGGAAATACCTTAAAGTCAATAAGAGCAAAATGTGCTCTAAGCTTGGAATAAATTTGTATAAGACCTAATGGTCATACCTATACTTTATAAATATGTTAATGAACATATTAAATCAATTACCAAAGAAAACCAAGCTTGAAAACAAGTTAAAACACAAAATGTGCTTTAAGGAGTCTTAAAGCACGTTTTTGAAAAATTGTCTTGTAAATGAGTTTTGAATGGCTAAATGTCCATCATTACTCTTAAATATACATGTGTACTATATAGTATCACATTTGGAAGTCTATATCAATGGGAAATCAAAATTTTCACTTCTAAGTGCCTTGTTTAGGTGAATAGTGACTTTTATAAACTATTTATAACATATGTTGTTGTATTAAGTAATTAAATGAGTCATCAAAGACTATTATACCCCTAGGTAAAGATGGGGGCCGGTTTTTCATGTGTGACTCACCACATTTGAACAAATAAGTAAGTTAAGTAATGACAAAGCAAAAGTACTATTTGCTTTTAGCTTAAATATCTCCAAAAGCAAGTTTTATCTTCATTCTCTCATTTCCCTTCACTTCCAACGTCTTCAACCTCCCTCCATGCTCTCTCTCGGTTGTGCTACAGCACATATACCATCTTCAAGCTTTGACCACTTGTATCTTCTAGCTCCCTTGGCCAAATCAAATTCCAAGACCATATTTGTCTTAGTTAGGTCAAGCTCTACACTTCCCTCTTTTTAAATCTTCAAGAACTCAATTTTGGTGCCATGGAGATTCACCATTGAAGGAGCTTGAGCTCATCTTTTCACATATTCTTGTTCTCCTTTGCTTCAAGGTAAGGAAACTCAAAGAAAAATCAAGTTCCCTCCATGTTTTGTTGTTGTCCGAAAATTCACCATTAATGGAGCTCTTATATTGCCTTGTTCTAGCTCCATTTGAATCTTTCAAGGACTAGGTGGAGTCCTCTCTTCATAGATATTCAAACACCCTTCAAAGATTAAGGTAAAACAACTACATTAATGTTTGAAATAATGTAAACCTAGGGTTTACAATGAGATGGAGCTTAAAGCTTGAATACTCATTATGTTGTTTGTATAATGTTTAGTAGTTGGCAAGGAACCAAATGCCTTACCGGTTTTGTAAGGAAACAAGAAAGAAATTTGGGAGGAAAAGAGGTAAATATGCTATCTTGATGTGGTTTAATGCCTTAGGAGAAATAAGCTTATAATGCTTGTTAAAACTACCTAAAGAGCAAATGGTGAATGACCTAGTAAAGTGTTCTCAAGGAGACTAGTAAAAGAACATATGTATTGGTGTATGTATTTGCAGGTCAAAGGCATTATTGATGTGGGAAATTCAGTGTTTAAGGTTATGCAATTTAAGGGCCTAAGAGCCATGTTATTTAAGGGCCTAAGTGCCAAGCAATTTAAGTTATGCACTATGTTGTGATGTAGTGCTTAGTGTGTGAAGTTTGTGTGTAAAAATGTGTTTGATGGATTTTAGGTGTTCTTGAATGAATTAAGGTAAAACCTAAGTGTTTGGATGTGAGTGTATACAAGAGAAGCTATGGCCAAATTTGGGAAAAAGGTGTAAGGAGTTCTAAGTGTTTTAAGGAAGTTTTGGTGAACTAGGAAGTGTTAAAGGTGAATAAATGTTTACTTGAGAAGAAAACAAGTATTAAGGTGATTTAGAGTGATGCAAGAATTTAGGTGTTATCTTGGAAGTTCTAGAAACCCAATGAGTGTTATTAGGATGTATTTGAGTCTTGGAGAAGTTTGTTTAAGGTTTAGGTAATGTTGATATCCAAGGAATAGGTGAAGGTTAGGTAAGATGTGAAAAAGGAGATTTAGTTAGTAAGAAAAGAAGTTGAGAGATGATGTTAAGGTGTAGAGGAAACACCTTGGTGTAGTGGTCATTATTGGTGAACTACCACTTAGAAATCTTAAGGAGAAAACATCCCAAGTGCTAGGAATTTTGTAAGAAATTTGTGAATGATAAGATGGTTTAGGTGAGTGATTTAAAGAGTTTAGCACATGGCTAAAGGTGTGTTTGATGTGCCAAATGATGTTAGGAAAACATTATGAGGCTTTAGGAGAAGTTTGGTGAAATTGGTTAAGTGTTTAAAGACTTGGAAATTGAATGTTTTGCCGTGTCCGAACTTCCGTCCGGACATGGAAGTTCGGACAGGCTCTGTTGGGTAAAGGATTTTCTCATTCTCGAACTGTGTCCGAACTTGGGAAGTCCGAACACAAGTTCGGACGTGACTGTTTCTATCTGGGATTTACTCTCGAACTGTGTCCGAACTTGGGAAGTCCGGACACAAGTTCGGACGTGTGTATAGTTTTCAGTATTAGGTCGCGGCTTGCGTCCGAACTTGGAGGTTCGGACACAAGTTCGGACAGGCCACTGTATGGACCAAAATTGTTGTTTTAAGGTATGGAAATGATGTGTAATGATGGGGATTGATAGGTAATGATGTTATAAGGTTGTTAAGGACATGTTAGGTGAGTTTTAATGGTATTTAAGTGGGTGAAAAGTTGTATCAAAATGTAAAAGTAAAACAAGTTAAAATGTAAAGTTATGTAACTAAGTTAACGGGGAAAGTTAAGCATTAGACATTAAATAATCAAGCAAACCCCGATGTTAATAAAAACACATGTGATGTAAACAGTTGTTCGAGAATCGCTCGAGGAACATAAGTGGACGTGGTAAAGTGGACTCCGGTGACAGGTATGGTTTTCTTGCAACCTGTGTCCTACCGGATTACACCGGCTTGTATGCCAATGTGTTTTTCTGTATGTTTGCCACGTTGTAAGATAAAACATGTAATGAGTTTACAGTAATTCATATATGTGGCGTGTTCAACTCCGATACCATTTAACCTCGGCAGTGTTAACCTTAGTTAACTGAGTCTAGGATCACATGAGAGTTCGGTATTGGAGTAAACGACCCGAACCAGGGACGTTCTAACCACGGCTATGCGTGTGTTAACTGTGTGATATGTGTTTGTGAATGTAGGGATCTCCCTTGTGTGTTAACCCAGTTGTAATTCTGTATGGTGTGTAGTTATGATAGACTCCATAGTGGGGTTCTAACTAATATCTAAAGTAAGTATGTACTAACATTAGTGAGGAATCCGGTTTGGCCGGTCGCGCGTTGTTTGGGAGAGGGTATCATTCCTAGCCTTACCCTTCTCTTTGTTATGGTTGTTTCCCTCACGGGTTATGATCTCCTATTAGCTTACTCCAAAGCTTAGCTATTCTGACTTATGATCGGTTTAGGGGGAACATGTGTTTGTGTGGTGTGTTCGGGCCTCCAAACCCGAACCGCTTAACTTAAGTTACTCGTCCAACTATTAGGACGGTAATGAGTGTTGTTGTTATTGTATAACGAGCTTATCATGAGACTGGCAACATTCTCTAGGCTCACCAGTGTATAAACAATGTTTGGGTCGGTTCCTAAGAGAACCATTCCCGTTATGTTATGTATTTTGTTGTGATGCAATATCTATTGCGGTATTATGTTGTGCACGTGGAAACGTGCAAAGTGTTGTTAAGTGTTGTATGTAGTGTATGTTGTAGGTTGTATAATGTGGAGTGTGTGGATCATGGATATGATTCCCAGTTGTGATAAGAGGCGTTTAAGGATAACCCGATTTAAGGGTATGTGTCGTCTATTAAGGAAGTAGCTCCATTGGAGGAGGAACACTCTAGGGATGATGAATACCATGAGTGACTTATTAAGTAGGATGTATTATCCGATTGTTGAGCCCATTGAGGCGAGATGTTAAGTGTTGTGTGTTTACTGTTACATGCATGATTTAAATATAATCAACCGCATGCTAAGACGAAAATTAGTTGTGCGTGGCCCGGTAGCATGTGGGCTGCGGGATTACCATACCAGCAAAGGTGCTGAGCCCCTTGGGGGCCACCCTTTCTCTTCTTTTCCTATTTCAGGTACGAAGTGCTGGAAGCCGTTCGAGAGTAGGACGGGTAGTCATTGTACATGGGTAAACATTTAAGTGTATATATACAGTAGGTGTAGTAAGACCGAAATTGTTGTCGGCACCAGTTTATTAATACTCGGTATAGTAGGAAGGTGTACGTTATTGTTGTTGTTAATGGAAAGGGATAGTAATGTGTAGTCGCTCGGGAATTTAGCCCATCAGACCGGTACAATGTATGTGTATTAGCCTTGTTAGCCACGTGGGTGGCTAACGGCGTGTAACACCAACGAGTTAAGTAATGTGATGAGGTTGTTTTCCGCTGCAGTTTATTGTAAGTGTGTTAATGTTGGATGGGGTGTTACAAAAAGTGGTATCAGAGCGAAGTATCGCTCTGATGACTGAATTACCGAGCTTAGGAAGTACCGAGTTAGGATTTAAGTACTTTGGGTTAAGGGTTGAGTGATAGCGTGAGAGATACGCTAGATAGGAATTACCAGTGTGTACTGGAAACCTACAATCTCCATCCCACCCTCCACAGTCCCTGTTTTATAACTTGGGAAAGAACGCCAGAGAGATGGAAGTCCTCTCTTACTCGGGAAAACCCGATCTGGCTGTTATTAAGTACCTCTAAAGGTACGGAGAACCTGTCATACGGTAGATCCCGAAAATTGGGAATCCCGGAGACGGTCTCCATCTGGATGATGTTAACCGCATTTAGTAGCGAAGAACGAAGGATTTTGTGTATAAGAGAATAAAATTTCCGGCAACCTGGGTCGACATGCTAAGCAGTCGAGAATAACCAACTTGCAACGCACCAACCGTGCAACAGGCAAGAAGTGGATTAAAGAAACCCGAGACAAGTGTCTACGGGACCACAGTTGATAAACAATACACCAACGGTATACCAACCGACAAAGGAACTACAACGTAGTGCCCAAACAAGAGACAAGTCTCAGTAACCGCGACAAATACGTGGAACGGGCTACAAAGAGAATATAATACTAAGACAAAGGGGTCTCCCAGAATGGGAAACACCCTAGTTGATGATCGTCATGTGAAGACGGTGAGAAGTCACCTAGAAGAGTTACTAACAAGGCAGTAAGATCAGTGAGGGCCAACAAGGCCACTGATGACAATATGGGTAAAAACAATACCACAACCGGTATGTGATGAACCGATAGCCAGTTAGCATGGCGCACTTGCCATAGCAAGTGCTGCTATAACAGGGCTGTTCGGGAAATGTATAACCACTACAAATACTTAGTAAAGTACCATGAAGTTAAATAGGAACATTATAACTATGGGAAGGCTTAACAGCCTGACCTTTGTAATTGGAAGTACACCAGTCAGCAAGAAGCTAAACTTGGCTAAGGTAAGAAGATGTTGTGAAACCATGAAAATTTTCTTTCAAACCCAGATTTATTCAAACCCTTTTCCTTCAAAACCAGATTTTCTTTCAAACCAACACTTCTTTCTAACCTTCTTTTAAACCAAACCAGTAAAACCAAGGGCAGTTGATAAGAATTCAGCATTGGATAAACTTTCCCTCGATCAAGTTCGGGAAGCATGGAATGAATATTGTCACGGGACAATATAAGGGAGTTGACAACAGAATACTTCACCTAGGCGTGTGACGGACACTACAAGTGTACCAACTGTAATGTGGGACGACCGCACTCCGATAGGAGCTTGTGGGCCTGACAGACCTACTTATGGGTTAGTTGGGTAAGTAGTAATGTATCAGTATGATACCCCATATATGTATACGAGTAGAGTCCGAAACACGGGAAGTAGTCGACTCCGTCTACGGTCAGCAGTATAAATCAAACAAAAGCTAGAGATTACAAGGAATGGTTGAAGTTAAGGAACTCAGTTGAGATAACTAGACTAAAAGAGTCAGTGAATTCATTTCCAAGGAAATGTTTTAAGAGTCAAGAAGTGCGAAGTGCACTGATTGTTATGTAAAGACATCATATATATCTTAAGGATCCTCAGGGATAAACATGATAGCTGGAACGGTGACCCAGCCTGTAAATGGCAAAGCAGATGCCTAATGTGGACACATTAATGTGCAATGAACGGGATGAAAATTCCCAGAATGAGTACCTACACTACCAGGAAATGTTGATCTTCACAGAAGGAGATAATAAGCCATTTAAGAACGCAAACAGCGTGGCTAACTCAATATATCAATAAGTGTGAACTAAATGTAAAAGCATAACTTAGCAACACCCAGGAGCAATCCTTGAAGGGTGTTCGCATCAACAAGTGTTGCACGAAATGCATGACAGAAACACAAGGGTTGAAACTAACACCCAGTTTAGACATGAGTTGTCAGGAGACGGACTGACAATCCTAAGGGGCATCCCATGAAAGGAAACGGAATGCAACGACCTTGTCATGGAGCCCAATATAATATCCAAACCATGTAATACTGTACAGAGGAGTACATGTGTGTGGACAGCCTACAATGAGCCCAGCTCAAGGCAAATAAGGCTTATAAGCCATAAGCAAGATATGTTATATAAATTAGATTGATTGCAGAAGTTTATGTTATATAAGTGAATAGAGTGGAGAACGAACCACTGCATTAAGAGTGGGGATACCTCTCGATATTGTGAGACCGCAGGAGCGGTAGTTATGTAAATCAAGTTCAAGAAATATATTAAGGATGGACAACGTTATTATTGAAAAAGAGCAGTTAGCTTAGTAGTACGTGTGTATAAAGTGAAACACCGAGCTGAATAATGTCGGCTTGTGACTCGAATGATCGACGCTCAAGGAGCATTCAGTAGTCATCCAAATGAGTGATGAACCATATACGAATGATGTAAGTTTATGTGTGGAAGTTGAGGTGACAGCAGATACGATAAAGCTGATGTTATACAAGGAATAAGAGCACGGTGCGCAACAAGCGACCGTTGTATAAATGTTGTTAAACGATAATATAACAGATAAGACCAGTTATGAGTTAAACTTAGTAGAGATGCAAGGTAAGCGATGTAAACAGACTGGGCAATAAGCCAGTGGTAGGTACTATATGATGAGGGACTCAGTGTGAATTCCATGGCGAGTCGCATGAGGGATTTTACTGTCAAGAGTTACGCCTCTGCACTCTGTATGACTGAGTGTTTTGGTATTGCACTTGCGCAGTAATGAACGAGTGGGATAGCTAGGAATTGGAAACATGTTAATTATGGAGGAATAATGTTATAATGGCCGATGCATAGGAAATGCAAGACCACACCAATAAAAGAGTACTTATACAAAACCAAATGTGGAGACATGATTAACAGTAAGTGACTATAGCAGCACTAACTGCCAAATACCGGTATGGAATATACCCCAAATGTTGTAAATAGCTGAGAGAGCACTACACACTAAGTAGTAGCTCAATCTCAACCGACAGTAAGTCGGTAGAAGCAAGTCAATCATTGTGAATTACATAGTAGTTTACGCTGTAAGCTATTGGAGAAGTGAATGGAAAATTGTGAAACTCACCGAATCCGCTTAGGGTAAAAGATACCGTGCGTCGGTTGAGAAACCATTGTTACCAAGATGAAGGTGACAATTGGGGATGTACAATACAGTACGAATAACAAATGAGGAAATTAGGATCTACAGTTATTAGAGTTTCGTAGTAGAAACTAGTGAGCCAGTGATTCAAGTGTTGAATGTACATGGTGAACATGAGTGAATGGCTAATTATTAACGCCTAGAAGCCTAACAGGCCAGAATCGAAACCAACTAAGAGTTTAAACAAACTCCAATGAGAATTCTTGGTTTAGGAACTAAACCGCCAATATGGTTAAGATCCTCTAATCAGAATCCATTGTGTAATAGGCCGCGTGGAAGTTAAAACACTTCACGACGGCAGAACATTATAAGCCAATGTTTAGTGATTGATTACGTGGGCGTAATCCCTTTTAAGGGGGGTAGAGCGCAAAACCACTTAGTGTATATTACCGTACAAGTGTACGAAGCGTATGTGACTTATATTGCATAGCACAAAATATTGTTTTGATGATTGGTGTGTGTGTTACGTAAACATACACATTCATTCATGGTTTAATTGTGGTAATTGCGCACAGAAGACGCGAATACCATTGTGATAAGTGTGTGTATTTGTTAACAGTTGTGTGTGATAGTACAAGTGTGGGGAGTAGAGAAACTCCCGGGGGAATAAAAGCCCCGACAGTGTATGAATGTAAAACCAGGTGTTGTATTTTGATAAAATATATGTGTATATATATATACTATATAGTGATGCATGAAAGGGTATAAACCGACATAGAACCTAGTGAGAATAAGATTCCCTAGGCAACATGATTAAAGTGAATGGAGGTAACTGATAGACGGAGTTCTATCCTTTGGAGATGTTATGATCATGATTAGAATGATTTAAAAGATAGAAAATTGGAAATGAGTGATTTAATTGATGCTTGAAAATGAAGTGGGAGGTGGAACTTGATTTGCATGTGATCAAGGGAAGCCGAACACAAATTGGAGTGGAAGGATAGTTCTACACTGATGCTGATCACATCAGGGTTGGATGATTCTTGAAGCTCCCTATAAGTGGTCACAAATAACCACGCTAAGAAAAGAAGCAAAGAGCTTAAGTTGGACTTGGAGTTGTGTGTGTTTTCAAAAGGATTTTAAATCGGTATTTATAAAACGTTGATGGATACTTTACATAATTAAAGTCTTCTTACTTAACCTCACAAGGAAATTTTAAATTTAAGTGATTGTTTTAATCTCCCAAAGGCACGGGACGGAAGGTGTCCATCGCGACCGGGTTCTGCGGGATCATAGTGTATATCAAGGATATTTTTGATTGCTATACATGCTCTGACATGTTGTGTGGTATGTGTAATGAATGTTGTTTTGACTTGGATTTCCTAAAGTGTATACTATCAAGCCTGTGAGTCTAAATGTGTGGTGTTACATAGACCTATGTGTCTAAAGACTGTTATGTTACCGGGACCTATGTGTCCAAATGTTGTTATGTTACCCAAGACCAGTGAGTCAAAGGGGTTGTTATGTATGTGTAAGTGTTGTTAAGATACCCGGACCATAGAGTCCGAGGTTATCATGTGGATATGTTATGTTATGTGTGGATGTGAATGTGTTGCCCGGACCATTAAGTCCGAGGTTGTGATGTAAAGTGTGTTTGGTTATGGAAGTTTATTTCCAAGTGATTCCTGTGTTCTAATCTAATGATGTGTGGGAAATGTGAACTTCGAGGACGAAGTTCTTTTAAGGGGGGTAGATTGAAATACCCCAAACCTTGATATGTGGTTTAAGTAGCAAACTATGTTATATAAAGGCTAAAAAGTGCCTTAGAAACATCAGTGGACAATTTAAAACATGGTAAAGTGCAATAAAGCACTAAGAGACAGTTTGAGCAAAAACATGCTCTAAGCTATGAGTGAACTTGGTTAGGACCCAAAGAGCCTACCAAGACTTATAATATTCAATTATGATTTAATAAGGCTAAATAAGTCCTTAGGAAACCTTGGTGGACAGTTAAACCAAATAAAACACAAGGAAATACCTTAAAGTCAATAAGAGCAAAATGTGCTCTAAGCTTGGAATAAATTTGTATAAGACCTAATGGTCATACCTATACTTTATAAATATGTTAATGAACATATTAAATCAATTACCAAAGAAACCAAGCTTGAAAACAAGTTAAACACAAAATGTGCTTTAAGGAGTCTTAAAGCACGTTTTTGAAAAATTGTCTTGTAAATGAGTTTTGAATGGCTAATGTCCATCATTACTCTTAAATATACATGTGTACTATATAGTATCACATTTGGAAGTCTATATCAATGGGAAATCAAAATTTTCACTTCTAAGTGCCTTGTTTAGGTGAATAGTGACTTTTATAAACTAGTTTATAACATATGTTGTATTAAGTAATTAAATGAGTCATCAAAGACTATTACCCCTAGGTAAAGATGGGGGCCGGTTTTTCATGTGTGACTCACCACATTTGAACAAATAAGTAAGTTAAGTAATGACAAAGCAAAAGTACTATTTGCTTTTAGCTTAAATATCTCCAAAAGCAAGTTTATCTTCATTCTCTCATTTCCCTTCACTTCCAACGTCTTCAACCTCCCTCCATGCTCTCTCTCGGTTGTGCTACAGCACATATACCATCTTCAAGCTTTGACCACTTGTATCTTCTAGCTCCCTGGCCAAATCAAATTCCAAGACCATATTTGTCTTAGTTAGGTCAAGCTCTACACTTCCCTCTTTTTAAATCTTCAAGAACTCAATTTTGGTGCCATGGAGATTCACCATTGAAGGAGCTTGAGCTCATCTTTTCACATATTCTTGTTCTCCTTTGCTTCAAGGTAAGGAAACTCAAAGAAAAATCAAGTTCCCTCCATGTTTTTTTGTTGTCCGAAAATTCACCATTAATGGAGCTCTTATATTGCCTTGTTCTAGCTCCATTTGAATCTTTCAAGGACTAGGTGAGTCCTCTCTTCATAGATATTCAAACACCCTTCAAAGATTAAGGTAAAACAACTACATTAATGTTTTGAAATAATGTAAACCTAGGGTTTACAATGAGATGGAGCTTAAAGCTTGAATACTCATATGTTGTTTGTATAATGTTTAGTAGTTGGCAAGGAACCAAATGCCTTACCGGTTTGTAAGGAAACAAGAAAGAAATTTGGGAGGAAAAGAGGTAAATATGCTATCTTGATGTGGTTTAATGCCTTAGGAGAAATAAGCTTATAATGCTTGTTAAAACTACCTAAAGAGCAAATGGTGAATGACCTAGTAAAGTGTTCTCAAGGAGACTAGTAAAAGAACATATGTATTGGTGTATGTATTTGCAGGTCAAAGGCATTATTGATGTGGGAAATTCAGTGTTTAAGGTTTATGCAATTTAAGGCCTAAGAGCCATGTTATTTAAGGGCCTAAGTGCCAAGCATTTAAGTTATCACTATGTTGTGATAGTGCTTAGTGTGTGAAGTTTGTGTGTAAAATGTGTTTGATGGATTTTAGGTGTTCTTGAATGAATTAAGGTAAAAACCTAAGTGTTTGGATGTGAGTGTATACAAGAGAAGCTATGGCCAAATTTGGGAAAAAGGTGTAAGAGTTCTAAGTGTTTTAAGGAAGTTTTGGTGAACTAGGAAGTGTTAAAGGTGAATAAATGTTTACTTGAGAAGAAACAAGTTTAAGGTGATTAGAGTGATGCAAGAATTTAGGTGTTATCTTGGAAGTTCTAGAACCCAATGAGTGTTATTAGGATGTATTTGAGTCTTGGAGAAGTTTGTTTAAGGTTTAGGTAATGTTGATATCCAAGGAATAGGTGAAGGTTAGGTAAGATGTGAAAAAGGAGATTTAGTTAGTAAGAAAAGTTGGAGATGATGTTAAGGTGTAGAGGAAACACCTTGGTGTAGTGGTCATTATTGGTGAACTACCACTTAGAAATCTTAAGGAGAAAACATCCCAAGTGCTAGGAATTTTGTAAGAAATTTGTGAATGATAAGATGGTTTAGGTGAGTGATTTAAAGAGTTTAGCACATGGCTAAAGGTGTGTTTGATGTGCCAAATGATGTTAGGAAAACATTATGAGGCTTTAGGAGAAGTTTGGTGAAATTGGTTAAGTGTTTAAGACTTGGAAATTGAATGTTTTGCCGTGTCCGAACTTCCGTCCGGACATGGAAGTTCGGACAGGCTCTGTTGGTAAAGGATTTTCTCATTCTCGAACTGTGTCCGAACTTGGGAAGTCCGGACACAAGTTCGGACGTGACTGTTTCTATCTGGGATTTACTCTCGAACTGTGTCCGAACTTGGGAAGTCCGGACACAAGTTCGGACGTGTGTATAGTTTTCAGTATTAGGTCGCGGCTTGCGTCCGAACTTGGAGGTTCGGACACAAGTTCGGACAGGCCACTGTATGGACCAAAATTGTTGTTTTAAGGTATGGAAATGATGTTAATGATGGGGATTGATAGGTAATGATGTTATAGGTTGTTAAGGACATGTTAGGTGAGTTTTAATGGTATTTAAGTGGGTGAAAAGTTGTATCAAAATGTAAAAGTAAAACAAGTTAAAATGTAAAGTTATGTAACTAAGTTAACGGGGAAAGTTAAGCATTAGACATTAAATAAGCAAACCCCGATGTTAATAAAAACACATGTGATGTAAACAGTTGTTCGAGAATCGCTCGAGGAACATAAGTGGACGTGGTAAAGTGGACTCCGTGACAGTATGGTTTTCTTGCAACCTGTGTCCTACCGATTACACCGGCTTGTATGCCAATGTGTTTTTCTGTATGTTTGCCATGTTGTAAGATAAAACATGTAATGAGTTTACAGTAATTCATATATGTGGCGTGTTCAACTCCGATACCATTTAACCTCGGCAGTGTTAACCTTAGTTAACTGAGTCTAGGATCACATGAGAGTTCGGTATTTGGAGTAAACGACCCGAACCATGGGACGTTCTAACCACGGCTATGCGTGTGTTAACTGTGTGATATGTGTTTGTGAATGTAGGGATCTCCCTTGTGTGTTAACCCAGTTGTAATTCTGTATGGTGTGTAGTTATGATAGACTCCATAGTGGGGTTCTAACTAATATCTAAAGTAAGTATGTACTAACATTAGTGAGGAATCCGGTTTGGCCGGTCGCGCGTTGTTTGGGAGAGGGTATCCTTCCTAGCCTTACCCTTCTCTTTGTTATGGTTGTTTCCCTCACGGGTTATGATCTCCCATTAGCTTACTCCAAAGCTTAGCTATTCTGACTTATGATCGGTTTAGGGGGAACATGTGTTTGTGTGGTGTGTTCGGGCCTCCAAACCCGAACCGCCTTAACTTAAGTTACTCGTCCAACTATTAGGACGGTAATGAGTGTTGTTGTTATTGTATAACGAGCTTATCATGAGACTGGCAACATTCTCTAGGCTCACCAATGTATAAACAATGTTTGGGTCGGTTCCTAAGAGAACCATTCCCGTTATGTTATGTATTTTGTTGTGATGCAATATCTATTGCGGTATTATGTTGTGCACGTGGAAACGTGCAAAGTGTTGTTAAGTGTTGGATGTAGTGTATGTTGTAGGTTGTATAATGTGGAGTGTGTGGATCATGGATATGATTCCCAGTTTGTGATAAGAGGCGTTTAAGGATAACCCGATTTAAGGGTATGTGTCGTCTATTAAGGAAGTAGCTCCATTGGAGGAGGAACACTCTAGGGATGATGAATACCATGAGTGACTTATTAAGTAGGATGTATTATCCGATTGTTGAGCCCATTGAGGCGAGATGTTAAGTGTTGTGTGTTTACTGTTACATGCATGATTTAAATATAATCAACCGCATGCTAAGACGAAAATTAGTTGTGCGTGGCCCGGTAGCATGTGGGCTGCGGGATTACCATACCAGCAAAGGTGCTGAGCCCCTTGGGGGCCACCCTTTCTCTTCTTTTCCTATTTCAGGTACGAAGTGCTGGAAGCCGTTCGAGAGTAGGACGGGTAGTCATTGTACATGGGTAAACATTTAAGTGTATATATACAGTAGGTGTAGTAAGACCGAAATTGTTGTCGGCACCAGTTTATTAATACTCGGTATAGTAGGAAGGTGTACGTTATTGTTGTTGTTAATGGAAAGGGATAGTAATGTGTAGTCGCTCGGGAATTTAGCCCATCAGACCGGTACAATGTATGTGTATTAGCCTTGTTAGCCACGTGGGTGGCTAACGGCGTGTAACACCAACGAGTTAAGTAATGTGATGAGGTTGTTTTTCCGCTGCAGTTTATTGTAAGTGTGTTAATGTTGGATGGGGTGTTACAAACACAAATAATCCCGACCTTTCATCCCTGGATTTCAACTGTTATTTATTAAAGTACCGATATACGAGACTCGTTGCTCGTAGTACGTTTTAATTATCAACGTTCGGATTTATTTAAATGAGTCGGTTAAAAGACGCTTTAGTTATAGCGTATTCAAATATTAGGATTTATTCTTTATATAACGAGTACACAAATATACATATATATTCACGTTTATATTTAAGTATTGACTTAACCGTTCCGGTTAGGTATACGAATATGCATTTGTATTATATAGTTGCATGTGTGCATGCAACGTTATTTCGCACAGCATTTAATGCTCATGCACTAACGTTATATGATAGTATTATTTAACCATTTGATATTGTACCATATTTTACATACCATATTATTCATTTTAATAAACTATTCCTTAAATTTATAACTGTATAACTTATAGTATTTATATTTATACCATTGTCATAACAATTGTCATTTATCATTTCATGACATTAAAACCATATTGTATATACTTATGTGTATACACCTGTTCTCGGTTTTGCATATATATATATATATATATATATATATCTATATATGTTATTTTTATTAGATTTACTCATATGATATATAGTTGCATGTATACATGCACTATATTATATAGTTCAACTATACCATATAATCCAATATGTATATTTTTTTAACATATGCTTACGGAATACATATATATACACTTATATATTTATATTTCAGGAATTATACTCTTATATTATATGTCACATTGTTATCATCTTATGTAAGATGATTGTTTTCATTTGTTGCATTATTTATGCAATTCATATTAAAACTTATCTTAAAATTATGTAACACTTCATTACATGTATTATAATCTCCTATGGTTTATTTAAATACTAACCTTAGTTCATAAATTCTATTTCTCCATTAATTGTCACATTATTTCATGTGAATATTATTAACGATAGTTATTTCATTTAATCATATTAAGACTATATAATATCTATAATATTATATCATATAACATTATAATAATTTATCATATAGTTTTATAACTCATAATTTCGAACAGCCCTATGGTCTGTTTTTAATTCCCCGCTTTCACAACACTTATATTCTTATAATTACAATCTTGCCACCTATATTACATAATGTTATACTAAGAATATTAGATCTTTAATTCCATTATTTCATTATAACTTATAGTTTATAAATATACATAATTACCGAACAGCCCATGGCTTTTGGTTATCTTTCCAGACACTATATTTCCTTTATTTACACATTTACCACCACATTTTTTATATAGTACATATAGGTTTAATATATAGTTCCAATGTTTAAATTCCTATAACTATAGTTTTATAACATTACTCCGAACAGATCATAGTCTCTCTTTTTAATTTATTTTTCAGCCAAAATATTTCTCTTAATTACATATTGCCCACACTTATACATAATTACTTTCATATTTCACAAAATATATATTATACATTTTGTTAATTAGCCATTATAAAATTCCAAGAATTCCAAAACTTTATATTGATGTATAAAACTATAATATTAACCATTTTAATCCACATTTCAGTATTTACCACTTGTACCCCATAAATTTTATAAATTTCATATTTACTCATGATAATACCATAAAACCATGTTTAATTATTTAATCTTTTAATTTCGTCAAGGCACCTAATATGATCCTTGTTGACCCATTGACCATGCAGACGTATAAAGTGAGTGGTTAAACTGGTGAAAATAAAAGAAAAGAAATTAAAAACTCAAATAAACGTCGGGCTGCAAACAAATCCCGGTCGTGGTAGTATGTGAAGGTAAGCGATCGGATGTCGAACCGTGGGACTAATCTACATATTATAGTACTAAGCGTGTACAAGAGGGGGAATTACTGACGGTATAATAAATAAAAAGGAAAGATTAAATAAACTAGTTAATAGATAAATTAAAGAGGACTCTGGTTCAGGTTAATATGATCAGATTAATTATGCTATCCTCTACTGGTTTAATTATAAATGTTTGGCAAAATTCCTCTTATTATCTTAAGGACTAAATCATAGCCTCAAAAGAACTCGTTTACCTGAGAATGCAAGGTTCAAGCACAATACGTGTAAACGGACGGTTTAGATATGAGAAAATAAAATGATTAGAAACAAACATAATAATAATATAAATAAAATATAAAATGAAGTAGAAACAGATTGAAGAAGTTGGAGCAGATTGGGGAAGAACAGATATTGAAACGCGGCGTTGTTTTTTTTTTGAATCGGGTGACGTCTTGGACGTCCGCGTCCCGTTGGGCGGACAAGGGTGCGGCGACCGCCTGGACAACCGCCTGGAATGGGGCGGATAGGAGGTGGACAGTGTGCGCGTGCGGAGCGGCGTCCGCTTGGACAACCGCCTCGAATGGGGCGGACACGCTCTATCTGTCCGTGTGTCTGTCCGCGTCCAAACAGGCGGACACACCTCTGTTCGCTTTTTTTTTCCGATTACGTAGTTACTGAAACAAAACAACAGATTAGAAAACAAACATATAATAACAATTTAAACAAAATATAAAAGATAATTAATATAAACAACAAACAAAATAAAATAGACAAAATAAATAAGGTAATTAATATAAGTAACAAACAAAAATAAAATAGACAAAATATTCTAATATAACAAGTGAATAATCCGGGGCTTAGGGACTAGAATAAATCTAGTCCCCGGCAACGGCGCCATTTTGCAGACGTTATAAAGTGAGTGGTTAAACTGGTGTAAAATAAAAGAAAAGAAATTAAAAACTCAAAATAAACATCGGGCTGCAAACAAATCCCGGTCGTGGTAGTATAGTGAATTGTAAGCGACCGGATGTCGAACCGTGGGACTAATATACATATTATAGTACCTAAGCGTGTCAAAAGAGGGGGGATTAATTGACTTGTATAATAAATAAAAAGGAAAGATTAAATAAACTAAGTTAATAGATAAATTAAACGGGACTCTGGTTCAGGTTAATATGATCAGATTAATTATGCTATCTCTACTGGTTTAATTATAAATGTTTGGCAAAATTCCTCTTATTATCTTAAGGACTAAATCATAGCCTCAAAAGAACTCGTTTACCTGAGAATGCAAGGTTCAAGCACAATACGTGTAAACGGACGGTTTAGATATGAGAAATTATTTATGCATCTGAAAATACTAACTTATTAAATCATAATAAGCTTTCTCCAAATTTACGGCTTAATTAACCTATCTATTTATCACCTGGTCTGATCAAAATAGACTTAACAAGCAATTTAATAAACTCATGACATTTATTAAAAAGGCGAGAGATAAGCTTTAAAACGTAACAAACTGTATATAATTAAAACCAGTAAAAATATTGCATAATTAATACAAACACATAATAACCGTTCCCAGAGTATAAGTATTCTAGCCTAACATATTAAATAGAATAACAGGAACAAGAGTAGTAGAAATCATCTGTAATCACTCCTGCATTCGTTCTGCTATTTTGTATACGTAGGACTAGAGGTGAATATGGTGGAAAGTGAAATAAAAATGGAGAAGACGGGAGGAGAGAAATGAGATGAACGTGTGATGTGTGGTGAAGTGGTACGGTGATGGATTGTATGCGTGGAGGATGTTTTCTTTTTGTGGTGAAGTTACGTGCGTTTATATAAGGAAAGGAAGAAGCAGCAGAGAAGGAAGAATTGATTGCAGCTCGTTGATTGCTTCACTTATTGTAGGGGACAGAGTTCACGCGTGAGGGATTTAATGCGCCGACTGGTAATGGATATGGTAGCAAGTTGCAGACAGTCGGCGCGAAGAAGAAAACTGTTCGCGACTGATTTTTAGTCACGACCGCCTCCTGTCCGCGTCCAATTTGTTAGTGTCCGCCTGCAAGTCCGCCTCTAACAAGGCGGTTGCCTATGGTGCGTGGCTGTGTGTTATCCGCCTCAAACAAGGCGGTTGCACTGGCGGTTGCTTCGTTTCACTCATGTCTCACGTCCGCCTAAAGTCAAGCGGTTGCAGGGGCGGACGCTTGTCTCTTGTCCGCCTAAACCCGTGCGGACGCAGGGGCGGACACGACCAAGAGGCGTGCCTCTCGCGTGACTTTCTTCTACAGGCTCTAGTTTCTTGGTTTGGACTCCGTTTTCTGAGCCGTTTGCGTCTATGCGTTCGTCTATTCGTCTACTTTACTCCCAGCTCGGTTTTCCTCATGTTAAACCAATAATTTTGTGATATAAACAATAAAACATAAATTAGAGGAAAACTAACCGAAGTGGAGAAATGAGCAAGAAAAGTGCTAATATTATATATGAAATACTCCTATAAAACATGCTCATTTGGACACTTATCAGACCATCAGTTTGACCACAAGTTCTTTTTATTACGGTTTTGCCCCCAATTTTCCTAAAATTACATTTGACCCCATATTTATAAAACTTTATAAAATTCTCTTTAATAGTTTTTAATACATAGTTTTCGGCTATAATATTTATTCAGCCTCCAAAATTTATTTAAATTGTAAATCAACCCCAAAACCTTACAATAATATGTATTTTTGTATTAAATCCATTTTTATCTTAATACAACAATTAAATTAAATGGCCTAAAGCATGGCCTTATTACAACACATAACATATAATAAATGTTACATATAAATGTCATAAAATACTATATTGTCATGGATTGTTATATAGTTTTCCCCTAAGGTTTTCTAAAATTTATTTAATTAATTCCTATGACATAATATGTCATCTAAACCTTATATTACCAACTAAAAATGTTAAAAACATAATACATAGTTAAGCTATTTTAATTCCCATAACTCACGACTTTATTTTATTAGGCTTCAATAACTTAAAAACTATATAGTATACTAGGTTTAGTATACTTACAATGTTTTCAAGCTAATCCAAGCAGCCAAAGTCTCCAAATGCTCACGGCTGATTTGGATAAGATTCTTAGGTTAGTTAACATATAACCTTAATTAGTGTATCATTAAGATAGTAAATTAACTCACTTTGCTAGTTTTACACTTAGACTTCACTTCCTTCTTTTTGTGCAGAATTTCCAAAGGATAGTACCACCTTGCGCCAGCATTTTACACATGAGAGAAGATGTGTATTAGTTTATGACATTAGTTACTTATTTAAGGTGCCTTTAAGCTTTGAAAAGGCTTGACATTCACCTTGGTGTGGTGCTGTCTATATTGACTGCTCATGCCTGTTTTACAAAGGAAAGAAAAGGTGTCAAAACACCATATACTCCAGCAAGTATCACCGGTAGAAAACAGGTAGTACATAGGTAGATATTTCTTACCGAATGAACTAGAAGAAAGTTCTTTAGCTTGGATTTTTTTCTAGCTCTTGTAGGAGTAGTTATGTGACTGAATGGATAACCATGAAAAAGAAGAGAATGAGTTGAATAATCCAAGAACAAATCGGTAATGAAGGGTAGAAGGTTAGCTAACTCAAAGCTTGATTTTTACCTTTGTAAATAACTTAACTTGATCTTCTATTCTTCTGTTTTTCCCAGCCAAAATAGGTGGTAATACCATCAACCACTCACACCAAATAGCTAGATAAAAATGAGAATGGATGAGCTTGGTGGAAGGAGGGAAGAAAGATGAACAAAATGAGCATAAATATGCCTTTAGATCTTACCTAGTTCAAGAGGAATCCACCCATGGAAACAGCTGCTTGCTCTCGATTTTGGAAGTGAAACGAGAAGGTTTGGAGCTGGGTTATGGCAGAGAAAAACGGTAAATGAGGCAAAAGAAGGAAAGAGGCTTATAAGAGAATGAAGTCATATTTTACAAAATAGTCAAAGATGACTCATTGAAGATATTTTGATGGGTTTCCTCATGCTGAAGAAAGTCTCCTAAGGCAGTGTAAGAAGGTGCCATGTGGAAAGAAGGGTGGAAATAAGCTAGTTCATTTAATTTCATAAAAGGGTTCTTATACCCACTTTAATAAAGTGACCATGATGAGTCATCTTTATTTGCTTAGGGAGCCGACAATATATGCAGGAAAGAATCCTTAATTATTGGTAATAGGTAGTAGTTGATCACGGTAAGGAGACAAGCTTGTTTTGGTTTCTTATTTTATATGTACACTTGTCAAGAAGCCCATGTTTTGTATGTGGTATTCGGTGGTTTGTTTTTGACTTCTTTGGCAGGTACTCAGAGCTTGAAAACTGGATAGGACGGTACACTATGCAAGCGGCAATGAGTATACAAGGAAGAAGGGTGAGTCATTAAAGTAATGTTATAAAAGTAGTAATCATCTTTTACTTTATTAAAGCAATTTGGTGAGTCATACTTACTTGTTTGAGGCCAGTCGTATGTCAAGGGAATAACCCTTATTAAACGGCAATAGGTAGTCGTGGTCAAAGGAGAAGGATTGACCATGGCCTAAATTAAAGAATTTCATGTTATAAAAGTACTATTCATAATCAAGGCACATATTTTTGATTTTTTGAAAGACTTTGAATTATACATTCTAATGTGGTACATTGTGTCACATTAGTATATTTAAGGGTATTCAAGACCCTAAAGTCAAACAAAAGTCATTTTGAAGACAATCTCATAAAAATGTGCTTTAAGGAAGCTTAGTGCACATTTTATGTTAAATCTCTTTTATGAGCTTGGTTTCCTTTGATAGTTAATTAATTACATCCATTTTGTGATTACTAAGCTTAGGAATTTGATTTGGAGTCAAACGGAGGTCACATGACCTTTAAAGCTTGTTTAGAGCGCATTTTGATCTAAGTGACTTTTAAGCATGTTAACGTTGGTTCTTGAGGTTGGAGTACTGTAAAACAGCTTCATTACGTTCATTAATGTGTTAATATGCTTAGGACAAAATTTTAGGTCCTAAGGAATTCATTTGGGTATATATTAACCCTACACGGTCAAAAGGTGCAATATTTGCTTTATGTTGACCACTGTTGTTTTTAAATTGATTTTAAGGCATGTTTAGGCCTTAATTTGATTGATTAAATGTTTAATCAATGTTTATTTAATTAGAGGTATTTCAGTCTACCCCCCTTAAAGAGACTTCGTCCCGAAGTCGTCTTTCTTAAATAGTTATATTATGTATATCTACCCATGATTCCCATATTGTACTTCAATGTGATGTAACATTCATGCATATAGTGTTGTGCTCATATAGCACATAGCCCTCAAGTTTGGCGTTACTTCAAATGTATGGATATAGGTGATCCATCAGCACCATCATTTCCTATCAGTTCTAACCACCATGATAACCTCCTTGAGGTGTCCATAACATTAAACATTCCACATTTCATTGTTCCATAGCCATGATCCATTCAGTATCTAAGCGATACTATACGAAGGATTGTAAAAACATAACATAAATATATATATATATATATATATATCACATGTATCTTTACCGATACCTCTCCACATTATCATACCAGTATCTCATAGGATACGTAAAAACACATACATTCATAAGTGTGCAATGCACATATAATCAAACAATGCATGCCCCGCATGACAAACGAACAACCAAAAACGACAACAAGCAACAGTTTATTGTATGCCCCGCATACGACTCATTAAGATTAGTGCACACATTGTGCACAGCCAAGTGGCTCTACCCCCCTTAAAAAGGGTTACGCCCCGTATCCCACAAGTATACTACAGACGCTATTCAACGAGCGTTGGATACTTGGCTCTCATGGAATTTTCCCTCGTTCTTGTCTTTCAGACTTCGGAGTGGAGTTTTTCTCGTATTGAGAGACGGGTCGACTTAGCCATTCAATTCCACCAGAAATCGTATGGAAGGTGAGGCGCGTACATTACCAGCCAAAGGTATGGAGTACTTGGTGCGCTGTCTCAACCATGTTACGTTGGGCCCACTCGCTCCGTATTGAGGTGCAGACCCACGGATATGAGCTAATATGCTCTTCAATCTATTGTTATCTTAGATGGTTTATTTGCAGCAGTTTATTACCGATGTCGTTCCATTATGACGGTGTCATTCACGGTCTTTGTTAATTGGAACAGAGGTATCTCAGTCGGTGCGGTAATATTAGTTATATGTGCATACGACTGGATCGAAATCGTATAGCAATCTTTAGATCGCTGGTGCGCAATATTATTCACATCGTCATTATTTTCACTCGTTTGTATAATGTTGAGATGAAGTATGATGTAAATAATCATTTGTATTTAGTGCCATTGGCACTAGTCATAATATTCTCTTTAAGACATATTGTTAATAATGCACGAGGATAGTTCTTGTAATCTCGTGTCTCCCGGTGTTTTGTTCCGGAGTATGGTATTTATTATAATATTTGTTGTGCTTCCCGTGTGTCAGTTTCGCAACACTCATTGTATGGTTTATCCCGTTTATTAAGGGAATCCATTGTTATAATCACATTCGTGTTCTGTATTGTGTAACATCCCGTGGGGTATATATTGGCAGTTGAGGTATTTTCCTTTCGTATATTTGTATCATTGTATCCTCACATTGTTTACAAGGATTGTAATTGTATTCATTATTATAAGTTCCTGAGTGAGTTATAGTTTTGAACTCAGTGTTTATTTTGGAACATGTCCTTTAATTGTTTACTCGTCTGTGTTTGAGGGCGTATTTATTCATTTTGTAGTTTGTAATGGTCGCTTTCGCGCGCACCATATTTCAGTCAATTAGACGGTTGTATATTTACTGTGGTATTCACTTTAAAGTTCAGGGCATCCGTTAGTGTACTAGCTTCGCCTTTACTGTATAATAGACAATAATATATCTGTGTTCAACCTTTTCCTGGTTGAGAACGTACCACTGTCCTTAATTTGGACATACATAATTATTATACCATTTGGTATCGTTATATATATTTATATTTGGAGAGTAATTCTCTCTTTGTCCCCTTTTACGGGTAATGATTGTAATCGTTAAGCGGTTTCTTTTGTGTATTTCAAATTATTAGTTAAAACGGCTATTGAGCCTCTTAGGGTATCATTTTCTCATTTGCCCGTTTATTGGGCCTTCTTGTATGTCATTTAATTAACTACCAATTCTTTCCACTGTGTGTTAGCCATTCCTTTGCGGGGTTGTGGCTTGATCACGTTATATTCAAGGTTGTTGGTTCCATTCACTTCGTTAAATAACCTGGGGTTTCATTCGTTAATTATTCTAGGCGGTTATTTACACTGGTCTGGGTTTACATCCCTGACCTTCGTGTGGAGTTGACTACTCCCAGTGTTCCTTTCACCACATGTCTACGTGTATGGGGTACCGTACTGATACATTGCTACTTACTCGACTAACTCAGGAATGAGTCTGTCGAGCCCACAAGCTCCCATGGAGTGTGGTCGTCCCATAACTCGTTTATAGACTCGTAGTGTCCGTCACACGCTCGTGAAGTATTCTGTTGTCAAACTCCGTTCTTGATGATATTGGGGGTCTCTCGTGGGAATGTTTGGTTCCCTGGGTTTACTACCTAATGGGTATGGCTCGTGTATTGTATTGGCAAATGTTTGTTATTTTTTTTCCTAACAGGAGATAGTTCGCACTGTAATAATAGGTGATGGTTTTTCTCGTTTTTGCTGTTAGGTATATTATCAATAATGGTTTGTTAATTTCTTTAAGAGAATCTTTGCATTCTCGTATTGTAAGTTTGTTATTGTTTATTGTTCAGTAATTTCTTTATTGGGGTTACTCATATTCTGGGTCAACTGTCAATAATCAGATCTCATATGTGCGGTTGGCGTTTATTAATTAATCAACTTGTCATTCACGTTGCTTACGGTATGTACCGTAGCTCTCTTGACTTTATTTTATTTCCTGGGTCATATTGTTTAACGTAGTACCGGACTCCGTGGCGAGGATGTGTGCATCCTTCCTTTATGGAAGTCCTTATGGTAGTTTGCTTCTTGTTATCTGTCATATTAATTTAGACATCATTTTTTTTGGTAACCTACATTTAAAGGTAATCGGAGGCGGTGTCCCCGTCCTCCCGGGCTTACGCCCATTTACTAGTACATTAAGTACTTACTTTAACTTACGCTATTTAGCGTCTAGTTTAGTTTTTTTTTCTGTACCATTGGTTACACCTAGGTATTTGTATTATTGTTTATGTGATTAGCCGTTGTTTAATTTACATATTCAATACCACTAACAGTCGTACTAATGGTAGACGACGTGCCTTTACATAAACACATAGTTTTACTTTTTACACGGTGGAACGCCAATGGCGGTAGCCACTCTTATACTTGGAACTTGTCCAATGATCAGTATGATCATGATATTACACATAAGATTTAATCTTGACGTTTGTTCATTCATAATTGTACATAAGTGTACACGGCACTCCTTGGTAAAGGTAGTGCCCAGGGGTGGTAATTTCCCTGCGTTAAACATTAATTCGCATTTATGGTTGCGATTGGTATTGGTAGTAACCGTGTTACAGTAGAATTGTCCTCTCAGTTTTTGGTCCATCTGTGAACTGGTATGTTTTACAACCTTTTTGGTGTTCATCACCATTTGGTGTAATCTGGTAGTGTTTATTATAGGTGTTGATTGTTATATGGTCATACTTCCTCTACGATTCTCTGTATGATTTAATAGGTACAAGGGAGAGCCGTTAGTTACAAGTATTTTAATTTAATACTTTATTGTTAAATTGTTGCTAGTTGTTTGTAACTAGTATACTGTAGTTTTGTTTATCCTGACTGTAATTAATTGTGGCAATTTGTGAAGAGTCTCTGGAGTCACCCGATTCTGGTGTGATCAGCACCAGTGTCGAGATATCATTCCACTCCAATTTGTGTTTAGCTTCCCTTGACCTGTACCGGATCAAGTTCCACCTCCCACGTCCATATCAAGCCATTAAATGGTTGACAATTCTGTCATAGTACTTGGCTCGTAAGCCATTGTTATTGATTCATCACTGTTTAACGAAGGTAGTTTGTCATGGGCTGGTATATGCCCCTTTCGTTAATTAGTCGGACTCATCGGGTCCTTCCGAGGTTATGGACCACGTATCTTAGCGGTTTATTGCGACAATTGTAGTTTTGTAGTTTATATTAGATTTGTACAATTGTTTGGTAATTATTGGTAGCCATGGCGTTGTACCACTGGTCCACACAGTTTACATAATTCGTTTGTAACGATAACGGTAATTGTAACTACGGTTGTAGTTACCTGCAGCACTTGCTACTGCAAGTGCGCGGGGTAGACGGGATTATTAGTACACTGCTTAACTTAGCGCTTGCAGTGGCAAGCGCGCCATGCAAGTGGACTTGTCGGTTTCGGACTTGTTCGTCTTACTACCGCATAGGTTGTTTAAGTACCGTTAGAACAATCGTTCTTAAAAGGACGGTATCCCGGATTGGAAAATTTTCCTGACCACATTGTCATTAGAATATCCAAGTTCTAACTCTCATTAGATTTATGGTAGCATACAAAGTGTCATCACAACAAGGCTCTGGTGTCACGGTATTGTGTGTACACCAGATTGAAACCAGAATTTGAATATGACAGGGCGGGTGTACTTACAAATTTTTTTTCCACGCTTCCAGTATAATCTCTTTTACAGTTTGGTATTACAATACATTGGTATGGTGGTTAAAGGTCCCCCTTACGGGCGACGGTCTCGCGGAGCTCCGGATGCTCCCGATCCGCTTGCCCTGATATCTTGGGAGATCCTTTCCATGACGTTTACCGTAGCAATGACGCTCGCCCCCGGCGGCGCCTATCGCTAACGTTTGGTCATTTATAACGAAGGTAGAGTATTGAATTATATTAACGTTATAAGTGTGAGATTTTGTACTTTCAGTATGAAGTCGCTTATGTGGTCTTTTGGGCTTAGTTGCCCTCTTCCCCATACTCGGGGATTGTATTTTTCAGTGGTATTAAATTCATGGGGTTGTGGAGGGAGGGGTATTGTCGGCGGTAGTTCATACTGGACTTCCACGTTGTGGAGGGTGATTTTTTTTTTTTGAGGTGGTCGCACCCAGGGCGGGCTGCCTACGTACTCAATTTCGTATTGAGATCAGACCATACGTAGTTCGAAACTGTGTGTGCAAGGCCTCGGTGAGGAAATGGTTCCTGTGTAGCCCTGGGGATAGTCTCTGTGTCGGATGATGGCTCCCGCATGGCTCCAGTTTGGTTCTGAATATGGAGTTGATGAGGTTCGAGCATGACGTTTGATGGCTCCTGTGTAGCTCTAGGGATGGTCTCAATGTTTTGAGGATGGCTCCCGCATGGCTCCAGGTTGGCTTTGGGAGTGGTGTCGTTGAGACTCGAGTATGACATGGGATAACTCTAGGAAGATCTTTGTATGGCTTCGGATGGCCGCAGTTTCTGATTTCTTTTGATCAGAAGTTACGCTTCAACAACTACAACTTAAGTTGACTTTCAGCGAGACTAGGCAAAGTTCTTACCGGTCAGATGTTGATGATGAACTAGCTATGATGCATGCAGGTATTAAATGCTGGATACGATGCAAATGCATATGCAATTTTGGAGAAAAAGGTATGGCCCTATCTCTATTAATACGAGGTTTACGAATATAAAACATCTTCGGCTCGATCTTGAGTGATTGTTGAATTGGAATGTGTGAATCACTTTCCTCTCATGGAGGGATGTGGGTCAATCTCTCGTGAGTATAGTTGTGTGTGCTAATGGTGTAATGATGCTCTCAATGCTCGGAGCAGTATTTTCCTAAGAATTTCTTTTCAAGGTTCCGGACTTTCCAATCCTTACAAATTCCTCACCTGCAGTGGGGTAGGCTGTTTATGATTTGGTGCTCATACTGAGATTCACTCGCACTCAGAAGACCTTGTGGTGTAAGGTCACACTTATTCGCTCATGGTCCCTTTGGTATGCCGGGACATGTTGATAACAAGTACGAAGCTTACGATTCATGTTTCAGATCTGGTACTTTCAGTTGACGCTCATCGACTTATGGGTCAGAGGTCTTTATTGGGTTATAACGGGGCTGAGGGGTGCGGTGTATGTCACATGGGACCGGAGGATTTGTTTGGGGAGTTGTGGAGCTTGTGCGCAATAGATGGTATGTTTCGCCTTTGCCATGGGTGGAATGATTAGACGGGTTTTGATAACCTTTTTATTGATTTCTACAGGACATCGTTGGTCCTTTTGATAGATTTCTTCTCCTTGTCTTTTCTGGTGTACGGCTTTGACTTTCTTCTCATTTTTGTGTTTTTGAATTTGCATTTAGTTCATTGACTTTCTCAAGCATTTTTGCTTTGTATTTTTGGCCTTCAGCTTCGGAGTTTCATTGACTCATTGATCTTCTTGAACATCTTCGGTGTCCTTTTTTGGTGCTTGGTTCTGGAGTTGCACTAACTCATTGATTTCTTCTAACATTTCGTTTGTTGTTTTTGGGAACGATGATGGGAAAGAGTCATGGCAATGGCTCATTCGAGATCCTCTATTGCAGGGGTAAATGTGTATATGTCGGGTGGCATGTTGTGGAGTTCGCAGAAAATGGTTTATCGTGAAAAGCTCAGCGGGGCTCACTAAGGGATTATGTGCAGGACAGTCACAGCTTTTTGGTTTTTGTGGAGATTTTTATTCCTAAGTGCCTCGTCATTCTCATTAGTCAATGATTGTTTTCTTACTACTTCTCGAATCTTTGCATGAATCACAGTTTGTGTCTTGTTATCAACATTGATCTCTCTATGAATTGTGTCTCTCCATGTGCTGAAGGAATGCACAAGTCGCTCATGGTTTTACCTCTATGGACTCGCTCTATCTGCCCTCGTCGCTCAGTGGATTGTCCAAAACACTCAATCGAAATTCAAGAGAAAATACCGCTCTTTGCACACTACTCACTTGGTTTGTGGTGCTGATTTTGATTGGGCCCTTGTGTTCATTAGTGGGTCGAGAATTTAGTGGTTCACGCACCCCGTTCAATCATTCTCTCAAGATTTTTCCCAAAGATGTCATTTCGATACGTGAGTATGCAAACACGGCTATCTACGATGAAATCTACTGTGGTAATATGGAATTACTACGTATAAGATGCGTGAAATGCTGAAAATGATGAATGAAGATGGTTGACTTTGGATGTTGACTGAATGTTTTTTTTTTGGATGCAATGAATGCGTGGTAAGGCTACACCTAGTCTCGCTTGAGTCGGTTCCACTTGATGGTCTATGAAGCTCATCCCGCCATTATAAACTCTAAAGCTGGTCTAGCTGTCGGGGTCGCTGTCAGGGTAGTGACTCTCGAGTGAGGCCGGGTTGGTGACTGGTTTTTGGATTTTGGATTTTTAGGGAGTGACAACTCCCGCATGGTGGTCCCACGGTATGACACGCTCTTTCCCTTTTAGTCACTGGCGCGCATGGTGATTCTGATTGGGAGAGGTTTGAACTTCCCGGTTTTCTTTCCTTTCCCTCTAAGATTGGGCTTTGGCGGTCTGGGTATTTGGGATGAAAGCTGGTGTATAGTGTGGTGACAATGAAACACATGATTGTACAGATTTTGAGGCGGACAAGACTCGTGAATGATTGATGGATTTGAAATGACTGGAAATGCAAGTGACTTTTTTGTCATGAATGCAATGCATGTGTTTTGCTTTTTGCTCGGTTGCATTTGTTGGCGTCGTTTACTTAGGGGATGCCTCCTGTAGATATCATGAATTTTCACCCCATAAAGTAAAGTTGACGAATGATATATAGATGTGAGGGGTCGTCCCTTATTCATTCTTTTTATTATACGTGCATGCCAAAAGAAACCAATTTTTAGAAAACAATTTTGAAAACGCGTGTTTTCAAAGTGGTGGATTTTCTCAATATGAATTTTGACGCTCGGTCATTCGCAAAGAAAATAGGGAGTGGGGAACCCTATACACATTGATCTAAACAAATTCAAGGGGAGTGTATAAACCTATACATATAATCTATTCAAAAATGGATGAGGGAGAAAAGAAACATAGGGGAGAATCCTATACATCATCAATCCTAAAAAAGTCATTAAAAGGGGAAATTTCAGCTAAACTTCTATTGAACTCCTCCGGTCCGTCTTCGGGCTTCTGAATGACTGCTCACGCTTGGCCTCCTGATCGGCTGCTCGCTCGTCTTCACGCTCTTGACTGGCTGTTTGCTCGAGTTCAGGCTATTGCTGTGAAGCAGTACCCCGATCGAACAGAACGGGTTGATGTTCTTCTGATTTTCAATAGTTTGGACTTGAATAGTTGTTGCTAGTCTTCATGTTGCTTGACTCGAGTTGGTGCTCCTCTGATCTTCGGTTTGAACGGTTGATGTTGGTCTTCACATTGCTCAGCTAGCTCCACGGGCTGGTGCGCCGTCGGTTTTCGGCTTGAACCGCGCATTTGAACTTCGTGCTGCTCCACTTGCTCCAACGATAAGAATGAGGGACAGTTTTGAGAAAGGAAAGGTGAATGATCGAGCACAAAATCTCATGTAAAAATCCACCACTTTTGTGAAAACACGAAATGACTAGTACGCTCCACGGTAATGACCGCTGCTCTTGAAGGTGGGCAGAACTTCAAAAATAGCGGGTCACAACATGGGGACTAAATCATTTGTTTTGAAATACGTTTGTGAAAATCAATTTTTGAAAACTGTTTTCGAAAACTATTTTGAAATGATGTTGAAAATTGTTGTTTGTAGTAGGTTTTTGTCAAAATCTATTTTTTTGAAAATTGTTTTGGAAATAACATTTTGGTAAAATAAAGTTTTTAAAGATGAAGTGACAAGTTTTAAAACCCCAAATGTTTGGGAGCAAAACTAAGGTGGGACTCTAAATCGAACGAGCTCGTAAAACATCTTTAAAAGATATGTGAAAGAGAATTCCGAACGTTTTAAAACAGATTGGTTTGAAAAAGTGGTTTGCACACATGTACAACATAAAGTAAGTCGTGGCTATATTTGATGTGGAGCTGTAAGTGTTAATGTTGGGATAATCACTTTCCAGGTCAATTATGATTCCGTCTCACTGGGGGAACCGTCGTCCCTTCACTATCATCTCTCGGGGTTTTTCTCTGCTATGCCCCTTGCGAGGCACGTCATAAAGAAAGTCCGGAGTGCTTAAGCTCAAAAGTTCAGGATACCCGAGATGGTAAGGAACATATGCCACAGCCAGTGATGATCCGACAACACCCCACTTTTCGGGAAACTCGGGGAAGTACTGCGTGGGAACGGGTCTCTCATCACCTGCACGACTAGGTGTGTCTAAAGTCCAAATTATTCACTGACTACATTGTGCCATGTATGGGTATCCGGTAAATACGGGATCCTCTATGGACGTATAGCGTGACATTGGGCTTTAGAGACACACGTGGTGCAGAGGAACAATGGACAACTGAGCCCATGCAATCTTCAGGTAAGGTAGAAGGGCGGTAAGACAGGCGGCATACAATGGGGTGACTTCCATAAACCCGTCTTAGACACCGGACCAGGTAGCTGGACACTGAAGGCTCAGAGTTCACTATATGCTGGCTTCGACTCGGATAATGGAGGATATTTTTGGATCATGAGCTCAAAGCGTTGGTCGGAGACCGTACCGCCTCGTGGGTTTGTTCACTGAGAGAGTGACCCTAGCTCATGGGGAATCAACCGTGGACCGGTTGGGGATCCCGTGACATCGTGGGTAAATTGGGTGACACAGAGGAATGCATGTCCTAAGCTACCCACCCCATGCACCCCACAATTGTAACATAAATATGAAAGTAGTAAATAAAGCAAATGAAGTTAGCACCGACCTATTCACTAAGAGTTTTATCTTGAGAGTTGTGACTCCAAATTGGTTGTTTATTAACCTAAAGGGAAGTTAGCTTCATTTAATCCTACGTGTCTCTTTCTAATCGTTAGCTAATTATTAACCCAATTGTTGTCATGTTTGTTGAGGATCTAATAAGTCCTATCTGTCCTCATCAGATACACACTCAAAGTGTGGAGTAGAATAATCCTAGAGGCTTTGAAATGAATCTCTTGAAGGTTATGAAAGAAGTGGGGAAGTCCTGACAATTTTGAATGGAGTTCAGTCTTCCTTGAGTTTGAGAAAAACATAAAGTTTTCCCCAGCAGAGTCGCCATTCTGTGGAGGGTGATTTTTCGGTATGAGGGGGGGCTATCTAAATATGGTCTGACTGAGAAGCCTAGATCCTAGAAAATGCCATTCTGTGGAGGGTGAAAACCCGTTATTCTTGACATCCCTTAAATACCTACTAAATCGTCCGTCTTTCCCAGAAAGCATAAAGGGGAGTGCAAGTGTGCACTACACCCGCTCTCGATGGGCTCCACGCGGACTTATGCCTCTATAAGGCGGAGTTGACTAGAGTCGCCACCTAGTTTGACCTAAAGAACTAGGAAAGGAGGAAAAGGGGGGGTTCTAAGAACCGTTAGTTGACTCTGAGATTGTTGCCTATGGATAGGACTTATCTGGTCATTTCAGAGATTCTGTGTGGGTTCGCACTGGGTTACACCCCTTCGAAGTGGCAACGACCACGACTTTCGGATTGGTGCCCGAGGAAACCTCGGTCTCCAATTGTCGGGATTACCTTCTTTCAAAACCTTTTTAGAGAGATTCATTTCAAAGGGCCACAAGGATAGGATTAGGGTAGGAAGGGAGAAAGAGCGTGGATGAGGCGAGCTCTGCCAAGCTAACGCCAAGAAGAGGAATTGGTGGGTTCGGATGAGTATAAATGAAGATTTGGGAAAAGTATAATGTTGAGTGAATAGACAGGACTTGGAGTCTGATGGTTTGAAGTTTGTGGGAGCCGAAGAAGGTTTGAATGTTTTGAGAGCCACCTTAGAAGGGGAAAGGGGTTTTTTCGTTTGGAATGGGGTCGCACCCTAGATGGGTTGCCTATGTACTCAACTCCCTGTTGAGATCAGACCTTACGTAGTTCAGGGTTTGGGTATTGGAAGTTTTGATGTTTGTGGAATTTGAAGATATTTGAGGTGTTTGAGAGATTAGTCTGTAAGACGTTTGGGTTGTTTATGTAGTGGAAGGTATGGGATATCAAAGTCTGTGAGACGCTCGGGTCTGTGAGACATTTGAATCTTAATATGGCGGAGAGGTTGAGATGTTCAAGTCTATGTGGCGCTCGGGCCTGTGAGACTTTGGAGGTTTGAGAGAAGTTGGGATTTAGAAGATGTTTCGAGTTTGGAATGATTTGAGTTTGGATAATGATTTGAGTGTGTGAGGCAATTGAAGTTTGAGTAGAGATCCCGGGTTTTTCGGATTTGAGATTCTGAAAGGGGTTGAGATTTTGGGATATTTCGAGTTTAGAGTGAGATGATGGTAGACAGAATTGTTTGGAGGAATGATTGTCAAGATCGTCTTTCTTAAAGTTTTTGAAACCGAAAAATCATTTTTTGTTGTAAAAGGGCGGATAATCCCAAGGGATTACCCTATGTACCCCCTCGAACACGACACTTAATTAATGGTAAGTGCCGAGGCTCGAAAGATGGGGCAAGGAATTTATGTCAAAAAAAAGGGTTTAGAGAGAAACACCATGAATGAGATGCCCTCGGTCAAACCCTAATAACGTCTCTAACTCCCGGGCTTTAAAACGTTAAAACTGAAATATGAAATCGAGTGGAAGGGAGTTAGACGATTTAAAATCCGGCTGCAAATAGGAAGGTCGTACTTCCCTAGCACCCCGCCTTGTAAATCTAGGCTGCAATTAGGGGAGGTTTGTCACCTAATGCCCCGCCTAAAGAGATCCAGACTGCGACAAGGGAGATTACGACCCCAGTGCCCCACCTCGGATTTTTATTTTGGAAGGGAGACAAGTGATGTTCTAACCAGGAAGGAAGTGTTTTGAAGGGGTCAGACATTTCTTGTTCCCCGAAAACGGTTTATTTTTTAGTTTGAAAACTGAATTGGAAAATATTTGGAGTTGTTCGGAATTCTCGATGAAGAAACACTGATTTTGAGAAATATTTTTAGGAGAAAACTTTCTGTATATGTGAGAAGAACTTTCTGCGTTTTGAGAAGAGTTTTCTGTGATGTGAGAAGAGTTTTTCCTTTAAAACTTCACAAAATGGTTTCTTTTGAAAACTGATGGAGTTTGAATAAAATGATTGCTTGAAAATTTGAGAAAAGAGATTTTCAGGATTTTTTGAATTAAAGTTGAATAATGAGGAATGTTTTTTTTTTTGATTTTTGGAGTTTGGATGGAATCTACAATTTGGGTTTGAATGGGATTGGTCAATGCTTGGGTCAAAGTTTTTTGGTCAAAGTCAACATTTTTGGTCAAGGTCAAAATTGAACTCATGGGCCTTGGAGGTGTGAGCCGAAATGGGTCTAGAAATTTGGGCCGGAATGAGCTTTTGAAATGTGGGCCGAATTAGGCTTTAAGACTTTGTGCCAAATGGACCTTATTTAAGATTGGGCTAAAAATTGGGCCTTATGCTTGATTTGGATTTTTGGGCCTGGTTTGGGCCTTATTGATTTGGGCTGATTTGTGAGATAATAACAGGTGAAAGAGATTGATTTATTGGTTTATTAACTCTTGATTATGGGTGTGTCGAAGGCAAAGGAAGATTCCACCCACATAAAACGAATGAGAGATCCGCTAGGCATGGGGCGGTTTCGCATCCTAAGCCTTCCTACAATGGCCTTAAGGGCCTGTTTTTTGAGGTTTTTAGCCTTATAGAATAGGGGGGATTTGGATGTTTTTTTTTTAAGCTATAGGAGAATACGGCCCCACTAAACGAATGAGAGACCCGTTAGGTGTGGGGCGGTATTTCGTCCAAAGCTTTTATGTCAGTAAAAGGGTCCTATAGGGTAAATAACTAGGGCTTAGATAACGAACATATATAGATCAATGAAACGAAGTAAACTGTAACATACCAAATGTATATATGTATGGCATAATGTAGGCAGTCAAAGAGCAAGCCATGAGTGATGAATAATAACACGGAAGCAAAATGAAGCAAAACAGGCCTTGCTTTAACGCTATGTACATGGACCATCATTTTAACCTATAGCAAGTAACAAAAACTTGGAGCCTTAATGTGGTGAATCTTAACCGTTAGTTGCACCTCAGTTTATCAGTTTACCCCTTTTTCTTTTTTTTATTTCATCTCAATCCATTTAAAATCTCCAAGGTATGCAGAAAACTAAACTGTTCCTATGTCATTCAAGTCCGGTATCACAATGATCAAAACAGAACTAGAGAAAAGAAATCAAAACTTCTCGAACAGTCCATAGCAGAAAACCCAAATAAAAGACTGAATATACACTTCCATTTTTATTCATTCGAGCTCCTAACACCCTTATTGAAGCTAAAGAAAATAAACCGTACAGGTTGTTGATAGTAGCAGAGATGTAGACATCAACAATAATAGTGACAAATCAGCTATGACAGCGTGAGACGGATTTTTGAAATCGAAACAGCACCTTAGCAGAATCCCGTTTTTGTTTGAAGTAGCCCATTGCCGGTTAAGAAAATAGACTACTGATTTGTTTAAAGTAGAAATTAACCTAAGCTACTCCTGTTCGGTTTAATTGATGAGCATAACCTCAGGCATTAACAAAAGTTTTGAACAATTGATCAATCCTAATATAAAGTCCAAGAGCAAATTCATTGATAGTCCGAATAAAACAAATCTGTACACAACATGTGAATAACCGTATGAAGTGTTTACTTAGGTAATTGACCACTTCAAATCGGTGTGCAGCACATAGGACACAATACATAACCGGAAGAAAATGCATAGCCACGCGGCAGTTAGGCAAATCAATATATGACATTTCAGAACAACAAGGAACATCAACCCAAAATCAACAGACTCAGACAACTTTGCAGAACATCTTCATTGTGCTACTGAATTATCAAATCTTTCAGCTAAGTAATAAATACCGATTGAAGGAACATGAAGATTCATGAGGTTCGGGGCTCTACACCAGCGCAGACATGACCATGAGCTTGAAACAGATAACACAATGAACGGAGGTTCGAGCATAGAACTTCGCATCGAGCTGGGATCCAGGAAGCATCGGGCCGTGTCGATTTTAGTTACAAATTGAGCCTTCAAACGAGGATAACAGCCCTGTCTGTTAGCCAATTCAAATGAAGTTACAGAGATCCGAATCAAACCAAGAAGATAAACAACCTGAGATTAGTTTTGGGAATTTAACCGGTATTGAAACAACAGTGAGAGTAGTTTAGAACTCGGATTCCTTCCTGTAACTTATGGTCACCGACCATTGATCTCTCCAAAACCACAAAGTTTGCTCCAGCTCTAAACTCAAACCTCAATAAAACCGCAGAGACACATAAATCAGAAAACAAAGTAATTTCAACAGAGGAAGAAGCAATAATTTCTAAACCAGAGGTGGATCGGGGTTGGAATGGAACTTAGAGCTCATGAAAAGTTCACGCATCAAACACAAACGCCATAAAGTGGGACTTTGTCGAGTGCTAGAAATGCACAGTGGAACGAAGTTCTTCGGGATCCTCAACGAATGTCGGGTTCGTGGTAGTTTTTCAAAGAAACGGAGCTCTTAAGCATAAATTGCGTTTCTGGGCTATTTGCTTTCTAACACCGGGAGTTCGAAATGTGGAGTACAAGAATCAGGAAATTATGAACAGGGAAGAGTTACATGTGGAGATTTTCTGATGAGCAAATACGTGAACTCGAAGAAAGTTCAGGCAAGACACTCGAAGGATTTTTTTATTTGTTGTTCGAAGATGGAGGAAGAAGAAGAACGGATGAACGAGATAGATAAGAGAAGAAGAAGAAGAAGAATTCGATTGCTTCTATCGATTGAAGAAGATAGATAGGAAAATTGGTGAAGAAAATGAAGGTGCTGGGTTTTGAAGAGAATAAAGGCGGGTGCTACTTGTTCGCCAGAGGTGCAAAATCGAAAGTAGGGAAGAGCATGGTGGCGGCTAGATCAAGAGTGAAGATGACGATCATATGGCGGTTCTTGGTTGCTAGATTAGGGCTCTCTTTGATTTTCAGAGGTAGAGCAAGGGTGGTCATCGTCTGTTGTTCTTGTTTGTTGAAGATCGAAGAAGAAAATCGATGATCGGGAGGGGAGATGAAGATAGGAGAAGGAGGCAGTTGAAGAGAACCGTCGGGGAAGAAGCATTGAAGAGGGAAGAATGAGTCGTCGGCTGAGTTGGGATGGAACGAGTTTTCGAGCTTAGAGGAGGTGACGATTTGAAGACGGAAGAGGATGCTCAGTCGATTCCCCCCCTATCGAAGGATGAAGGCGGATCGGGATTTTTAAGGGAGTCCGCCATCTTCAACTTCTTCAACTCTCAATACCGAGGAAGCATGCAGAATTTTTTGGAGGATGTCACCGGCTCTTTCCAAGACAAAACCCATACCGTCGTGTTCGCGTGGGGTGTGTGAAGACAGAAGCTTGACTTGGGGAAGGAGACTGCCCATACGATTGTGTTTTCGATCGGCTCTTTCAAAAAAGAAAAACTCCACCCTTGTTCATACAAGGATTCAAACCATGGTCATTTGACCCCTTACTCACACATAGGAACCAATTAAGCTGTGACAACATTCAGCACATAAAATGATAGAAAATAATAATGATAAAACTGAATAAAGGAAAATACTAAAAATAAAGTACATGTAAAATAACAATGAAATAGGATAAGCTAAGCAAGTAACAAAATAGCATAAGGTAAGGACAATGTAAAACAACTAGCCGAATAAGTAAGCAAATACAAAATAGAATAAAATAACATAGTAAAATAAGTAAGTAAACAAAGAGGGACGGGTTTGAAATCGGACTGTCATTGGAAATTCATTTTCGCAAAATCATGTTTTTATGAAATGCTTTGAAAAGGGTTATAAAACGATGGTTTCGTTTTAGCATGCACGCTAATATGTTTTGAAAAAGAAAGGCGACGACCCCTCTTATTATTTCGAAATTTGCTTTATGGGGTGAGAATTTTTGGTGTCTACACAAGTGAAAGTGGACTGTCGCCAATGTACTCACGACGTTTGTATGTCTCCTCCTGACTGAGCTCTTAGTTGGACCATAACGGGGGTAACATTCCCGGGCCTTTATGCCCTTGGCCAGCTTCTTGGCCCACACTACCACTAGACATCGGTGCTACCGTTCGTCTCCTCGTTACCCGATAACTAACCACATTACAATCAACACATTTGTGTGCCCCAAGGGCTAATACTTGCAAGCCAGAGGCGTTGCTAACTCATAAATTCATTAAAGCGAAGACGTTTCATACCTCACAAACGTTTCCCGTATTCCCAAGTCCTAGGCTCACTTCTTAAATCCTATTATCTCATCATCAAAGCGGAGTACCGCTCTGATACCACTTTTTGTAACACCCCACTCGGTAAACACGTCCTAATCACTCACGTAGCGTAATCAAACACGTCTCGCAGCGGTAGTTAAAACATTAATAGACCTCACATGGGTGTCACATGCCATTACTCGTCCACACGAGTAAAGAAGCAGAAATAGAAATAACAAAACAACACTGTCAATATATACACAACCGTAGTGATAACGAGATACTAACCTATACAACAATCTAAACCCAATGTAACTTTAACGACGAGTGAGCGTCTAGATAATCCCAACTGTATACAACTCCATTAACACCTTAAACTAATCATCATCCTAATACATTGTGAGATCTTGTACGGTAAATAAATTCTAACTACCCGGGTCCCGCTCTTCGGCTTCCGTGATAATCGTCACCTGCAGCAATGCCATAAAGGCTCAGCGAAAAACGCTGAGTATGCCGAGCCTGGACCCTATTGGTCACTTAATAGTTATGGTCGCCTTTATTAAGTTCGTTACATGCTCTACCGGTGTACATGTATATAAAGCTGTAAATACATGAATGGCGGTAAGCGAAACAATTAACACAGGCACCACATTCCACACACACAACCATATAACCACAAACATACAATCACATCAACGATAAGCATAAAGCCGTTAGTAACGGTCATCCATACCAACTTCACATACGGCCCCCCGGGCCCTCACATAACTTTACATATTTTGTTAGCACTGTCGGGAGTCAAGTTAGGACATCCCAAATTAACCTCACTTGGATGGTAGTCCCATGCACACGAGGTGCTCATTCACTTTGCCTTTTTAAAAGCGTCCATATTTTGCCTTTTTAAAGGCACCCATATTATCACCATACCTGTCGATCTATCTAGGCTCGATCAGGTTAAACCAGAGTAAGCCCGATCCGGGTTAACTCAAGAGATCTCAACGCGCGACCAGTAGCCAATGACTAACTGGATTAAGGTAACCATCACTTTTAACCACACTCCACTGTTGACTTAGTCAGTCGTTTTAAACCGTTACATTTTTAAATGTAGAGAATCATCACTTATTTGTTGGCTGCCCTATGGGTCTTACGCATGCCTGGAATCATTCTAGGTAGTATTCATGTTCGAGTCAAAACTCTAGAGACCGACGATGTCGTGTCTCGTTTCCTAAGTATTTTACTTAGGTTATAACTACATAGTTTATAATACTTAGCGTACTATGTCAGACAACTGCAATCACAATCACGATACTCGTATATGTAGGTTTATATAAGTCGGTCTATAGCCGACGTAGTATTAGTCCCGAAGGACGTTCGTGCATAATAAATAATGCAGTAACACAGGTAAGCAACCCATACACATATCCACACACATGTTATAGCAAATAAATCCGAGCCCGAGGAAGTCCTCAGGACATCTCGGATCAGACCCCTTTACATACCGTTCACCAATGACCTAGGTTGCGCAGTAGACCACCAGCTCATCAAGCGCCTTCGTCAGTGATACGGTCTAAATATCAAACATAACATAAGTCAATCCACATGACCTATTTAAGCTCGATAAATCCGAACAACACAAATAATCCCGACCTTTCATCCCCGGATTTCAACTGTTATTTATTAAAGTACCGTTATACGAGACTCGTTGCTCGTAGTACGTTTTAATTATCAACGTCCGGGTTTATTTAAATGAGTCGGTTAAAAGACGCTTTAGTTATAGCGTATTCAAATATTAGGATTTATTCTTTATATAACGAGTACACGAATATATATATATATATATATTCACGTTTATATTTAAATATTGATTTAACCGTTCCGGTTAGGTATACGAATATGCATTTGTATTATATAGTTGCATATGTGCATGCAACGTTATTTCGCACAGCATTTAATGCTCATACACTAACGTTATATGATAGTATTATTTAACCATTTGATATTGTACCATATTTCACATACCACATTATTCATTTTAATAAACTATTCCTTAAATTTATAATTGTATAACTTATAGTATTTATATTTATACCAATGTCATAACAATTGTCATTTATCATTTCATGACATTAAAACCATATTGTATATACTTATGTGTATACACCTGTTCTCGGTTTTGCATATATATATCTATATATGTTATTTTTATTAGATTTACTCATATGATATATAGTTGCATGTATACATGCACTATATTATATAGTTCAACTATACCATATAATCCAATATGTATATTTTTTTAACATATGCTTACGGAATACATATATATACACTTATATATTTATATTTCAGGAATTATACTCTTATATATATGTCACATTGTTATCATCTTATGTAAGATGATTGTCTTCATTTGTTGCATTATTTATGCAATTCATATTAAAACTTATCTTAATATTATGTAACACTTCATTACATGTATTATAATCTCCTAAGGTTTATTTAAATACTAACCTTAGTTCATAAATTCTATTTCTCCATTAATTGTCACATTATTTCATGTGAATATTATTAACGATAGTTATTTCATTTAATCATATTAAGACTATATAATATCTATAATATTATATCATATAACATTATAATAATTTTATCATATAGTTTTATAACTCATAATTTCGAACAGCCCTATGGTCTGTTTTTAATTCCCCTTTCCACAACACTTATATTCTTATAATTACAATCTTGCCACATATATTACATAATGTTATACATACTATATATTATATCATTTAATTCCATTATTTCATTATAACTTATAGTTTATAAATATACATAATTACCGAACAGCCACATGGCTGTTTTGGTTCATCTTTCCAGCACACTATATTTCCTTTATTTACACATTTACCACACATTTTTTTATCATAAGTCACATATAGGTTATAATATATAGTTCCAATGTTTATAATTCCGTATAACCTATAGTTTTTATATACCATTAACTCCGAAGAGATCATAGTCTCTCTTTTTAATTTATTTTTCTGCCAAAATATTTCTCTTAATTACATATTGCCCACACTTATACAATATACTTTCTATATGTCACAAAACTATATATTATACATTTTTGTTAATATAGCCATTTATAAAATTCCAAGAATTCCCAAACTTTATATTGATGATATAAACTATAATATTAACCATTTTAATCCACAATTTTCGGTATTTACCACTTGTACCCCATAAATTTTATAAATTCCATATTTAACTCATGATAACACCATAAAACCATAGTTTAATTATTTATATCTTTTAATTTTGTCAAGGCACCTAATATGATCCTTGTTGACCCATTGACCATCAGTTTGACCACAAGTTCTTTTTATTACGGTTTTGCCCCCAATTTTTCTAAAATTACATTTTGACCCCATATTTATAAAACTTTATAAAATTCTCTTTAATAGTTTTTAATACATAGTTTTCGGCTATAATCTTTATTCAGCCTCCAAAATTTATTTAAATTGTAAATCAACCCCAAAACCTTACGGTAATATGTTTTTTTGTTTTAAATCCATTTTTATCTTAATATAACAATTAAATTAAATGGCCTAAAGCATGGCCTTATTATAACACATAACATATAATAAATGTTACATATAAATGTCATAAAATACTATATTGTCATGGATTGTTATATAGTTTTCCCCTAAGGTTTTCTAAAATTTATTTAATTAATTCCTATGACATAATATGTCATCTAAACCTTATATTACCAACTAAAAATGTTATAAAACATTATAATACATAGTTAAGCTATTTTAATTCCCATAACTCACAGCTTTATTTTATTAGGCTTCAATAACTTAAAAACTATATAGTATACTAGGTTTAGTATACTTACAATGTTTTCAAGCTAATCCAAGCAGCCAAAGTCTCCAAATGCTCACGGCTGATTTGGATAAGATTCTTAGGTTAGTTAACATATAACCTTAATTAGTGTATCATTAAGATAGTAAATTAACTCACTTTGCTAGATTTACACTTAGACTTCACTTCCTTCTTTTTGTGTAGAATTTCCAAAGGATAGTACCACCTTGCGCCAGCATTTTACACATGAGAGAAGATGTGTATTAGTTTATGAAATTAGTTACTTATTTAAGGTGCCTTTAAGCTTTGAAAAGGCTTGACATTCACCTTGGTGTGGTGCTGTCTATATTGGCTGCTCACGCCTGTTTTACAAAGGAAAGAAAAGGTGTCAAAACACCATATAATCCAGCAAGTATCACCGGTAGAAAACAGGTAGTACATAGGTAGATTTTTCTTACCGAATGAACTAGAAGAAAGTTCTTTAGCTTGGATTTTTTTCTAGCTCTTGTAGGAGTAGTTATGTGACTGAATGGATAACCATGAAAAAGAAGAGAATGAGCTGAATAATCCAAGAACAAATCGGTAATGAAGGGTAGAAGGTTAGCTAACTCAAAGCTTGATTTTTACCTTTGTAAATAACTTAACTTGATCTTCTCTTCTTCTGTTTTTCCCAGCCGAAATAGGTGGTAATTCCATCAACCACTCACACCAAATAGTTAGATAAAAATGAGAATGGATGAGCTTGGTGGAAGGAGGGAAGAAAGATGAACAAAATGAGCATAAATATGCCTTTAGATCTTACCTAGTTCAAGAGGAATCCACCCATGGAAACAGCTGCTTGCTCTCGGTTTTGGAAGTGAAACGAGAAGGTTTGGAGCTAGGTTATGGCAGAGAAAAATGGTAAATGAGGCAAAAGAAGGAAAGAGGCTTATAAGAGAATGAAGTCATATTTTACAAAATAGTCAAAGATGACTCATTGAAGATATTTTGATGGGTTTTCTCATGCTGAAGAAAGTCTCCTAAGGCTGCGTAAGAAGGTGCCATGTGGAAAGAAGGGTGGAAATAAGCTAGTTCATTTAATTTCATAAAAGGGTGCTTATACCCACTTTAATAAAGTGACCATGATGAGTCATCTTTATTTGCTTAAGGAGCCGGCAATATATGCAGGAAAGAAGCCTTAATTATCGGTAATAGGTAGTAGTTGATCACGGTAAGGAGACAAGCTTGTTTTGGTTTCTTATTTTATATGTACACTTGTCAAGAAGCGCATGTTTTGCATGTGGTATTCGGTGGTTTGTTTTTGACTTCTTTGGCAGGTACTCAGAGCTTGCAAACTGGATAGGACGGTACACTATGCAACGGCAATGAATATACAAGGAAGAAGGGTGAGTCATTAAAGTAATGTTATAAAAGTAGTAATCATCTTTTACTTTATTAAAGCAATTTGGTGAGTCATACTTACTTGTTTGAGGCCAGTAGTATGTCAAGGGAATAACCCTTATTAAACGGCAATAGGTAGTCATGGTCAAAGGAGAAGGATTGACCATGGCCTAGATTAAAGGATTTCATGTTATAAAAGTACTATTCATAATCAAGGCACATATTTTTGATTTTTTGAAAGACTTTGAATTATACATTCTAATGTGGTACATTGTGTCACATTAGTATATTTAAGGGTATTCAAGACCCTAAAGTCAAACAAAACTCATTTTGAAGACAATCTCACAAAAAAGTGCTTTAAGGAAGCTTAGTGCACATTTTGTGTTAAAGCTCGTTTATGAGCTTGGTTTCCTTTGCTAGTTGATTAATTACATCCATTTTGTGATTACTAAGCTTAGGAATTTGATTTGGAGGCAAACGGAGGTCACATGACCTTTAAAGCTTGTTTAGAGCGCATTTTGCTCTAAGTGACTTTTAAGCATGTTAACGTTGGTTCTTGAGGTTGGAGTACTGTACAACAGCTTCATTACGTTCATTAATGTGTTAATATGCTTAGGACAACATTTTAGGTCCTAAGGAATTCATTTGGGTATATATTAACCCTACACGGTCAAAGGGTGCAATATTTGCTTTATGTTGACCACTGTTGTTTTTAAATTGATTTTAAGGCATGTTTAGGCCTTAATTTGATTGATTAAATGTTTAATCAATGTTTATTTAATTAGGGGTATTTCAGATTTTGTGAGGGGACATGATTCAAATGTGCAAAAACTACACCGCTTTCTGGAGATCAGCTTTGCAAATGTAAACAATTTAGAGGTTTAGGAAATCTAGGACAATGAACATAGCATGCTTTGGAAAGTTTGTGTGGACTATTGTCTCAAACCATGATGGGCTGTGTAACAAGCTGCTCAAGAGAAAATACCCGAACCCAAATGTTAGCCGTTGCTCTAGTACATGAAGAAACATCAGGAAATACAATTCACTGATTGAGGATGGTTTTAGATGGGTGGTTAGTAATGGTAAATCCATCAAATTTTGGATATATAAGTGCCTAATTGACATTTATTTGCAGGTTGTTGCTACAAGGAATGTACCTGAATCTGCACGAGATGATTATGTACATGATTACTGGGACGAAGAGTCTGGTTGAAAGTGGTAAAAGTTTCTACAATTTCTTCCTACTAGTCTCAAACAAAAATTTGACATTCAATTAGTCTTTCCTAATTCTGGACTTTCTTGAGTGGAAGCTACATAGCTCTGTAAATTATATTGTTTCCTCTACTTATATGTTTCTTACTTCTTCCGGTTGCTCCAACTCGCACCGTGATGCAGATTCGATATTGTTCCAGAAAATCCGGCGATTACTTGTACAAGAAAGAGTGCAATCAAATTCGAGGAGATACTCCATAGGGCTAACACAAGACATATCCTGTCACTTCTGCGGCTTGGAAGATACTATAAGCCACATTTTCAGGGATTATTTGGTGGCAAGGAGAATCTGGAATAGATTTATCCCTTCTCCTCAACGAAGTGAGTTTTATAATTTGCAGTTTATTCCATGGTTGAAACCAACATTATTAAATGTGGTAATAGGCTAAGCAGGGGTAGTTGGAGCTTGGTGTTCGCCATTAGCTGCCATTTGCTCTGGAATTGAAGAAATAAAAAAAAGTCTTTGATCAGGAGAATAGGATGTTTCTACCGATGCAGTCAATTATTCGAGAATGCTACAACAGAAAAGATTGGGCTAATAATGTTAGGATGGGTCGAACGAATAGCCTGGGATCAGCTGACAATGAATATGTTGCAGACAAACTATGGGTACCTCCAAATGATGGGTTTCTTAAGTTTAATATAGACGTTGCTGTAAATCCCTTTACTAATACTGCAGTTGTTGGTTGTGTGTGCAGGAATAAAGAAGGGACTTGGATCATTAGCTTTGGTTGGATGGTGGGCAAGGCGAGCATCTTGCGAGCTAAAGCATTAGCTCTTCTTTACGCACTTAGAATGACTTGGAAAAAGAAGTTGAACAAGATCATTTAATTACTATTGGTTCAGTTGATTGAGAACTGTCCACTCCTCCACCATTGTCGGCCGTTACTTCTTGAATGTAAATCCTTCCTTAACCTGAATTGGGAAGTATCTCTGAGTTATAACTCTCATTGTTGTAATAAAGTAACGGATATAATAGCTAGAACTAGTATATTAGACGAGTTGGATATGTGTGATCTAACTGAACCATCTAGGTGTATTCAAACCAGTTGTTAGTGGATATTTGACTGGGTAATAATATTTGAGGTTGTGCCTTCGTCTTTCTGACACAAAAAGAAAAAGAAGAATTGATATAATAATGATCAGTAAATTAACTCCTAGAGTTACCATTTTATTAATAGAGTATTTTATATATATACATGGTAGAGGAATAATAAAGTTTGAAATCCGTTTCCCCCACCTTTTTTTGAATCTACTCCCCCACGCTGGAAAGACGATTATTTAAATATAATGACGCCAAATTTGCAGCAATTTATATCTCGATTAATACTGAGTGTCAGGAATCAACTCAAAACCTAGGCCGGTGGTAAACTTGCAATTAATTATTTTGATTAACGTTGTACACCCAAACTTGAAAACCAGCTCTGTGACGATAATGACGAACGGATTAGTGAAGTCAGTCCTGGCAATCTGGGGAGAATGGGATCTCCGAAGCTTTGTGTTGCTGAGCTTATTAGTCCAATTCATCCTGACTTTGGTAGCTCCTTTCCGAAAGGTAACTAAAAATACGGTAGTAGTGGTTTTAATATGGGTTTCTTACCAGCTTGCAGATTGGATAGCCAGCTATGGTATTGGGCTGATGATACATTCCAAGAACAAGGCTGCATTATGCGATTGCGTTTGCGGTACTAATTCCACCACAACAACCGGCATTGGTAGCAGTAGTAGTTGTGGAAAGTATGGGAATATACAAGCGTTTTGGGCTCCCTTCTTGCTCTTGCATCTTGGAGGCCCTGACAGTATCACCGCCCTCAATCTAGCGGATAACGAGCTGTGGATGCGTAGTGCACTTCAGCTTGTGGCTCAGGTAATTAACGCCAATTTGTATTTCGTTTTTGAAGTTATATATTAATTCATTATTCCCCTAGAATTAGTTCCCCCTCAAACAAACAGATGGAACCTAATTTAATTCGTATATAAACAAATTATGTGTAGTACAGGCTTACGCCACCTTGCGTGTTTTCCTGCAATATTCCGATTCACTACCCCGACAAAACATGTGGATACCGATCACGCTAATTTTCATTGTTGGAGTCATAAAATATGTTGAGCGGGTTCTTTCTCTCTTCAACGCCCAATTGGAAAAGTTCAGGGACTCATTGAAGGCATCAGGGACAGAGCTCCGAAATTCAACAGATGGTCAACAGGTGGAAGAATTGAGTGACCTTCAATTGATGCGTGATGCTAATTACTTCTTTGAAAACTTTAAGGGTTTATTTGCTGACGCCACACTAAAGTCCACTGATGGACTTGGAAGCAGGTTGTACTTTCTCCGTAGAAATCCTGAAGATGCCTTCAGAATGATTGAAATGGAATTGAATTTTGCTTACCATGTTTTCTACACCAAGACCCAAGTGACACGTCAAGCGAAAGGCTACTATGTGCGATTTGCTTGTTTCCTAATGGAGCTAGCTGCTCTTGGCATGTGGGTTTTCATGGATAAGCACGATTTCCAGAAATCTGATATTTGGATCACATATATCTTACTTACAGGTGCCATTGTGCTTGAGATTATCTCTTTCTGCATGATTCTTCTTTCTGACCAGATGTTTGTCAGGGCTGGTGGGAATCCTTGTTATTCCTTCCTTGTTTCTGCTTGGAATAAATTGTTGTCGTTTAGATGGATGACATGCAAGGGAGATTCCAGCCAGCAGCATAATAAAACAGGCATCTTGATCCGGAGATGGTCGGAATCTATCCCTCAATTCAATCTAATGAATCTCTGTGTAAATCAAAGACACCCAATCATCGACCCGGTGTTCAAAGCAGGGGAAGTATGAAGGATATTTAGTTAGCGGAACAGATACGTTTCCTCCAAACGGTTTACTACTTCGTTGAGAGATTTCATTTTCGAAGAGCTAAGGCGCAAATCAGAGTCACATGATCTATTCAACTCAAGTAGTATACATATGGCTAGGGGAACGTTGATTTTTCAACATTATCAGCGATCTGATTCTTTGACCTCAAACGCAAAACACAGTTTGCGGAACATCTGTAAAGGATGGATTGAGGATGTACAGTACGATGAGTCCTTGCTCATGTGGCACATGGCCACTGAGATATGCTACTACAATTTAGATATCAACAGCTACCAATATCATCATGATGAAGGGGAGAAATGCAACCGTAAGATAAGCAAGATTCTTTCCCACTATATGTTGTATCTTCTCATCCAAAATCCTATTATGATGCCACTAGTGGCTGGTTTCAGCCAAACAGATTTTTGGTTTGCGTATCAAGATACTTGCGATGAAGCTAGGGAACTATTTCGTACAGCTCGGTTTGAAGCTATGATTCATCATAATAGAATCACGGGTATAAAGGACAAAGCATCGAGGAAGAGGAGGATAAAAAAAGCGTGTATGCTTGTGGGTGAGACAAGATACACTGTACCACTACAGTACAGGAAATCATTGTTCACAAATGCAACAACGTTGGCCAAAGATTTATTATATTTGGCGAGAAGAGACGAATTCAAGATTTGGGAGCTTATTAGCAAATTGTGGGTGGAACTATTGTGCTATGCTGCCATCAATTGCAGGCCTAACTCTCACACTTCCCAGCTTAGCAAAGGTGGGGAGCTTCTAACCTTGACCTGGTTGTTGATGACACATGTTGGATTAGGAAAGTCATATCGAAATGTACTATGAAAACCTACACTAGGCAAATCTGCCAAACACTATCTTGACATGTGGCATATCAATCAACTGTCTGGGTATCCCAAACGGTCAAGTAGTGTAGTGTACTAGTTGTTCCGTTAAGCTACTCAGACTAATTTATTGACAAATGAGGTTTATGCACACTATTTTTCATCTAAAATTTTCCTCCATCTGTATAAATACGAACTCAGGTATCAGTTCTTTTGGGTTTATCTACTTCTGATTGTTTTGTTTTATACATACGACATAATTTAATTTCAAAATGAGAAAAAAAGAACTTTATGCAGATTATATTACTTCGTAAGCTAGCAATCCAGATTCCATCATCTTGCAAATTGGAAAGATGTTTTGTTGTTCTTATTGAAGCGGTATACTTGGAGTGCTAGCTGATGGGTAGCTAGGTAACCACCAAAGCTGAGAGCGCAGGCTTGGGGAGTGAATACCTAGTATTTGGTTGCAGAACTAGTTAGAGTTAGGGCTTGAATAAATCTAGTTTATGGGTATGGTTTGTAATAACTTGTAACGCCGACGGATGTTAATGTTTAAAGTTCATCAGCATAGTTTACCTTACGGATGGTTTGGTACTAGGGAATAGTATTATAATTCTAGAAATTGTAACTATTCTCAAATTTAGTACGGAGAAAACAAAGTCCAGGTAGCTTATTTCAATTTGCTAGTAACTCACCGCGAATAGTATTAATATGCTGAAACGTTGGGAATTGTTATTCCAAGTGAGGTAATCAAATTCTCTAAACACTCGATAAAGTTAATATATATGTGAATATTCAATTATAGTCTTTATTTATTATTCTTTATTAATATTTTAGTACAATTAATTTATATCCCTCACACGTACTACAGCCGGAGAGGTTAGTCCTTGAGCCCACATTGAGATCGGTGGAAACCCCTCAAAGGATTCTTGACACTAAGACCCGGGAGACTCGGAACAAGTCAGTTACACTAGTGAAGGTGTTGTGGTCAAACCAAGATGTAGAGTAAGCCACTTGGGAATTAGAAGATAAAATGAGAACTATGTACCCTTATCTTTTCACCGATGTTCCGGCTTAGTGTAGGGTACGAGGGCGTACCGTACCCCTCTTTTAAGGGGGGTAAGCGCGTTTTGTATGGATATGTGTGGTCCGTATGTTGTCGTGTTACACGGCTTGTTTGCTGTGTGCCTTGTTTTCCAATGACCACAAGACTAAAGCATGAAACCGGATTGTTTATTTACCTTGCTTATCTGCTTGCGGTGTGCTTGTGTGAAGCATGCGAACGGATTACAATATATACATATTAATTTATAAATGTTATATATATATATATATATATATATATATATATATATTTAGTGAATGTCCTTTTACCCCTTTGGGTTATCCCTTTCTCTCTATAAATAGAGACCATTGTACTCAGTTTCGAAGTGGAATGAAAACCTGATTATCACTTTCTACTCTTTCTCCATTCTCTCATTTACAACAATAAATAAATTATTTTTATATATATTCGATGTTAAATATATTAAATGAAATTTTTTTTCAGATGAGCAGCATAAATGCAATGTGCAAATATGCTCTAAAGGAACGGACAAAATGAAATGTGGCATTTATGTCAGACTCATTTATGTCATGTTTATGCTGCAAACGAACGAGGCCAAAGTCGTCGACAAAGTGGTTTATGCTTCGCACTCCGAAGTCTGGTGGTAGGAACTCAGTTCCGATCGGTGCTTAGACTCTGGTGAGAGTTTCTTTTAGCTCCTCTAGAGTTACCGCTGAGCCCCAGCACGCAGGGCTCATGCTTTCGGTGCTCCCCGTAGGCAACGCTCGCCTCTTCACCACTAGGTTGGTGGCGTTGAGTTTCCCATGGATATCAGTCACTGTTGTTGCCTCTGGCTCAACGATGAATGCTTGTGCTTCGGAAGTATCTGCAGAAACCCAAGAGTAGTAGGGGAATCTTCCTTCGGCGGTCAAGCCCACGACAGTGGCTCTGGTGGCACTTCTCGTAGAAGTTTACACAACAGCGGAGCCAGGTGTGTGGCTTGAAGATCCGGCAATTGTTGTCAAGAAACCAATGTGAAAGGTTCGAGATCAGGATAGTGTGCAAGCTCTGTTGGCGCAAGGAAGAATAAGTACGAAGACAACGGGTGCGTTCGGACTTTCCCTCTTAAAGTTAGGTTTGGAAGCTTTATGATAAAGCTTAGTGTGGTTAACCAATGTGAGGTTTTTTATATTTAGGGGCTGTTCTGAGTTTTCAACAAAAAGCTTGGTTTACAAGCTTTTCCTTTAATCTACCCCTAGTTAACAAATAACTAACTGACACATATACATTGAGTTAGATTTTAACAAATAATAAACTGACACATGGCAGTCAAAAAGTAAAAGTATGAGATTAATTCTCCACTTGTGCTGAACGAACGCGGCCTTAGTCAAAATTTTAATCAGTAAAGAATTGACATGTGACATTAATCTCAAAAAAAGAAATAAGCTGCTGAACGAACGCAGCCAAAGAGAAAAATTTGGAAATTTTTGGAAGTGTAAGCTTCCCCCCCTCCATTGATGATTTTATAGGCATGCACATTCCACACGGTTGTACTCCCTGGAAGCTACCCCTTCCCATTCCCAGTTGTAACGAACCCCGCGGCGCCACATGGATCGTTTGGCGTGCACTTTTCTTTGCACTCGAGTGTTGCTACCTTTGCACCTCTTGTGGTAAGAGTAAAAGCAATCGTCGATTGCGTCCTCAAATCTTACTAGCTTGGCACATCAATCTCAGGTGCCACGCCATCGCAAATGATTATCTAGATTCAATCTTTTGTCTTACGTGCCACGTCACATCCAAAGATCCCCCTCCCCCATTGTTCCTAAGCTGGCCGCGTGACCTGGGGGACTAGTGGATACCACGGTAATTTAGTTTTTCCCACCTTTTATCTGTTGCTTCTAAACAAAATTTATACGTTACTTCAGATGGCAACTTAAAACTTAAAAAGTCTTGTTTTCCTCATAACTTTACAAAATATAACTTGGAGGTTTAGTGTTACCAGGTTATAATTAATGGTACTTTTCTCATGTTTTGGTTAACACATTTGTCTGCTTTCTTGTTTTTGAGTGGTTTGAACTGGATGGTCGGGGCTGGTGCTCCTGAGCCCCCGGGCCAACAGTTAATCATCTGTGTAGGTTTTATAAGTCCTACCTTGGACCATTCGGCCCAAGCTCCCCGGCTCACAGGGAGCCGTAGGCCAGGTATAGGCAAAGTTTGTTTCAATCAGAATCAGCCTAAGTTTAGGTGGCCCATGGAGGAGCACAAGCCGATTCAAGGCTTAGCCGGTTTGGATGGTGCTGAATATTTATCTCAAAGATTTTCCACCAATTCATTCGCTCCATGATCTCCTCCCATGAAGGATCTTCTCGGTTTAACCTGTCTCGTAGATCCTGTTGAGATTCCCAGCCAGATAATCGGCAAAAGATAGGTGTTAGCAAATCTTATTGTTGGCTTTGTCCTAGGGAGCCGCGATTATGGGTCACTCTATAAATACTAGTTAATCTCATTAGAAAGAGACATTCTGTATATGAAAAAAAGAGCTCTTATTCTCTCTTTGCCTCTTGTAATCTATCTCATGGAGTGAAACTTTTGTCAAACCCAATTGACTAGTTTTCATGACCAAATCACATAAAATATTTTGTGTGCTCAATTTCCGCACTTCAATCAACCTTAAACAATTGAGGAGCAGGTTTAAGCCTTTACCATATTCTCCTCTAACAATACAGACACTAGCATAGAAGTAAGATTTTCCGGTGGCGTATTTTCGGTGGATTTAAATCATTTTGGCGAAAATGTAAAATATCAACGCACAATTTCGGCGGCATAAAATAACTGACGAAAAAACTTCTTTCTTTTAAATTGAGCATTTTTGGTGGTTTCATCAGACAACCGCAGAAAATATGGGTCGAACATTTTGTGCGGTTGTTTGACAGAACCGCTGAAAAAGCTTAACTTACAAAAATGTTTTTTCACTGGTTATGCTATTGAACCACCAAAAAGTTGTCTTAATATTCTATATCTCGTACCGACTTCATCCCTATCATTACCCCAAAATCGAACAGAGCTCTTAAGCCACAAGCAATTTACAGCCCTAGATGTCCCTCTCTTGTGTCATTCACCGCCGCCTAGTCCTTGCCCCACTTCGGTGTCATTCACCGCCGCGCTCCATTGCCCCCAAGTCATCCTTGTTCTCTGCCATTAATCATGCCGCTACACAGACCGAAAAAGAACATACCGTGATTGAAGGCAGGCTCTAACCCCCCCTCTCTTCGCCATTCTCCAGCGCCTCACAATGTCTCCCTAAGTCGCCGCCGTCCACCACTGTTGTTGTGCGCATTCTCCACACCAATAATTTGAAAGTAGGTTAGTTTTTTTGTGGTTTGTTTGCTGTCCAATTTTTCATAATTGTTGGTGTTAGTTTGATGTTATAATGTTCTTGTTGGTTGATATAAGTGATCATGAGTGTGATTGATGAATTGGTATGATTCAAAGTTTCATACAATTCGATTTATCCATTTTGTACACAATCATGTGTAGGCCGGCAAGGTGTTCGACAAAATGCCTATACTAGTTTTAGTGATTCATATGATATATGTTGCAATGCTAACTCTTTAGGTACCCACCAAATGTTGATCATTTTGTACAAGTCTTGTTGGCTTAAACAAATTAAGCTTGATTCATCTGACATGACCATGAAGAAGTTTTGCATTATTTTTTGAGTAATGTTTACCATCTAAATATAATTCGACATGTCTATGATAAATGCATGAGCTTGATGATGGAAAGGTTCTTATTTGACTGGCACATTTGCATGAGGTTGATTACTATATCAGATGTTACTTTAGTTCTGGCTATCTGAGGTTCTCAATATATGTTCATGGAACAATGACATTCTCTTGCCATTTAACTTGTTGAAAACATAGATAGTCGAAGAGGACAAGGATCTTTCGGTTTTGACAACCGTGGTACTAAAGAAACTTTTCCCATCAAAAAAGGGTGAAATGATTGAAAAACATTCGACACATATCACATGAAGAATAAACCGGTAGCTAGTAAATTCCTCCTTTTTTTACATGATAAAAGAACCTTGTGTTGTATGTTTGTTTGTTTTCCTTTAGATTGCCAAAGTGACAAAGATGAGCTTGTCTACCAACCAAGAGAGGTCTGAAATGGAGAAGAAAAGACTTGTTCATCACGTTTGAATCACATGGAGAGATATTGAACGCTTAATAATCATGAAGAGATGAGCAACATTGTAAGAGACTGCACTTGGAAACTTTTTTTAAAAAAGTAATCAAAACTGCACTTGGAATTGAATATGTTCATCCATCCCATCTTGTGTTAATATGACTTTGTTGTCATCTAGACCTTGTAAAGTTTCTTTGGACCAAATAAATCTAGTGTTTGCTAGCTTTGTTTTGTTGTGTATGTTACCCAAGTTGCAACTTATATTCCTGGTTCTCTCATTAGTTCAGGGTATGTTAGTCCCTTACTGTGTATTGTTTGGTCTTGTGATTATAGTCTTTAGTGAAGCCTTCTGTTTCCTCTCGCCTTCTCTCTTAGTTATATGTGGGAAAAAAACAAAAAAAAACTCCATTTTCTGCGATTGTTAGGGTATAACTGCCGAAAACGAACAATTTAAAAAAACACCATTTTTGGTGTTTGGACCAAATAAATCTAGTGTTTTCTAGCTTTGTTTTGTTGTGTATGTTACCCAAGTTGCAACTTATATTCCTGGTTCTCTCATTAGTTCAGGGTATGTTAGTCCCTTACTGTGTATTGTTTGGTCTTATGATTTTAGTCTTTAGTGAAGCCTTGTGTTTCACCTTGCCTTCTCTCCTAATTATATGTGGGAAAAAAAAACAAAAAAAACACCATTTTTGGCAGTTGTTAGGGTATAACTGCCAAAAATGAACAATTTTTTTTTAAAAAAACACCATTTTTGGTGATTTTTAAGACAAGAACCGCCGAAAATGGCTGTCAATTCTAGCTTCATTTGCTTTATGCTTTTTTGGTCTTTTTTTGGCGGTTCAAAACTGTCGAATTTAGCTGGAAAAACCGTGGAAAAATGATCTATTTTGTACTAGTGAGATTCTCAACACTCTAAAAAGTTTGAAAATAAAGATCCTCACACAAAGACATAGATTCCTCTGCCCCAGACCCACTAAAGGTCTCGAGATACAAATTTTAAGAGACATAAATTGTAAATTTCCATCTACATGTAGATTCTAGCAACTTGCTTTTACCTCATGCTTTCATTGATTTTCTTTTGTTCATTAACATTAGAAAAAAATACAAAAGTGTGAAGTCAGTAAAAGTTTGTAAAGATTTTGGGTATTTTTTTAAACTTCAACTCGCATTTTCATTAGTATTCCTTCAATTTCCCGGTGCAATATGTGATCTCCAAATTTTCCCATGAAAATTTTCCTAGGCAAAAAAAAAAACCAAGTCCAAGGGAGAAATGGTCCAATTAAATCTTATTCATTTCACTGAAGAAAGTTGATGATCCAAGAGCATCAAGTTTGCTTCATTAACTATTAGGTTTAACATTTAAAGGAAATGAAGTTTGCAACAATAAGCCACAATGGCATACAGGTGAAGAATAGAAAAGAATAATAGCTAAGGAAAGACATTTTTCTACCTATTTTTCATTTAAAGACATTTTCTCCTTTTGTTTTTATTTAAAATTCATCATTCACCTTCAAATACTTTTTAAAATCAATTTTCTTCAAAATCATTTAAAATTTTTAATTCTGAAAGTATATTCCAAAATTCAAGTTTTATCCCATTTTTACTAAGATGTTTATCTTAACAAAGGTCTTAGGAATATTCCTTTATTATACTAAATCAAAAGTTACCTTTTCCTTAAAAAAGTTTTCTAATTACAAAATCCACACCACTATACTTATACATTCACATAGTTTTTATAAATTTTATCATGTTACTTATTTCTAAAGCAAAAAACATTTTTTTTCAAAACTCATTTTAAAGTTATTAAAATGTGTTTTTCATTTCCATAAGTATCCTATTTTTTTATACTCATAAAAATCAACTTTCCAAACAAATGTTCATGCCAATTTTACAAAATTCATTTAAAGCTTTTTAATCTTTTACTCAATTCAAAACGAATTTTTTTTGAGAAACGTTTCTTCCACTTAAAAGGGAGATTATTTCTCCCAAAAATCCCTACTTTTATTCTTTCACATTATTTACTCAAACACATTTTTATAACTCTCATTTTCACTCCAAAATTTATTTGAGCCCCTTTTAAAAATTTATTCACGTCAAAATATATTTTTCTTTTCTATAAAAAAAAGTCCTTTACACTTTTCACATTATCCAAAGGCCAAATAACATACATACACTCTCCCAAGCTCGCATGCAAGCTTCCCATAAAACTCCCTGACTTCATATTGTTCATAAGTCGCAATGAAAAAGATCAAAAGGTTGCGGAGAAATAGACGTAGAGTGTTGAAAAGGTAATCTAGTTTGTTTCCCCAATTGATACGCATGGCAAATGGGAGATACAACATTATTTGGAGAAATTAAATTTTGTCAATCTAGTGGCCGAAGTGCAAAGGTTCCCGGATGTGCGAGGTGTTGGTGCCACGGTAGGTTGAAGGTGGTTGTCGTGAGGGCAGGGGTGGTGGTGTGGACGGGACAACGGGATAGAGCTCGCTTCGACTATTGTAATGGTGGATCCTGTTCTTGCTGGAAAGATCGTTAATGGAGAAATCAGATGGGTCAAATTCAGTTGAACAATATGATCCTTACCAAACTGACGAAGGAGATCAAGTTTTTGATTAAGTGAGGAGTAACAAGGACGTTACCCAAATAAAAGGGAGGGGAGGAGTGCAATTGTGTGTGGCCGATATGAGTGTTGGGGAGATGTTAACCGTTGCCTACAACAATCTTAGAAGAAGAGTACGACCCGTAAGTAGGAACAGGAGAGAGGATACCTACATGAAGGCTCCTGTGGGAAGAAGCGCTGGTGTCCATATACCAAGGTGTGTTAGATTGTATATTTAGGTTATTCTTTGTAATATGTTTTCCATAGTTTTGTACTTAGGGATTTATTTGTAACTAGACCCTAACTTCCAACTGTCTAATACGATACCGTTCCATGCGGGTCTGAAGTTAGGGGTTAGAATTAGGTTAGCAGCTCACTGTAGAAAGAGAGCTTCATTCTATTCTTCTCTTTCCTATTCGCGATACAGAGCGCGGAAGTCTCATACTTCCATTGTTGTAAAACACTTCTTCGATTCTTGAATGAAAGTCACGGTATTATTCATTGAAATCTAAGATGGTATCAGAGCGGGCGTAACAATGATCCACCATGACAAGTGAGAAACAACTGGAGAAGACGTCAATGTCAGGTGCTGCTGCCGTCGCCATCGATTCCAACGATCCGCTGTATATCCACACCTTAGAATAGCCGGGACATAGCTTAGCACCAAAATTTGCTGGTGAAGGGTTCCTCAGGTGGAAATGGACTATGAGGACCGCACTCAGAGCGAAGAACAAACATGGATTTATCGATGGGACAGTCAGCGCCCCGACCCTCAAGATTCAATTCGAACGGCATCGTGGGAGTGCACAAGATCCTTAGTTGTCTCCTGTATTACGTCTTCAGTTGCTCCCAACATTACCCGTAGTATCATGTATACGGATGACCCAAAGGAAATTTGGGAGTGGCTTTGCCACCGTTTCGAGCGGAAGAATTTTGTAACTATTCAAGGAATCAAGAGCAAAATTGCCAACTTAAGGCAGGGGGACGACGCGGTGACCGACTATTTCATGAAAGTGAGGGAGATCTGGGCTGAACTCGACCTTGTGCGACCAGTCAAAGAATGTACCTGTTGCGCGGATTGCAAGTCGAGAGATATTCAGAACAAGCAAAGAAGTGAAGACGAGTTAATTAGCTTCCTCATGGGCCTAAACAAGAAATTTGTTCACATATGTGGACAAATTCTTGCAATGAAAGATGTTCCTACCCTAGAACAAGCTTTTTCCTTAGTGATCCACTAAGAAAATCAGAGGGGAACCCCGGACTTGGGAGAAGAAACTGAGCTATCTGTCGCCTTGGAAGCAAAGGGACGAGATTCAACTTCAACAAACTCAAAACAAGCACAAGTGGAGGAAACCCTAAACCAGCGACACAAAGATCCACCAACAAACTCCAAGGGTTAGCCAAGAGACAACAACTGAAGTGTACGAATTGCTCAAAAACTGGCCACACCAAGTCCGAGTGTTGGTGGCTGGTGGGATTTCCACGGGATGAAGCTAAACAGTCAAGAGATATGCGAGTCGGCGCTGCGATAGACGAAGACACCAGAGGAAGATCCTCCGGTTGTGACAAGGAACAAGAATCGCCTGTCACCGGTTTCAGTCCAGACCAACTGCATCAACTGGTGAATTACCTTCAACTACAAAAGGTGAGCAACAACAGAGAGGAGAAACAAACGAATTTCAGGGATTTTTCAGGTAAGAATCAACTAACCATAAACTCTTTTCACTGCCTGTCTGGAACTTGCGAATCTGTCTTGCAAAAACTTCGGGATACTTGGATTTTAGATTCTGGCGCATCGGAGCATATTAGTGGAAATAAGATGTTGGTTGATGATTTTTGTTTGTTAAAATCTAACAGAGAGGTAACCCTACCTGATGGCCATAAGAGATTAGTGCAAAGTATTACCAACTTAACTCTGAAAAACGTTTAATTTCTTGAAAAAATCATGTTTGTGCCTTCATTTATGTTAAATCTTATGTCTGTCGCAAGATTAACCGAAACCCTAGAAATTGAAATTGTTTTCCATGCTGATCTTTGTACTCTGTGAGACTCTAAGAGAGGCATTTCTTTAGAGATTGGGAGACAATTCTCTGGCTTATATTTTCTTGATTTGAATGCATTGCGTCAGTACATTTGTGATAGGAATTTCTCTTCTTGTTTGTTTTCAAACCCTTGTAATGTTTTCCAAGGGAAAACTAGTCTTAGAAAATCTATCCTTTGGCATAGTAGGTTAGGCCATCTGCCACTAGCTAAACTCTGTAAGATTGCTGAAATAAAAGGTTGTGATATGTCTATTGATCTCCCTTGTACCACATGTTTTAAGGCTAGAGCCAAAAGACACAAATTCCCTCCTTCTACTATCAAAACCAAAGAGCCTTTTAAGTTGATACACACAGATATATGCGGCCCTATGAAAAAACAAACACCAGAAGGCTATAGGTATTTTCTGACTTTTGTAGATGATCACACTAGGGATGCTTGGGTCATTTTAATCAAACAGAAATCTGAGGGAATGCAATGAATTAAAGATTTTGTCATTTTGATAGAAAGGCAGATAAACAAACTTATAAAGATCATCAGAAGCAACAATGCCAAGGAACTCGGTAAATCTCATGAAGGAGTAGATTTCTTTAAGAAAAAAGGGATAATTCACCATACCAGCTGCCCTCACACACCCCAACAAAATGGGGTGGTTGAGAGGAAGCAAGGTCACATTATGAATATAGCTAGAGCCTTCATTTTTCAGTCGGGTTTGGAGGATAGTTACTGGGGTCACTGCGTAGAACATGCAACCTACATAGTAAACAGAATACCTACAAAACCTCTAAACAACTTAACTCCCTTTGAGAAACTTTTTGGTTCTAAACCTAACTATGATGAGATAAAGAGTTTTGGTTGTTTATGCTACATTACAAATGTAGATCCTAACAGAAATAAACTGGATACTAGATCTTCTGCTTGCCTGTACCTAGGAAATGCAAAAAAACAGCAAGGGCCACAAGGTTTTAGTGTTAGACAGCAAACTCATAAAAATCTCTAGGGATGTCACCTTCTTTGAACATGTATACCCTCTAAGGGATAATGAATGGAAATCAGTCCTAGAAGGAAAAGAACATGACACCAATATTTTTTCACCACCTTCTGATGTCTTCTTTGAAAATCAACCAGAAACCGATATTCTCCCTACTCACTCTGAAAACCAAGATCAGATACCCATCATTACTGATAGTCAAGCCCTTGCTGAATAATCTACTATAAACCAGAACCAGACATCTGACCTCATGTAGAAACAGCTCAGTAGATTAACCTTAGAAGATCTACAAGTGATCATAGGCCTCCTGCCAAGCTTAATGACTACATCTACATAGGAGATAATGACCATGAGGACTACTTTACTAGTATAATGATAGAGAGACTTGATCCTAAAGCTTCCCAGAGAAACAATCCAGAAACCATTAACAGCTTGACTTATTTCACACCAAACAACATCATCCTTTCTTGTTCTCTCCACAGTGACACAAACAAACTTCTAGAACAGATCCATTCCTTAAATGAACCCCCAAACTACGATATAGCCAGCAAGGATCCTAGATGGACTAGAGCCATGAGGGAAGAATTCCAAGCCTTAAAAGCCAATGACACCTAGTACATTGCAGACTTGCCCAAAGGAAAGCGGCCAGTAAGTTGTAAATGGGTGTATAAGACAAAGCTTAAGGCTGATGGAACCTTAGAATGATTTAAAGCTAGGCTTGTAGTTAGAGGCTTTACACAAAAATATGGGCTGGACTATGATGAGACTTTCTCTTCTGTTGTGAAGCTCACCATAGTCCATGCCCTTGTTATAATTTCCATTAAAAAGGGATGGATTCTTGACCAACTTGATGTGAATAACGCCTTCCTTCATGGTGACCTCCATGAAGAGGTGTACATGACCATTCCACAAGGCTTAAGAGTCCATGGAGAGAACAAAGTGTGCAAACTGCACAAATCCCTTTATGGACTCAAGCAAGCCTCGAGGCAATTGTATGAGAAATTAGCAAAAATTTTAATGACTCTCGGTTTCAAACACTCAACAAACGATTAATCCATGTACATCAAAACAAAGAAAAATGGTCTCACACTCCTAGGGATATATGTTGACGACATACTGATTGCTGGAAATGATCCAAAAGAGGTTAAACATCTAAAGGAAAAGCTCAATAAAAAGTTCAAAATCAAGAATTTGGGAAGACTCAATTTGTTCCTTGGCATGGAATTCTTAGAAACAGATAAGGGCATGATTATGTCTCAACAGAAATATATAAATCAGATCTTGAAAGATTTCAACATGGAAAACCGTCACACTTCGGTTTCTCCTCTTCAAATAAATCTTAAACTTTATAAAGATTCTAGTCAGAAACTAGAAAACCCAACAGAGTATAGGTGTATGGTTATTGAATTTCCTTACTAACACAAGACCTGATATATCATATGCTGTCCAGTTCCTTACCCAATTCCTGTAAGATCCTACAACTGAACACCTCAAGGCAGCATATCATACTCTGTCATACATTACGGGCACTGCTGGTTTTGGTCTATTTTTTAACAAAGAACCTGATTATAATCTGGTGGTATACTGTGATTCTGATTGGGTTTCTTGCCCAATCACTAGGAAATCAATATCTGGTTACTATATATGTTTAGGTGGATCTCCACTGAGTTGGAAGTCCAAGAAGCAGACATATGTTTCTCTATCCTCCGCTGAAGCAGAGTATAGAGCAATGTGACAGGTAACTTCTGAACTGAGTTGGCTGAGTAGATTAATAAATGAAATAGGAGTCATTGACATCACACCCATTCCTCTTAAGTGTGACAATCTGGCAGCTATTCATATAGCAAAAAATCCGGTCTCACAAGAACGAACTAAGAATATCGAATTAGATTGCCATTTTGTCCGTGAAAAGTTGCAGGCGTGTTTAATATAGGTTCAATATGTACCAAGTGTAAGAAAGTTGGTAGATGTAATGACAAAGCCATTGACTGGCAAAGCCTAACACAACACCATTCAGGACTTGGGTCTCAGACCGCAACACCAAGTCCACTAAGTTTCAGAGATTCAAGGTTCTTCTTCTGGTAAACATTCAGAGAGATTCAAAGAGCAATTTTCTGTAGAAAATGTACTCTTTGAGGGGGGTGTTAGATTTTATATTTAGTTTATTCTTTGTAATATGTTTTCCATAGTTTGTACTTAGGGATTTATTTGTAATTAGACCCTAATTTCAGACTGTTTAATACGACACCGTTCCATGCGGGTCTGAAGTTAGGGGTTAGAATTAGGTTAGCAGCTCAATGTAGAAAGAGAGCTTTATTCTATTCTTCTCTTTCCTATTCGCGATACAGAGCGCGGAAGTCTCATACTTCCATTGCTGTAAAACACTTCTTCAATTCTTGAATGAAAGTCACGGTATTATTCATTGAAATCTGAGAAGGTGAGTAGGAAGGGCGAGATTGAGCAGTCATGGCATTTATAGCTTTGACCAGACTTGTTGATCCCATGAGGGGGCAATCTGGTGAGTGAGCATCGCCTAGGGAGGAGTTGTTGGGCAAGGTCCGAGAAGACCGGGGGAGAACCAAGCCTGAGGCCACTGTGTTTGGCCGTTAAGGAGATTCCATTGCTGGCTTTGAAGAGAACCATGTTCGCAGGTGATAAGTGTGAAACATATAGACTTTTTAGGGTTTAATTACCCTATAAATTGCAGCATTTTAAGTCAATGTTTCTCACTTACCATATATTTTTCCTGTAATTTATGCTCTGATATGAACTAATATATTATATATATTTAATACAGGAAAAATACATCAAAATGAGTAAATTAACTCATAAGGATTACAACACCAGAAACCGAGAGTAAATCTGAGCAAAATGGCAAAATTGGCGTGTCCAGCCTTCTGTCCGGGCATATTTGTCCGGACGCAAACCCGGACAAGACATAACATTGCACGCGTCCGTGGCTATAGAGGCAGACATAACCTGGACATGACCAGGCCACTTCATTAGACGACCGGTGGTCACATCCGTGGATGATAAGGCCGGACACGACCCAGGAGATGAACGCGCCTGGACTTAGTCACGTCCGCCCGTATTTATGCGGACACAACCGCGGACAGAGAACAGCGCGCGCTGGAGTGATAGACACGTCCGGCCATAAATGACCGGACATAAGGGCGGACGAGTATAAATGCGCCCACCGAAAGAGAATTTTGACGGATTAAAATTCGGTGCCAAATTACACCCCGACTGAAACACCGACTGGTTGGACTGAAGAATTTTCTTCCCGACTAAGCACCGACCGAAGAATTTAAGCACCGACTGAAGAATTTTCATCACCTACCAACCTACCCCTCTGACTACTCCTCCTCCGTCTGCTTACGCTGTTTTATCCTATAAATACCCCGCAATCCGGACTATCGAGGATAGAATCCATTAGCAGATCATCGATCAGCTCCATTCTATTATTCTCTGTTGCTCAATAATCCAAATCACCCGACTCACCATCACCCCACTCACCCGACTCACCATCACGTAACACAATTCCTCCATCTTCCATCCATATTCCATCCACAAATACTATCCACACTATTCCACCTTTAGTCCAACGTATACAGATAGCGGAACAAATTCAAGAGTTCGATAAAAATGATTTCTGCGACTCTTGTTTCTGTTTATCTATTTAATATGTTAGGCTAGATTATTATTACTCTGGGGAATGGTTTTTATTAGTTTGTTTTAATTATGCAATTTATTTTACCGGTTTAAATTAATTATAATTTGATACAATTAATGATATTCTCTCGCTTTATAATAAATTACATGAGTTTATTAAATTGCCTTACGAAATCTATTTTGATCAGGTCCGTGATAAGTAGATAGGTCATATTAATTGTTATGTCTGTGGAAAAGCTTATTCTGATTGAATAAGTCTAGTATTTTCAGATGCAAAAATATATTTCTTTTTACTTAGCCATTTACATGTGTTTTGCTTGAGTCCATATCAGACCTTGCATGTTCTGGTAGACGAGGTCTTTAGGTTCTAAGATTTAGTCCTTAAGACTACAAAAGGAATTTTGCCAATTTATTCTTAATTAAACTGGTAGATTAGCATGATTAATAAAATGAGTATAACCTGAACCCAGAGTCCCGCTTTTACCTTTCTTTTAATAAATCTTTTTATCAGTCAATTTTATCTGCTTATTTTATTATTTATAATTTATTCAAAACAAACAAAACCCCCCGATTTACTACCTTGTTAGGATTAGATTATTTTTCACATAGTCCCACGGTTCGATACCTGGTCTCATAAACTTTACTACAATGACTGGGATTTTTGCAACCCGACGGTCTTTTTGATTTGTTATTTTCTAGGAATAATTCTTAGTATTTAATAGGTCAAATTTATCGTTTGCAAATTGGCGCCGTTGCCGGGGACTTGACATTTGTCTAGTCCTTAACCTTGGTGGTCAATTGTTTTTTGTTTTGTTTTATTTCTTTCTTAAGTTTAGTTATTCCGTTTTTACCACTAAAAAAAGTTTTATTTTAGTCATATTCTAATTTGATATATTCTTACTTTATTTTGTAACTATTGTTTAATAATGGCAAGTGAATTAGGCGAATTGTTGGCTGAACTACAGAAGTCATCTGGTTCATATGATCCCCTTTTCCCTCATTTATGGACTGATTCATATTATCAATTCGAAAATCCAGTTAAACAGGTGTTTTCTGGTTCCCTAGATCCAGTCTGCCTTCAATGTAGGGGACCCCACGAGCTCGATTTTTGTCTCGAAGCTGAAGAAATGAGGCAGAATCGAATCCAGCGGCAAATCAAAGAGGAGTTTGAACAAGAATCATGCTATTCACAGGACATATACTGCTCGGTATGTGGGGGAGCTCATGAATTTGAGGACTGTCTCGTATTACAAGAGCAACTGTGGTTAGAGGATCAACCAGACTACCTGGAACGAATTGGTGTTCCACAACACAACACAATCATGAGCAATGTTGTCGAACAACCTGTTGGAGGAAACCACGAGAGTGCTCATAGTTCTGCAATCATGCTTATACATTAGCTCAACAGGAGCAACAACCGAAGAGTGAAACGGTTCATGAGGTAGAACACCCCGCTACGGACGTAAGTTACTCTCTTCCCTCTGCAGTCACCTACCGCCTAATTCCCTCCTTCTCCGTGCTCTATCCAGAAGATAAGGATACTTATCACCTCAAATCTGAGAAGAAGGAACTGTCATCACCTCCCGCCAAGTCATCCAAACAGAACGCCACTATCACCTTCGAGGAACTATTTTCCTCTGAAGATGATATCCATCAAAGCTCTTTCCATGAGCCTCACCTACAGAAGGAAGATGTTTTCATCCTCCAATTTGAGGAAGAGCAACAGTCAGCACCTGGTCTTCTGCTTGAAACCTGTTACCAACAATACCTCCTCAAAAATTAGGTTATCTGGAGCATTTATTGTCCTAATTTATTTGTTGAGGTAACGTTTTGTTTTGATCCAGGTGGTTCGATCGTGATTTTTGGCCATTTCATTTTCCCGTTGACGCCATTGTCAACTTTCATCTTTTATCCGGGAAAATGAATTGCATAAGTCTAGCTAGAGACATGAAATCCGGGCAGCTTCGTGGGAGGCAACCCACTACCTTTTTAATTTACAGGGAGCACTCTCTCCTTCTTTCTTTTTGCTTAACTTACATTTAATTTTTGTGTATGTTTATTTCCCCCTTATTATTATCAGTTTAGAGTATGCTTAATTAATTTGTCTGAATTTGTAATAAAAAAAAATTAGGCGTGTCTGGCCTTTTCAAAGCCGGACACAAACACGGACACCGATAAAAAAAAAGAAGAGCAAGGAACGCCCGACCTTAAAAGGCCGGACATAAAAAGGACGCGTGCAGCAGATACGTCCGGCCCAAAAAGGGTGGACACACAAGCGGACGCAAGGAGCAGGCGGGACGATGGAGCTGCGTCCGCCCATATTTGTATGGACACAGAAGCGGACGCTCTCACAAATATATTCTGTGCACTCCCGATTTTTATTTTTGCAACCCGACGGTCTTTTGATTTGTTATTTTCTAGGATTATTTCTTAGTTTTTAATAGGTCAAATTTCTCGTTTGCAAATTGGGACTCCACCACACCATCCGCGCCCCCACCCTCACCCGCACCCGCACCCCCCACCAACTCCACCCGACCACCTTCGGCTCGCTCGCTCACGCAACAGCGACGCTGGCGACGACGCACAACCACCGACGCGCAACCGCTGTTTCCAACAACCACCGATTTCAAACAAAGGATGACTCTCGCAACCAGGTTTTTCAAAATCCCCAAATTTGATTCGAAATTGCAACAAAATGAGTAGATTAGAGAGATGATTAGTATATTATGTTGTTAATATCATGATTTGCGTGCGAGATTGGCCAAATATGTGTTGAAATTTTGTGGATTTTGGTGAAATCTACACCGTCTGTGCGCCATTACGAATTAGGGATTTTTCACTCTGTCCGGGTCTGCGTCCGACCTTGCTTCCGGCCCACCCAGACCCGGACGTGTATATAAAAAAAAATCTTAAAAAAATTCTGAGTTGTTTTATCTGTATCTTAATGCTCTTTTTGGTGTTGATTTAATTTTTATGTTATTGTTTATTTACATTTCAATTTCAAAATTATTAGTATGGTTCGCACTCGTGGTGGAAGTATTGCACGCATCACTGACGCCCCTCGCGGTGGAAGGCCCGAGGGTGCTTCATCTTCTTCTGCACCTCCTCCCCAGCCGACTCTACGGGAGGATGGTTTTATTTCAGCTGAAGCTCGTGCCTGGTATGACCAGGGCAAGGATTTTGTGATGGAAAGGCGTTTAGCACCCGATGTGATCGAGGCCACAGGGGTGGACACCCTGTTTGCTAGTTTTGGGCTTTCACTGGTCCTTAAGATGGGCGAGGGACTCTTCTGTCCAGCCATGGTTAGAGAGTTCTATGCGAATGCCCAGACGGGTAACCAGAGGATTACTTCTTTCATCCGCCATCTCCTCGTCGAGATCACACCAGAGTCCTTCCGCACTATACTGCAGATTCCGGACAGCCCAGACCAGATCAGAGGCTTCACAGAGGATCACCTGCGCAGATCAAAGACGAGGTGGCTCCAGGAGGTGGGTCGGAAGACCCGACGTCGAGGGGAGGAGGACAAGAATGTCCTCCCTTACTCGAGCTTACCCACCTTGCTACAGAGGTTGCTCGTAGAGATCCTTAGTCATCAGATCCGGCCCCATTCCGTGATCGATGCTTCTGATGAGGATTGCGCTTTATTGGACTACTTCCTCTCGCCATCTCCACCCGCTCCGCGTGTCTCCATCCCACACATTATGTTCAGCCAGCTACACAAGGTGGTGTACTACCTTCGGACGAAGAAGCAGAAAATCATGCCTATTTTTCCCTTCTTCATTCAGCACTACCTTTGCTCTGTCCTACCAGAGAACGCCTTATATGGACTAGAGCATCGGACGGGAGAGCGCCCAGTCACATTGCAGACTGTGGGGCGCTGGGGCTTCATGCGCTTAGATGATGGTACCTGGGTCAGAGGTCGCCCTGGCATGTCTTCCACCGGATCTTCCACTGCAGCCGAGACTACTACAGGAGCTACACCTTCAGCTGATCCCGAGCCACCTTCTACAGGACAGGGATCTGAGCCCTACGAGCCGACTACCACCATGATGCAGTCTCCAGCTCCTGTTCTAGTCCCTCATATACCTTCAAAGCTTCAGACACAGCTTCAGGTCTTACACCAGATGCAGCAGCAGATGCAGCAGCGGTTTGAGAGTTTTGAGCAGACACAACAGAGGATGCTGACTGAGCAGACTGCGCTCCGTGAGGCCCAGACACATATGACATAGCGTTTAGACCGGAGTGAGGTTTTGAATGCACAGACAGCTCAACAGCTTGTGCGGACGAATGAGCAGCAGGATCAGACGTCTCAGCTCTTGCAGCATCTCCTCGCTCAGGTAGGCCAGGGACCATAGCAGCCACCACAGCCCCCGCAGTGATATCTTCTTTCCTTTTAATATGTTTTATGTATCTCTCTTCGAATGTTCACTCTCTTATTGTAGACTCATACTCTTTTAATCATGTCTTGCTTTTGGCACTCAGACGGTAACAGTTCACCTATCCTTTATATATTGATGCTTTTATTTCTACAGTGCAATTTTATTTATGTTTCTTTCTTCATCAAAATCTTTTAGTTATGTATTTTACCTTGGTGGAGTTGATTGCTGTTTTTGGTGCCACTTGAGTTCTGCTGGCTATACAGGTTTTTCTTTTCCAAAATTTCTATATTCAACATATAGTTGAACTCACATATGGAAAGCAACCTCAGTAGTCCTGACAATTTTGATATCTCCCCGGTTGGACACTTGCGTAAAATTAAGTGTGAGGAACGTTTCACCCCTGCCAAAGCTTTAAGTGTGAGGAAGAGCACCTTCCTCAATCTACGATACCAGGGGAGTCTTAGTTCCTTCAATATTATATTTATGTTCAACCTATCTTGCGTTAAAGCACATTGAATCCTTCATGAGTCTGGCATATTTTGAAAGGTCTTTTCTTGATTTTACTTTTGAACAATGAGGACATTGCTCCTCTCAAGTGTGAGGAAGTAGAGACCTTTTCCTGAAAATATGCCAGTTGATCGTTAATGCCACACTCACTTTTTGCTGCTCTAATTGCCTATGCATGCTGAAAAATAGGATGAAATAATTGTAGAAATGTTTGAAATTAAGCCAAGTGACAACTGTAATAATCATTTTGTTTAAAGGAGTTTGTATAAAACTATTTTAATTAAAATACTCTCTTTTCACTGAAAATACAATAGATCTGCTAATTGTGGAAACCGAATTAGTTTAGCTTGGGATTTTGGAAATGACTGGAAAGTTAGGAAAGGAAAAGGATAAAGGCAAGGTACTCCGCTGTTTATAAATTTTTCTAAACCAAAAACAGGCCTCGTCTATCCGGTTATTAAGTCCTCTGGGGTGCCTTAACACCTATCTACCTAAGGTCTCGTGATCTGGGATAGAAGACCCAACACCGCTACACGGATAGAGAGAAAAGTCTGGGGTACAGAAAAACAATGCAATAAAAAAATGTTTGTTTTGTATATACATTTTTGCATTCAAAAAAAATGAAAGAAATAAATTGCAGTTTTTATTTATAAATATGAGTACGTGGTGTTGAAAGGTATTACGGAATAAGGCATTACTTCACACCCCTTGTCATCCCGGGTTAGAGAAATGAAATTGGAGGAAAATCCTAGGCTAATCTAACTTGTTTTCTGCAATCTAGTTTCTCTATGCTTTTATAAAATTGTTCTTTTTCACTGTTTGTGAAAACCTACTTCTAAGAGCAAGATTATTCTTTCAATTGTCACTTTGCCTGCTTTCCTTCTGCACTTATTTGATCTTGGGTTTATATTACGGCTTAGAGATAGTTGCACTCCTTATTTGCTTGAGGACAAGCAAAAGCTTAAGTGTGAGAAAGTTTGATAAGTGTGAAACATATAGACTTTTTAAGGTTTAATTACCCTATAAATTACAGCATTTTAAGTCAATGTTTCTCACTTACCATATATTTTTCCTGTAATTTATGCTCTGATATGAACTAATATATTATATATATTTAATACAGGAAAAATACATCAAAATGAGTAAATTAACTCATAAGGATTACAACACCAGAAACCGGGAGTAAATCTGAGCAAAATGACAAAATTGGCGTGTCCAGCCTTACATCCGGGCATATTTGTCCGGACGCAAACCCGGACAAGACATAACATTGCACGCGTCCGTGGCTATAGAGGCGGACATAACCTGGACACGACCAGGCCACTTCATTAGACGACCGGTGGTCACGTCCGTGGATGATAAAGCCGGACATGACCCAGGAGATGAACGCGCCTGGACTTAGTCACGTCCGCCCGTATTTATGCGGACACAACCGCGGACGGAGAACAGCGCGCGCTGGAGTGATAGACACGTCTGGCCATAAATGACCGGACATAAGGGCGGACGAGTATAAATGCGCCCGCCGAAAGAGAATTTTGACGGATTAAAATTCGGTGCCAAATTAGACACCGACTGAAACACCGACTGGTTGGACTGAAGAATTTTCTTCCCGACTAAGCACCGACCAAAGAATTTAAGCACCGACTGAAGAAATTTCATCACCTACCAACCTACCCCTCTGACTACTCCTCCTCCGTCTGCTTACGCTGTTTTATCCTATAAATACCCCGCAATCCGGACTATCGAGGATAGAATCCATTAGCAGATCATCGATCAGCTCCATTCTATTATTCTCTGTTGCTCCAATAATCCAAATCACCCGACTCACCATCACCCCACTCACCCGACTCACCATCACGTAACATAATTCCTCCATCTTCCATCCATATTCCATCCACAAATACTATCCACACTATTCCACCTTTAGTCCAACGTATACAGATAGCGGAACAAATTCAAGAGTTCAATAAAAATGATTTATGCGACTCTTGTTTCTGTTTATTTATTTAATATGTTAGGCTAGATTATTATTACTCTGGGGAATGGTTTTTTTTAGTTTGTTTTAATTATGCAATTTATTTAACCGGTTTAAATTAATTATAATTTGATACAATTAATGATATTCTCTCGCTTTATAATAAATTACATGAGTTTATTAAATTGTCTTACGAAATCTATTTTGATCAGATTCGTGATAAGTAGATAGGTCATATTAATTGCCAGGAAGTTTCAATGATCACTTATGTCATTTTGAAAACTCGACATAGAAATACAGATGATAAAGCATAGGAAAACCTGGTGAGTGCTTCACTTTATAGAAGCACGAACGCTAAGCATGCAGGAATAGATCCTGCCCCCCGGCCGCAGCCAAAAACGGAGGCCGGGGAGGCAGGTAAGATATTCCATATATCTGTAGGGTTAGTATCTGAAATGGTCTTATCTCCTTGGTATACTTATTCTGATTGAATAAGTCTAGTATTTCAGATGCAAAAATATATTTCTTTTTACTTAGCCGTTTACATGTGTTTTGCTTGAGTCCATATCAGACCTTGCATGTTCTGGTAGACGAGGTCTTTAGGTTCTAAGATTTAGTCCTTAAGACTACAAAAAGAATTTTGCCAATTTATTCTTAATTAAACCGGTAGATTAGCATGATTAATAAAACGAGTATAACCTGAACCCAGAGTCCCGCTTTTACCTTTCTTTTAATAAATCTTTTTATCAGTCAATTTTATCTGCTTATTTTATTATTTATAATTTATTCAAAACAAACAAAACCCCCCGATTTACTACATTGCTAGGATTAGATTATTTTTCACATAGTCCCACGGTTCGATACCTGGTCTCATAAACTTTACTACAATGACCGGGATTTTTGCAACCCGACGGTCTTTTTGATTTGTTATTTTCTAGGAATATTTCTTAGTATTTAATAGGTCAAATTTATCGTTTGCAGCAGGAACCACGGGCACGACGGTTGTTGCATTGGTAGGAGGAAGGACAGAGCTGAGGGGTGAGTTGGCAAGAGGATCGAAGGAGGTGTTGGTGTCGGTGGTGTTGAAGGGGACGGGTGTAGTGGCAAGAAGAGCAGTGGCGGTATTGTTAAGGCAAGTCTCTTTGAGGATGAGGCTGCTCTGGACTTCCTGGAAGTTTGGAAACAGGTGCTGGAATTGGATGAGGCTCTGGGTATTAGAAAAGGAGTCGTTTAAGCCGTTGATAGTTTGGAGAACAAGGTTCTCGTCAGAAACGGAACTGTTGACATTGACGAGGGCATCAACCAAAGTTTTAACTATGTAAAGTACTTGTTAATGGTTAGTGAACCCCTGAAGACCATGGAGCTCAGCTTCGAGTTGAATGGCGCGGGTTTTCTTGTTGTCGTGGAACAAGTTTTCAATGGACTTCCATACTTCATAGGACCAGTAATTAGAATACAAAAATTAGATAATACAAAAATTAGATAATTTTGGAAAAATTATATGTCTATATATAATTTTTGGAAAAATATAAAAAATATCACGGACCAGTAATTAGATAATTTTGGGTGATGGATTAGACAGTGATAATCCAATTATTCATTTAGAATGATATATCTTTAAGTTCATTAACAATAACATTATTACATGACATTTTAGACGATAAGGACCTATAGGGAGCAATTGTAATTCAAATATATACATTTTTTAAAGATTAATTTCAATATTTTATTTGTTAGATCATCAGTGCCCCATAGGTTTTCATTTCTAGATCTGCCATTATGGGCAGAGGCGAAGACAAGGGAGGCGGGTGGGTGGATGTCTGGCCCCAACTCTCTTGTGTACTTGTTTATTTTAGTTTTGGTCTTTTTGCTATATAGTTTATTTTTTATAATAGATTGTTGTTCGCCCCCATAATATTTTGTAAAATATTACCCTTGATATCACATGATAGTATTTATTCTTAATTTTTTGTTATTAATATGTAATACTTATTTTAAATTTATATTATAAAAATCTTTTTTAGTGTATATTGGATGAAAAAACTCTTAAGTATTTTAATTTTAGCAATTTAGTTTAAAGCAAAATTGATTATTATACAAATCTTAGTAATCATCTACTTCATCATATTGTACATACAAGTGATTAGTTTTTTTTATTACAAGCTTTTCAAATTGATTTTGATTTACCAACAACTATTTATAGTAAAAGTTTTTAGAAAATGCTAATAGTTTAGAACTATTATTCTATATTAATTTTTATATGCAATGACATATCGTTTAGGCTACACATTTTAAAAAATTGAAATTGAAAAGTTAAAACAACTCACACTTTAGATTAAAAGGAAGTATATAGACTATAATTTAGTTTGACTAGTGAATAACTTCTTTATATATTAATCTACATATTGCAATTTAGTTTTTATATAGTTATAATTATTTTTCTTAGAATTGTATTATTATTTCATTCTAATATATTATTTTTAAATCGAATATAATAATTAAATTTTTATTTTTATAAAATTAATTAATTATATTTGAAAAAAATTCCACCACTATAAATTTCTAGCTCCAACCCTTGACTGTGAGGAAACTGATCTAGCTCCACCCATTCTTTTGCGGGCTGATAATCTAGGTGATATCAGTTGTCAGCTGAAAATTAGAAAAAATAGAGGAGAAAAATAGTTGATATGACAATTGATGTATATGACATACAGAGACAATAAACTAGCTGATCAAATAAACTAGCTTAATACTGGCAAAAGAATGGGGTGGTCAGCGAAAAATAAGATCGTGAAAGAAATTAGAGTGAAACTAATACCATATAATAATGATTATAAAATAACCTCTAGGGTTACCATTTAATAATAAAGTACTATATATATATGGTAGAGCACCACTAAATAAATATATACAGAGGAATAATAAAGTTTGAAATCCTTTTCCTCCACCTTTTTTGAATTACTCCCCCGCGCTGGAAAGACGATTATTTAAATATAATGACGCCAAATTTGAAGTCAATTTATACCTCGTACCAAGTGACATCTCAGGAATCTACTCAAAACCTAGGCCGGTAGTAAACTTTTAGTTTGATTAACCTTTTTCGCTGTACACCCAAACTTGAAAACCAGCTCTGTGACGATAATGACGAACGGATTAGTGAAGTCAGTCCTGGCAATGTGGGGTGAATGGGATCTCCGAAGCTTTGCGTTGCTGAGCCTTTTAGTCCAATTCATCCTGACATTGGTAGCTCCTTTCAGAAAGGTAACAAAAAACACGGTAGTGGTGGTTTTAATATGGTTTCTTACCAGCTTGCAGATTGGACAGCCAGCTATGGTATTGGGCTGATGATACATTCCAAGAACAAGGCTGCATTATGCGATTGCGTTTGCGGTACTAATTCCACCACAACAACCGGCATGGTAGCAGTAGTTGTGGAAAGTATGAGAATATACAAGCGTTTTGGGCTCCGTTCTTGCTCTTGCATCTTGGAGGCCCTGACAGTATTACCGCTCTGAATCTAGCAGATAATGAGCTGTGGATGCGTAGTGCACTTCAGCTTGTGGCTCAGGTAATTAACGCCAATTTGTATTTCGTTTTTGAAGTTATATATTAATTCATTATTCTCCTAGAATTAGTTCCCCCTCAAACAAACTGATGGAACCTAATTTATTCGTATATAAACAAATTGTGTGTAGTACAGGCTTACGCCACCTTGCGTGTTTCCTGCAATATTCCGATACACTACCCCGACAAAACATGTGGATACCGATCACGCTAATTTTCATTGTTGGAGTCATAAATATGTTGAGCGGGTTCTTTCCCTCTTCAACGCTCAATTGGAAAAGTTCAGGGACTCATTGAAGGCATCAGGGACAGAGCGTTGGACTATCCGAAATTCAACAGATGGTCAACAGGTGGAAGAATTGATGACCTTCAATTGATGCGTGATGCTAATTACTTCTTTGAAAACTTTAAGGGTTTATTTGCTGACGCCACAGGTGGTGCACTGTTGGACTTGGCAGCAGGTTGTACTTTCTCCGTAGAAAACCTGAAGATGCCTTCAGAATTCTTGAGATGGAATTGAATTTTGCTTATCATGTTTTCTACACCAAAACCCAAGTGACACGTCAAGCGAAAGGCTACTATGTGCGGTTTGCTTGTTCCCTAATGGAGTTAGCTGCTCTTGGCATGTGGGTTTTCATGGATAAGCATGATTTCCAGAAATGTGATATTTGGATCACATATATCTTACTCACAGGTGCCATTGTGCTTGAGATTATCTCTTTCTGGATGATTCTTCTTTCTGATCAGATGTTTGCCAGGCTGGTGGATGACAACATGCAAGGGAGATTCCAGCCAGCAGCATAATAAACAGGCATCTTGATCCAACGATGGTCGGAATCTATCCCTCAATTCAATCTACTGGATCTCTGGGCAATCAAAGACACCCACTCATCGACCGGTGTTACAAAGCATTGGAGTCAAAGATATGTTAGACGGGAACAGATACGTTTCCTCCAAACGGTTTACTACTTCGTTGAGAGATTTCATTTTCAAAGAGCTAAGGCGCAATCAGAGTCACATGATCTATTCGACTCAAGTAATATACATATGGGTAGGGGAAAGTTGATTTTTCAACATTATCAGCGATCTGATTCTTTTACCGAAATGCGAAACGCGAATTGCGGAACATCTGTAAAGAATGGGTTGAGGATGTACAGTATGACGAGTCGTTGCTCATGTGGCACATGGCCACTGAATGCTACTACAATTTAGATGGCAGCAGCTACCGATATCATCATGATGAGGGGGAGAAATGCAACCGTAAGATAAGCAAGGTTCTTTCCCACTATATGTTGTATCTTCTCATCCGAAATCCTATTATGATGCCACTAGTGGCTGGTTTCAGCCAAACAGATTTTTGGTTTGCGTATCAAGATACTTGCGATGAAGCTAGGGAACTATATCGTACTGCTGGGTTTGAAGCTATGATTCATGACAATAGAATCATCACAGGTAAAAAGGGCAATGCATCGAGGAAGAGGAGGATACATCAAGCGTGTTCGACGCTAGTGGCTGCGACAAATTACACTGTACCACTACAGTACAGAAAATCATTGTTAACAAATGCAACAACGTTGGCCAAAGATCTATTATCTTTGGCGAGAAGTGAGGAAATCAAGATTTGGGAGCTTATTAGCAAATTGTGGGTGGAACTATTGTGCTATGCTGCTATCAATTGCAGGCCTAATTCTCACACATCCCAGCTTAGCAAAGGTGGAGAGCTTCTAACCTTGACCTGGTTGTTGATGACACATTTTGGATTAGGAAAGTCATATCGAAATGTACTATGAAGACTAGGCAAATCTGCCAAACTCTACCTTGACATGTGGCGATCAATCAACTATCTGATTATCCAAAATTGTCGAGTAGTGTAGTATACTAGTTGTTCTATTAAGCTACTCGATGTGAAGACAAATATATTCAGAAAAAAGTATATTGGTTGATTTCTATTGCAAAACTTAGATTTTGTAATTATGTTATTTTATATGTTAATTTAAAAGGTCAATAAGTTATAGAGGAAGTACATACTACATCATTCCAACTCAAAATGAGAAAAAAAAATAACTTTATGCTGATTATATTACTGTGAAAGCTAGCATTCCAGATTAAGTCATCTTGCAAATTGGAATGATGTTTTTGTTGTTTTTTATTGAAGCGGTATACAAATGTTGATTAACCTGCCCCACAGTTTGTCTAATCGAACTAAGTGGGTTTGGTAACTTTGTTATATCTTTGGGATTTCTTTTACATAATAGTTAGCTAATTATTAATTACATTTTTAGCATTTTAGCTTTGCATATTAGGAAGCCATTTTATTGGTTTTCTCAGTGCACTATGAAAGTAAATTATTAGGAAGTCATTTTTATTAGGCTCCGTATTTATAGATGGGCACCGGTCGAGATGAAAGAGCTGAGGGCACAACTGAATCAATTTGATCAAATGGTGGGTGGGTCGGTGCGTCGAGTTTGGGTTGGGTCTGGAAAGAATTTAGATCCGTCAGGTCTGTTTTTAATGTTTAGGCCTAATTTTTTTATTTTTTGGGTCGCGCTCTAATGCTATCCGGTTTGCTTGGCCCGATTTTTTTTTTATTTAATTGATATAAATATAAAATTTTGAATTAATAATGAAATTTTGAATAAAAAAGAATTTTCAACATAAAATACTAAATAATTATTAAATTCAAAATAAAACTTATATATATTATATAAATTACATTAATATATATTATATTATATGTATATTTTTAAATGGTAGCATATATTTAAATTTGGGTCTGACCGGGCTTTATTTCATGTCTAAAATTTTGTCGAGCCCGGCCCATTTTTTTATTTTAGACCTCATATTTTTGTCCAACCCCGCCCGAACTTTTTATCAAACCTGATTTTTTGGGGTTTTTTTCGGGATCGGGTCGCCGAGTCGGGTTTGGTTTGATCAGCTCTAGTTTACTCTCCCAAGTAGGGCTGCCCAAAAAGTTCTGAAATTGTGGTATCCAACGGAAACCGAAGTGAACTCGTACCTGTTTTTAGGTTAATCATACCGGTTCTTGCGGTATGGTTAACTAAACCGTATAAATAACTGGTTTTGATAATGGTATTGAATTTTCAAAACTGGTTAACTGTGCTTAACTGATTATATTAACAATAAAAACTTCAAATATTATTGTTCACCTTATATAATAATTAGGGAAATTTCATGAAATCCCCTTATATTTTGGCTAATTAATGAAATGCCACTATATTTTCTGAAAAGTCCATGAAATGCCATTATAGATGGAAAAAAGACAAAAATACCCCTACCAGTTAACAAAGTACTTTTAAAGTTCACAATATGCCCCTAAGTGTTAAATATTAACAAAAATATCAAAATACAATAAAAAAATAAAAAAATTTAAAAAATAAAAAAAATAAAAAAATGATAATATCATTAAATATTAAAAAAAATAATATTTCCTTTTTTAAAATGTATTCAATACCATAAAAAATATTGAGTTCTAAACAAATAATTTATACCAATTTTTCTACCAATATAAGTCATAATTTATACAAAATAAGTACCATAATTTTTATCATACATTTTTTAATTATTATTTTCAATCAAATTATATTATTTATTTCTTTAAAGTAAATAATTTTTTATATTCTTGATAAATTTTAAAAACTAAAACTTTTAAATATAATAATTTATTGGAACTAGAGCGACTGAGAATATATATATATATATATTATCATTGCTCTATCTAATCTCAATAAATATTATGTTTAAATTTAGTTTTTAAATTTTATCAGTAATATAAAATTATTTACTTTAAGAAATAAATAATTTAAATTGATAGCAAATAATAATTAAAAAATGTATGATAAAAATTATGGTACTTATTTGGTATAAATTATGGTACTATATTGGTAGAAAAATTGGTATAAATTATTTGTTTAGAACTCAATATTTTTTATTGTATTGAATAATTTTAAAAAGGAAGTATTTATTTTTTTAAATATTTAATGATATTTTCATTTTTTTATTTTAATTTCTTAAATTTTATAAAATTTCATTTTTTCTATTTTTTTATAATGTTTTTATTGTATTTTGATATTTTTGTTAATTTTTGACACTTAGGGGCATATTGTGAACTTTAAAAGTATTTTGTTAACTAGTAGGGGTATTTTTATTTTTTCCATCTATATTAGCTTTCATGAACTTTTCAAAAATATAGTGGCATTTCGTGACTTTCTTTTTTTTTAGTGACATTTCATGAATTAGACAAAAATATAGGGGTATTTCATGAAATTTCCCTAATAATTAATGTTAGCTATTAAGAGAATATACATTTATTATATCTATTGATTTTGTCACTCATGATTTAGGTGAATTATCATGTTCTACTATAATTTAATGGTATGAGCCTCATCAACAACAAAAATACATTATACAAGTTTAATCGATTGAATGACTAATGAGTTACATGAATAGAACAACAAATATGTAATACTAAAATGGTTTAGCTATAAATAAAAATTACAAACAAAATAATAAATTAAATGATTTAAAAATTAAAATGAATAAACTAAATTTATATGAATAAATTTTAGAAAATAGTTAACGATTACGAATCCGGTTACAATCGATATGAAATGGTTATGGAATTGAATTTTAAAAAACCAAGGACCTGATTATACTAAAAGGGGTGTCATGCTAAATGGTAAGAAAGAATGTCTTTATGGGGAGATTAATAGAATCACTATCGAGAATAAGTATTTATTTCCAAGGATGAATGATTTATTTGATCCATTGTGTGAACTTGGTGACCTTTATTATGGTTATAGCAAGACATTCAAAAGACGACAGTCTGGACCTGGTATGATCATTTTGACTTCATTATCATTATCGTTGTTTGGGTTTTTTCATGATGTTGATGAATGGAGTCTTTAGGAATTTCGTGGACAAATTATGGTGATTTTTATGATAACATCACTTCAAGAAGTACAATTATGTGCTAAATTTTCTAGATGCGATTTTTGATCGTACAATTTCTACGTTATATCATATATATCTTGAACGCAAGTCTATCAATACTTGATCATTTGATATGATCTTCTTTTGCTTATCTAGAGGATAATTACCCCACTCACTTAATAAATTTGCAAAAGATTTATGTCTTTTTACTGTTGGCAATACTTCAATTCGGAGGGTTCCCGCGAGTGGATTATGATTATGGATAAAAAAATTCCATATTCAAAAAAAAAAAAAAAAAGGAAAGGCCAGGCCCTCAAACATCTGAGATAGTAAGACAGTGGGTTCGAACAAAAATAGCACTTTGCTTTTCCTTCTGATACATCAACAAAGGGATATCCTAGATAGTGTATCCCCAATATGTTACAATGTAGGTTTGGCCTAGTAACTTCCAAGCAGCGAAACATACAATACAACCCTTTTTTCATAGTTTGAGGCTGAACCGAGATAGAAGATTACATAACGGTACAGTACAAATAAAAAAAAAAGTCGGAAACGGAATGCCAAAACTATGCTGGGGTTGATAGCCAAACCGCCAAAAAAAATTAAAGGGAGCCAATCTTTCTTCCCACTTCCCTGGCTTCTTTTTCTCATCGCATAAAGAGATTACAAAAAAAAAAAAAATCATATTCCTGTTCCCAGATACTGACTTTCTTCCTACACAGCGGCCTCTACTCAGTTCACTCAGGGATGTAAATATCATTCCACTGCAGGATTTGACATATACCTCTCTCCCTAGGAATCCGTAGATGATCAAGCACATATCTACCAAGCTTACCATCCACCTTTCCTCACAGGGGAAACATACCAAGCACTTCATCCATCAATTAACTTAATATTCATTGCTCTCGCTTCTGGGTCCTCTTGCCAAAGCACCCGGAGGACAAACATAAAATACAGCTTGCAGCCAGAGGAAAAAAAAAAAGAAAAACACCTCATGTTCCTTTCTTCTTTGAATCCTTAGCCTGTTTTATCTCTTTCGTGAACATTCTAGGAGCTATAGCCATTGACATGAGCTCTTGGAATAAGAGCTTACAAGCATAGGGTATGTGAACCTGCAAAAAGACCATATGAAACCCGTTAATGAAATGAGAATACCAGAGGAAGAACAGTACACTAAAGAAACAAAACCCAAATGGAAAGGCTCGGTCAGGCACAGCAAACTTTCAAGACAGAACAGAATGCAAAAAGAAACAACTTGGGGATCCATGTTTCTAAAAAGCAGCACTCTGAAAGGGACAAAATTGACCCTTATAATGCCGACAGCTTTGTTTGCTAAGTAAAATTGATGATTTCAGGGATAGAATGCTCACCTGAACAATATCCGTTTTGTTTTTGCAGCCTCTACACTCGAATGAGTTTTTTCTTCAGATTAGCAATAGCAATCAATCCACATTTTTCACAAACGTGAACCCTATAGGCATCACTCTGGTCAAAGAGTCTTTCTTTAAGGAAATGAGCTGCGCCATGGGCTATCATACAGTCTCTCTCCATCTCACCAAATCTTAAACCTCCATCACGTGACCTACCCTCAGCAGGCTGCCTCGTGAGAATTTGAACAGGCCCACGGCCACGAGAATGGATCTTGTCATCAACCATATGCTTCAGTCTCTGGTAGTAAGTAGGCCCAAGGAATATCATAGCTGGTAGCCTTCTTCCAGTGTGGCCATTGTACATTGTCTCATATCCTCGCATTTGGTATCCACATTTGTGCAGAGCCTTGCTTATATTATCCACCTGCAGGTACCAAGGGCAAGAACAGTGTTATCATTTTCATACATGTTAGATTACAATTAAAACCTAGTTCGAACACAGAAAGCCACATCTATGTGTGTGAATTAAGAAAAAAGCTCCAACATCGATGTGGCGTGGCCACATTGTCTCTGATTACCAGATAACCGGTAAGCAACAGAAATAATAGACCACAAGACTTACAGTGACATCTGTGAATGGGGTAGCATCTCCTTCTTTTCCGACATGAGCTGCAACCTTCCCCATAATACACTCAATCAGCTGACCAATTGTCATACGAGAGGGGATAGCATGAGGATTAACAATAATATCAGGACTGATCCCTTCTGCGGTCCAAGGCATATCCTCCTGCGTATAAGTCATACCAACAGTCCCCTTCTGCCCGTGCCTGCTACTGAACTTGTCTCCTATTTGAGGAATCCTAACAGATCTCACCCTAACTTTTACAAACCTCAATCCATCAGCATTGAGCGTAAGTAACACCTATAAATATATCAAGCCAATGGTTAGACCAAAATAAATATGATTAAAAGAAGAATGCCATTAGGACAAACAAAAAGTTCATTCATACTTGATCCACAATTCCATTTTCGCTGTGTCGCAAGCTGATACTATGATCCTTTCTTGTATAGCGTGCTGCTGGGCCCTGAGCTTCATCCTGTGCCAGTGGTGTGGTCTTACCTATAATAACATCCTCACCGGAAACTTTGGTTCCCTAGAAAAGAAAACGCCTGATCATCAGCACAGAATACTGACATTATTGTGTATCATGTCAGGTGTATGGAATAACTAGTGTACTTACAGGGGGTGCCAAACCATCATCATCCAATTTATCATATGATCCGTGTCGCATCCCCTACACCCAAAAAAAACAAAACAAAACAAAAACAAGATCAAGCCCAAGAATACAAGACTTGAGGTTTTGAACTTTTCAACTGTCAATGGAACTCTACCATTGTATTAGATCTGTCTGGACGACCAAAATCCTCCTTAATAAGAGTTCCCATTTTTTTTCCTCCTCCCTATATAAATAGCCAGCAGAGATAGATCAGGAGGATATTAACCAACAGATCAATAACAATAGTATATAATCAACAAGGCTCCCATTTGCCCACCTGTAGGAACGAAAGAATATAGACCGGAAAAACCCACGATCAATAGAAGATTGGTTCATGATAACAGAATCTTCTTGGTTATATCCAGAATAGCATGCAATCGCAACAATGGCATTCTGAAGCACCACAATGACAGAAAAAAAAACTTTATAAGTACTCGGCGTATCATAACAAATACTGCAATGATAATCTATTATTTCAGAACTCACAATGCCAGCTGGAAGCTGCCTAAAGTGCAGATGTTCCATGGCTCGAGTAGTAACAAGTGGTTTCTGAGGATAATATAGCACATAGGCTAAAGTGTCCTGAAGAGACAGAGAAAAATATTTGAGTAAAGAAAGCGATACGCACCAACAAAATTACTTGAAATGACTTGGTACACAACATCCAGATCTCTATTAGTAAAGAATAGTATTCACGTACCATTCTGAACTGGTAGTTCGTGACATAGATTCCCATGGCTTGTTTTCCCATAGCTGATTGATATGTATTACGTGGTGACTAGTAACAGAAGGACAAATTAGTAAAAACAAAAGTACTTAAAAAAAAAAGAGAGAGATGAAGAAAATAAACTACCTGATTATGATCTGGGAAAGGAATGATGGACGCACAAACACCCAGTATTAAAGATGGGTGAATCTCACAATGAGTGTATGTTTCAGAATATGCTTCTTCAGGATTGAGCCTTGCAGAAACAAGATCCTGGAAAGTAGATTCCCAGCATCAAATCATAGAAGAACAGAATCAAAATCCTGAGATGCCCTTTGTTAACCGCCCAAACTGTACTACCCAAAAAACTTACATTTATGGTCATAGAAATCATAGTCGTTTCTTCTTCCTCAGTGTCAATGTACTCTATATACCCTTTAGCAACAAGATCATGCCAACCACCATCCTCTGGGGATTCCTGGAAAGATTGCATATTTCCACTAGAGTTCACATTTTACAACCACAAAAGTCAGTAAGGATGACAGTTTATCATCAAGATACATACCCTTTGTTGCAAGGCACGTATATCTCGTTTCTTGATGAGAAGCCTCTGTTTCTCAACAATAAACAATGGACGACTGCAACGGCCATAATCAGTGTATATTCGTAATTCCTTCAAACGAATATCACGTACAACGCCAACCTCCGTATTAACATCAACCTGACCATGATAAGTGATTGCACAAAAATCAGACCAACGGCATACCCACAATATATGAAATAGTTTATCACTAGGCAAAGCATCATGGTTACTTTGCACCAAAGACATACATCATCACATAACCACTAGTGAACTGACGACAAAAGACTCAAAGCGTGCAGCACTCCAAACAAATATGCTTACCCGTCTTCTCAGTTCTCTCAATGTCTTTACCAACAATTCAGGATCACGATGAATACCCACCCAGCAACCATTCACAAATTTTGGTAGCTTGAGGTATAACAGCAGGAGAGATTTCCTCGAAATTTTCAGTACTCCATTCTTCTAAAAACTCCAATATAGGATAGGCTGCTGAACCAACAGTTACATAAACCATCAGAGCCAGATTCTTCACCAGCCCACAGGCTTGCCCTTCTGGCGTTTCAGCAGGACACATCATGCCCCACTGTGAATTATGCAGCTGCCTAGGTTTTGCTAATTTACCCTCTCGTCCAATTGGAGAATTTAATCTTCGCAAATGTGACAGGGTGGAGGCAAAAGTTAGACGATTCAACACCTGTGAAACCCCAGCTCTTGTCCCAGCTGCATTTGCTTGCCCCCAGTTACCAGTGGCAAGGGAATATTTCAGTCCACTAGTGATGGTTTTCGCCTTGATTGCAAATTGGAGGTTGACATCTTTTCCTTGGTCAACACATTTCTGAACATACCCTCTCACATCCCTAGTCAATTTTCTGAACAGCATCCGGAATAATCCTCCCAGCAGTGGACCAGCAAGATCAAGCCTTTTGTTTCCATAATGATCTCTGTCATCTTCAGGCCTTCGACCAAGTGCACACAGTAGAAGCCTATGAATAATGTAACCGAAGTAGTATGCTTTCTTTGTCTCACAGTATTCACCCACAGCAACATGTGGTAACATCTCCTTCTGAAGGATTTCCTTGGCATACTTGATCCTCTTCTCCCTAGTGACACCTACAGTCGCTCCTCTTTTTCCAATATAGTCAAGCGCTACTTGCTGATTCTGAATGACAAATGCCTCTTCAAGTGATGGCCTGAGCAACTCCATCATTTGGGTATCAGCAAAATCATAACAGATATGTTCTAATATATCTTTATCAGCAACAAACCCCAGTGCACGAAAATTATAATAATCGGGATTTCCGTGCGAATATAAGGGAGTGTAGCCCGGATATACTGCCCAGATGAACCCTGCGGTGAAACATAAGACAATACATCAATAAGCTGCTCCATCTAAAAACATAAGAGGTAAATCGCAGCATTTAAACATAATTACCCCCCTTGGCACCAGCTCTAGAGAGCATCCGCACAAACATAGTACTTGGAGGTCGGTTCTGATTCTCAGCCATTGACCTAACTTCAGCAACATAAGCATACTTGTTTGGCTGTCTTTTCTTGAACACATATACATGATTTGTGCTCATCTTCTCCTGGGCAATGAGCACCTTCTCACTTCCATTAATAATGAAGTACCCACCCTGATCCAAAGGGCACTCTCCAAGCTCAGTAAGATCCTTTTCTGAATTGTGATACAATGTGCAGTAGCTCGACCGAAGCATGATTGGGACCTGGTAAATAGGAAAAATAAACATTTGCACTCTAATTCGATAGAAGTACGAAACTTTGCAACTGATATCAAGTCAAAAGCTCCTAGGATAGACCTTTCCAATAAAGACTTTGGTGAAATCCTGGGTTTCAGTGACCTCTTCACCATCGTGACCCTTCTTTATCACTCTTTTTGTTACATCAACATACAAGGGAGCTGAGTAGGTCAGGTTCCTCAGCCTAGCAGCCTTTGGAAATAAAGTAGCAGTCTCCCCATCTGATTCAGTCATCATTGGCTTACTAAGATAGATCTGCCCAAAGCTGATCTTATAAATAGTCTGCAATATAAAGGGCCATCGAGTTAACAACTAAGTAAACATGAAGCAGTGATCACATCCAGGACACATTATATGCCATAAGATCAAAGAAAGTTAGGATGTAATGTCTCCACAAAAAGTTGAGAAAAAATTATTTTTAACATTTTTCTGAGGGTAGGGTGGTTCAAACACGTGACCGTTGGGACTGTCCAGATTATTAGAAGAGCCAAAGTAAGAAATCACTGAATCCTT